>JANPWX010000024.1:1976986-2144339 GCA_024734555.1 Trochalopteron elliotii | reverse complement strand
CCTGCCGTCAGCGGGCCGCTCTGGCCGCGGGGCACCAACAGGTTCAGTGTGGGGACTGTGTGTGGGAGCGGGGGGAGCGTTCCCGCTCCCCGGGGAAGGAGCGACCGCCTTGGGATTCGCGGGTTTGCCGTTAGGGGATTTTGGGGAGGAAAGGGAGGCGCTCCTCAGGGCGTACCTCCTCTGTTACGGTCAGGTGAGACCCCACCTGGAGCGCTTTGTCCGGCTCTGGGGCCCCCATCGACCTGCTGGAGCGAGTCCATAGGAGGCCACCAAAATAACTGGATGCATGTAGCACCTCTCCTACGATGGAAGACTGGAGAAATTTGGTTTGTTCAGCGTGGAGAAGAGAAGACTTAGGGGTGGCCTATCTGTGGCCTTCCAGTATCTGAACGGAGCCTACAAGAAAGTCATGCAGGGAAAAGGGACTTTTTACATGGGCATGAAGTGCCAGGACAGTGGGGAATGGATTAAAACTGAGAGTCGGTTTAGCTAATATAAATGAAGTTATTTAGCTAATCTAAGATATTAGGGGAAGAAAAATTCTGTGAAAGTGATGAGGCACTGGAATAGTGCTCTGAGAAGCTGTGGATGCATCAACTCTCAAGGTGTTTAAGGCCAGCCTGGATGGAGCTTGGAGCAAAATGGTATAGTGAAAGGTCCCTACCCACAACAGGGCTGTTGGAACTGGATGGTCTTTAAGGCCCAGTTCAACCCAGGCCATTCTGTTATTCTATGATCAAATGGAGACATGATGAGCATGGGTGCCATAAATGTCTCCCTGCAAAGCTAGGTGTAAATCGATTACTCCCTCAATTATCAGTAATGGGGTTGCAAATATTTAATGCTAACTTGGGATATTTACATGTAAAGGTATTAAAACAGTCAGGCAGCATATTAATTGGGAATTTTTGGCATGCTTTGGAGTGTAACCTAACTTAATCCCTAGTTTGACATGCTGGGGGTGATTCAGGGCAAGGAGAAACCTTGTGTGAGTACATCCACATACATATATAGGTGTGTATGTGTATATGGATGAATAGGTAGATATAAGGTGTAGTACTGATGTTTCTTAGCCCTATACTGGTTTTGTCTTTCAGGTTACATCTTTTCAAGGAGTGGCTGTTCGTAGCCTCAGCACATCCTCCCCTCATGATCACCCAGAACATGGAAGATTAGTTTATAAAGGAAATTTGGCAAAGACAGTGTTGGGTATGTGACTTGAAGTGGTTTATATTGCCTTTTTTTTGTTTTAACGGTATTTAGTAACTTTAAAATGGAACATTAAAAGTGAGTGTTCTCCTCTCCAAGTTTGCCAAAATCGGGATTCCATCAAAACAAACAAACAAAAAAAGGTGGTAGTGGTGGTGTTTGGTTTGTGCTTCTTTGCTCGGCTGTGCAGGGAGCTCTGTTCATCTCTGTAACCCCTCAGCCTTCTTTGGATTCCCTTGTGGCTCTTGGGGTGACTTATCCAACCCAGTAAGCAACAAAGGTGAACTGTAACTGTTCTTTACATCCTGTGTGCTTGGTAGTGTTCCTGAAATGCTTCCCAGGCAGGCAGGTGTTATGATGAAATGCTCCATCTGTAGTGAGACCTTGCAAATATTTCTTTGGCCAGTTAATGTTACAAAGACCTAGTGAAAAGTAAAGCCATTGGAAGTTTTCTGATACACATCTTTGAAATGTGTCCTAACATATTTATTTATCTCAGCATCTTGGGCCCCTGGTTTTCTTGGTGACTTAAGGATGTGGGTGGTCCACAGCACTGGCTGCTGTCTTTCAAGCCACATGCAAAATAGGTGGGGAGTACTTGTTAATATTTAGTAATCCAGGGTTTATGCATGGTGGCCAAGATGGCTTATTTGTAATACACACTGAATGTCAATGTTAGTTGTTGATGAAGAGAGAAATTCCCTGTCTGCCATCTCTTCAATGAGCACCATTACATGTGTCCATAAATGGAGTCAAGTCTCATTAGAAATCAGTTTTTCTGCCTGTGAAGTAAAACCTACATATGTGTGCTTAACAGCTAATAGCTGACTGCATCACAGAAACAGAGCCAGCTTTGATAAACCCAGCATGAAGGTACAAATCAGAACAGAGGCAACGAGACAGGGTTGAGCTTCCAACGGTTTCTCCATGAGCTTAAAAAAAAGGGAGAGGGGTTTTCAGTAACTTCATCAGTTCAAGTAACGGCGTTGTTATGTGGTAGAAAAATAGATGGAATTCTAGAGAAAATTTTGCTCATAAATGTTAACCTTCATTTTCTTTGATTTCTTTTATATAGGTGTGAAGTTTTTCTCTTACTCCACCAGCATATTCAACCTGTTCATGATGCCCTACATCATGCTCAAGAGTGGTATTGGAGTGGAAAGTCTGCTTGTCCAAGCTGCCTTTTACGGGCTGATCGGGATTTTTACATTTGTCACTCCGGTTACTTTGCATTTCCTTACCAAAGGTTACGTGATCCGGCTCTATTACAAAGATGAAGCGGACACCTACACAGCCATTACCTACAATGCCATCTTGGCAGAAAAAGTGACTGTTTTCCATCAGAAAGATGTAAAGATTCCAGACATCACCAAGATGTTTACAACATTTTACGCTAAAACGAAATCAATGCTTGTTAATCCTACGCTTTTCCCAAATCCTCAGGATTATAACCATCTCATGGGCTATGACAAAGCCTCATTTTTTAAATTTGAGGATTTAGAGGAGGTTAAGGAAGCTGATGAAAGGAAATAATTTGAAGATAATGTCAGCATCATTGTCTATAATGCAGTACTATATATGTGAAAGAATGTAAAAATCTATTACACTTGCTTAAGTGTCAGGTAGCTAGAGTTTTCTGTATGCATTTTGGAATGTATAAAAGGAGACACTTTTTTAAAAATATTGCAAACAGTGTGAGGATTTCTTTAGAGTTAATGACATAAAGTACAGTAAAAAAAGGAGATCCTTAGCCCTGTCTTTTGCCTGTTTATTCTTGGTTTGATTTTTGTTGTTAGCTCTCCAGAGAACTGTAAAACCCATGAGCTGTGTGGCAGTCTCACCATCTCCCATGTCAAAAGAAGCCATTCATGATAGACAGATCATCATCACTCATTACCTGTCAAGTAAAGACGTCAGGTAAAGATGTTAAGCCTTAAATATGAATTGTACTTAATCTAAAAATACTGGACTTCTTGTCACTGCTGGTGATGGTATAAAGGAAGTGAACGTGTCTTTCCCTTCCCTTTGTGAGACCATCGGTATCCAGGAGGAGTTTCTGGAAAGTAGACAGGTATTCCTGTGAATTCCTGCTCCTACCTCCTCCCAGAGGGGAGAAGAACATGGGGAGAATGGCAGTGTATATATACAGCAGTAAGTTCTAGCTAGTCAAAGCTACTCTCGGGTTTCTTAAACTGGAGTCCACTCCAAGCAACCCTGTCCCCAAAGGTGGCAAGAAGCCTCTCCTCTTGGGCATGGGAAAGCACCATGACATAAGATTTGCTGTGTGAGCATCCCACTGACAAGAGGTGCTGTATTTGAATCGACAAAGAAAATTCTAGCAGCTAGTAGTTAAAATGCATCCTGTCAGCATTTTTGTATGATGGGGAAGCAATTGTGCTATTAAAGAACACACCTCTTGATTTTCAGCACTGTGAAGAACACCACCTTTCACTCAACTGAAAAGGAGATCTGGTCTTTTTGTGGTGTTAGGCTGGTCCTTCTCCCTTGAGTGCGTAGAGGTTGGATTTAAATTTTTTAGCCCAAGGCACATAAACTGACAAATACTTGATTTCAAAGAATGAAGGGCCTAAATATTTTGAGACATAAAAATTACCAAATTGAAAAAAACTCCAAAATTAATATTAATCCTTTTGTGTTAACAGTGCCCTTTGGAATAAGAAAGTCTGATGATTGCTACTAGTCATCCTGATCCTGGAGATAAAAAATTATAGCCAACTTTTAAGCTGTTTCCTAAGTTGTAGTTGAAAACTATATTTAAAAGTCTAACTGTCTTCCAATACTATTATTTCAATTTCCTTTTTTAGGATGACATCACAGATATTAAACCAGGGTTTTGAATGCTGCATTTCTCACTGCCCTCAATGTACTTGCTTAATAATTAAAAAGCAAATTGTGCCATCCCAGTATTTTTGAGGCAGTTTTTTTGTGTTGGAACAACTATAATTATAAAGGCCTGATAGAGTCTCATTAAGCCAGTATCATTACATGGGTAGCAATAATATAAAAATAATTTTTTCATAAAATTCTGTTGAACATGTGAGGTTCAAATTATATTGAGCAAGCAATTCTGATCACCTGGTTGTACTACTTGTCCTCATTGAAATTATAATTTACACTTAGTTAAAAGTAATCTTTCCATGCCTGATGCATTCACTCACTTCTTTTGGTGCTCGCATTGAAAGATGAAGTTGACTTAATCTTCCAATGACAAATACAGGGAGACCAGGAAATAGAGTTTGGTGAAGAAGGTAAAGTAAAGGCCCCAGAATTATGTTTATGTACTCCGTAGGCAATATCAAAATCCTTATCTTTGTCTTCTGCATGCAAAAACTTTTCATTTCTAAATTTGAGATTTGGCCCATTCAGAATTAAGCAGCAAGAGTAAGATATCTTCATGCCAGTGGCTAAGTTTCTATCTATGGAAGATTATTATTATTTCTAGAGCTTGTGTTCTAGTAGTGAAAACCAAGTGAAGCTAGTAAGCAGCTTTCTGACATGCACATGATTAAAAATAATATTAAAGAATCCAGAATTCTGCCAGAAGATAGGTGATGATTCTGGCTGGGTTGTAGTTTCAGAAAAAAATATTTAATACTTCCAATGTGCAACTTGAAAATAATAGGATATTACCTTTATATTAGGAAAAGAAAAGACCAGACTTACTGAAGATACTCAATATTCTACATGCTTCTGCTTTGTTTGCTGCTACACTTGGATTGTGCACTTGGAATTGTAGGACCACTTAGGTTGGAAAAGACCTCCAAGATCATTGACTCCAGCCATTAACCCACCACTGCCAAGTCCACCACTAAACTATATCCTTAAGTGGCACATTTATATATCTTTTAAATACCTTCTGGCATAATGACTCAACCACTTCCCCAGGGGGCCTGTTCCAGTGCTTGACAGCCCTTTCAGTGAAGAAATATTTCCTAATATCCAGGGTAAACATTCCCTGGTGCAACTTGAGGCTGTTTCCTCTTGTCCTATTGCTTGTTACTTGGGAGAAGATCCCCACTTTGCTAGAACCTCCTTTCAGGTTATAGAGAGTGATAAGATCACCCCTGAGCCTCCTTCTCTCCACACTGAGCAGCAACCCCAAGCTGTTCCTCATAAGACTTGTGCTCCAGAGCCTTCACCAGCTTCACTGCCCTTCAGTGGACACACTCAAAGTCCTCAATGTCCTTTGAGTAGTGAGGAGCCCAAAAATGAGCACAGGATTTGAGTATACTTCCCCATATGGAACTGGTTTAGATCCCTGGAATTGTTGAGGGCAGTTATTCACATTAGAATCAAAATAAAGGAAGGGAATTGTAATCCAAAAAGACTTCAAGATGAGTTTCTTCTTTGCTCTGGGTTCTGAGCAGTCTGTCTTTATTTTTATAGCATGTTGTGTGCATTTCCAGGGGGAAAGCTCTGAAATACTTGGTGTCTTCCTATAGTAGAAAATGTGCGTAAATCAGAGCAGGACCTCTTGCTGCTAACAAATCCTGCAAGAGACTCAACTGTGATGTGTTTCAATAAACAAATTACTACCAGGTAATTCCCAAAATCTGTTAGTTCCATGTCTGTTTAACAACTCTATTAATCCCTATTAATTATGTGAACTATTCTAGTGTATTTTTCTTCAGTTTCATGCACTTGGTGAAAACCAGTACTAAGTGCAGAAGTATTACTACCTGCTAACATTTTCATCCCTGGAAGTTGTTGATATTTTCTTGGGTGTAGGTGACTTGTACACGATATGGAAGAAACAATTTATGAGATCTAGAGAATGTGCTTGTACGTGCGGAGGTTCTGAAGGAAATACTGATGTAGGAGCTCAGTTTTCTGACATAAGTGATTTACAAACTGTCTTATTTGCAAGGCAATGCTTACAGTGAAGGCTGGCAGCTCCAGCAGCCTTTTCAAGACCAACCAATCCCTTGTCCATAGCAGCTGGACATATCTTACCCTGGCCCCAGTTTCACTCTATCTGGTATGAGGAGCAGGAATGTATCAGTGTGTATCAGCGATAGTGTGGCCAGCAGCACCAGAGCAGTGATTGCCCCCATTTACTCCGCACTGGTGAGCCCACACCTCATGTACTGTGTTCAGTTCTGGGTCCCTTAATTGAAGGAGGACGTTGAGGGGCTGGAGCGTGTCCAGAGAAGTGCAATGAAGATGGTGAAGGGTCTAGAGGGTGAGTCCTGTAAGGAGCAGCTGAAGGAGTTCAGGCTGGAGAAAAGGAGGCTCGAGGGGACCTTATCTGAGAGGAGGTTGTAGCCAGATGGGGGTCGCTGATCTCGTGGGCAACCAGCGACAGGATGAGAGGAAATGGCCTCAAGCTGTGCCAGGGGAGGTTCAGGTTGGACAGCAGATGGAGTTTCTTCATAGAAAGGGTGATTAGACCTTGGAACAGGGTCTAGCCCGGGGAAGTGGTGGAGTCACTGTCCCTGGAGGTGTTCAAGGAAAGATTGGATGTGGCACTCAGTGCCCTGGTCTAGTTGACACCGTGGTGTTTGGTCATAGGTTGGACTCAGTGATTCCAGAAATCTTTTCCAACCTAGTTAATTCTGTGATTCTGTATGAAATTACTGAAGCCTCCTTCTTAGACTCATTCTTCCTATTCCCTTCCAGCCTTAAAAGCTTCCACAAAAGGTCATAGATGACTGGTTTTTTTCTTTTTTCTTTTCCCTTTGAAGAACTGTCAGGATATGTGCAAATTTTTCTTTCCAGTCTTTGACTACATGCTATTTTCTTGCTAGTGACCCTCTCCCTTTCTGAAGTTTTTGGCTTTGTCCACATTATTATTCATTAGTCCCTGTTCTTAATTATAAAGTACAAAGCTCCTTGTCATTCTTTAAAGTTATTTCTTAAATTAAATTATCCCACAACCCGTATCCTATTCTTGCAAATGTAAAAATTTTTGATGAGAAAATTATCCCTTTTTGATACTTCAAAGAGAAATCTTTAAAGCTCTGAGGTACTCCACACTCTTAACCACACTCTGTAGAATTAAAAGGTAACTAATTTGACTGGAGCTTGCTTTATTACAAACCAAAGATGAAGAAAATCTGTAAATTTTTGCATGGTACCGTGAGAGCTTAATTTAGGTGATCAAAACTTCATGGAAATCTCTTTGTGTTGTAAAAATTAAGAGCAGACATGTGAATTATTACAACCGCTCAGTATAACTTAATAGGGTGGAAACTTAGTAAACTGCTGTAATTTGGTTGCTCTGCAGTTCTGTAGCCATACCACAAATTTCTTCATGCCTCATACCATGGATTTCTTCATTCCCCCATGTGCAGCATAGCCTGCTGCAGCCTGCATGAGAAATGGGACAAGTGTGCTTAGCTATGAGTTGGATCCACTATAATAAGATTATCCCAGTGTTACACAGACCTCAGCAGGCAGCTATTTTAAGCAGGGAATAACAGAGAACAAGAGCAAACAGCCGCAAAACATGTCCAGCTGTCTCCCTTTCTCGAATTCCAGGGTGGACAGTGTTGCTGTGGTGTGCTTACTGTGAGCCTCAGGTAGGATGCATCCCTTTCTTATCCCTTCATCCTCTGCTTTCTCTTCCTTTTGACAATTTTAATAGTTTAATGGATACTTTAGAATATAACTGTAAGTTTTAGTCTTAAACTTGGCTTGCAGAGAAGAAACCATAAGGCTACTGGCAAGAGGCAGGGAGTTGTTTCCAACATCATTTTTTGCAAAGGAAAACCATACCACCTGGTATGTATTTGCTACATTTTAACAGTCTCCGGTGGTTTAATGTGATATATTCAAATCAAACCACTAAGCCAAAGTTCATACAGCATTTAACAAAACATATTCAGAGTAATGCACAGCAGTTTTTCTGTATTTCAGAAACTCTTAGGTTTCTTACTCAAGTGCTACCAACTCACCACTGGATTTGTGCCAGTGCACTGTTCTTGGTTTGGACTCCCATGGGACTCTCAAGCACTTCATCAGTTGCCTGTAGAGGAAATGAATCCTCTACCTCTTTATTGTATCCCTGGGCATGACTTTCTACTTCCACTATAAACATTGTCAAAGATAGGGTGAGGGGATTTTAGAAGGCTCTACAGTTTTCTGTTCTTCATGCTGATAGCTGAGTGTGTTTTTATTTTGTGAATGCAGTCTTATGCCTTGTATAGAGCCCCTTTATGTTATAGTGTCTTCAGCATCAACCCTAAACCCCGACTCAGAAGGAGTAAATGTCTGCTTCCAGGTGCAAAACTATCTACTTCAAAAACTCACAAATGGTCCTGCAGGGAAAATTATTATTGCCTTTTCTTTATTTAATAAATGTGGTTAACGTCTTAAATCAGTTTTCTGTTAACGTGAAATTTTGTTACATGCCGAAAGCTAGAACATAATCTTTAATTCTGTCTGACTAAGACTTTGAAATGGAGTACTTTCCCCTGCTATACTAGTATACTGTTATTTATTTTTCTGTGATGGAATATTATGATCATGTGTATTATAAATCTTTCCTCAGGGAGATTTTAGTGACTTATTAGTGCTTATTTGGTCAACATACTCACCTGCAGCCAACAATCCAAATACAAAGTGTTTATACTGAAAAGCAGTCGCAAGTAATTTAAGCACTTTTTGGATGCATTGAGAAAGAAGATAAAATATTAATTATTTTAAGGATTTTAACCACAAATCAATGAGGAAACTTGGAATAAACTTCTATTCTCAGCATCTCAGATATAAAGAAATTAAAAGTCATAGGTATGTAGTTCTAAATTGCTTAGAATTGAATTTATATACTGTTAATTCGATATGAGAGCTAGTTCCTACTGATATATTTGCAAAAGATTTCGAAATAAATGAAGTACTTCACTGGCGAAACCTCAATGAAGTAACATTATTGTGTAGCTCTGTCCACTTCTCTTTCCTTTTCACCTTCCTTCTGGACTGGAGTATATAAGAAAAAGATTATAGTAAAGAAAGAGGATTTAGTAAAATTAAGTATATAGAACTTTATAATCTTCTGCAGTGATCCTCATACTGACTTGAACAGAACAGACTCTTCACACCACTTGTGCACTAGTTTGGGACTTTAGTGATCATCACAAGAGGTCACTTCTATGAATATCATCGATGTTGGCATGAAAAACCACAAACATCTGCTGAAAATATTTAAAAATAATTTAGGTTATTTTGATTTAATGACCAATTTTGATTTAATTTCACGAAACACAGCTGTCAAGGTTGTAGACTTTATAATCATGGTCATAAAGGATATTTTAGCTGTGATACCAGTAGTACTTATTGTTCCTGTTCTCCTATTTAGCCAGCCAGGTCCTTTTAAATTGAGCTTTCTTATGCTGGCTTTTTAAAGCATTGGAATAGTCTTGACTTGTGCAATAAAAGTGAAATAAGGAGGGAGCAGGAGGTTTCTGCATGTGTCTGTCTGTCTGAGCCACCAGGGGGGACTCATTCCTCATCTATAACTTTTCTGCAGCAAGTATCTGAAAAAAACCCACCTATGCTTGAACGAGGTCTAGAAAGTCAATTCAGCAGAGAGTTTGTCTTCGTTTACATTAAGAGGGCTTTATGTAAAATCTTGTCAATCTACAGTGCTCTTTCCACTCTCCCCATGAGGGTCGTGTGTTCAGCTGGGAAATCTTGTGTATCAGTGGGGAACGGTCAGTGCCACCTCCTGCCTGCTTCAGACTGGCCTGGGACTTGTGCTAAACCTAAGACTGACAGTAGACTAAGCAGACAGCCTGTCTTGGCTTCTCACAGGTTAAATTCCTTCACACCACTGGTCATGGCTTTGTGGTTGAAAGGAATATTTTTTTGGCTATATGTGCAAAAGGTAACTCTTCTTTAATAGCTGTTTCATTGCTCTGTCTCACTACTCCGTTTCTTCTCCCCAGCTATTACCGCGTTCCTGATTTATTTAAATTTCACTGCATGTCTTACAAATTTTTAAGCAAAGTTTGTCCATCTTGAAACAGAACTGGGTTATTGCTATGATCACAAAGAGCTAATATGTTTTATAGCACCCTGTTAAACAACAGCAAAAATCTGTGTCTGAAGTATGTACTCTGGAGATCTGTCAGAAAAGTTATATAATTTTGAATTCCCACTTAAAAGCCAAATACTGAAAATTTCTTAAAATTTTGAACTCTGTCAGGCCAGTGGGAGTCTTCTTATGGTCTATAGAAAGATTTGGAAATACTGAAGAGAATTCTCTAGCTGCATTAAGTTTTTAAATTTTTATCTTATTTTCTGAATTATTACATGTAGTAGCTCATTAGTTGGTACTTTCAGGCACCTTTAATTCAATTTTCACCTTTCTTAATTAATTTAGGAACTACCCCCATCTCTGGGCACAATCAGTCATGGTTTTGTGCACATTGTTATTCCTAAATTATTTTTTGTGTTATATGTTCAGACTTCTGAAAAACAATTTCTTAATTTTTTGCTACTTTATCTTTATAATATGTAAAATACTACCTTGGTGTGCACAGAATTTGTGAGAATAAAAACTTTTAGGCATTGTGATGGGGAATGGAGAGAGTCAGAACAATTGATTAAGTTATATTTGTTGTAATTTGTATTGATTTTCCTGCTTAACAGGAAACAGACTGAAATACCTGTCTATTTTATGTATTGCTTCTTTTTCGTAAAAAAGAAATACAGTTTGTGATCTAAGTGAAGTCAGCAGACATATACACAAACCAAGAAGGTAACTTGTGAGAAAATTATTTGCTTAGTTTCTATAAGTCAATCTTCCATTAAATTCAGTATATTTCCATATTTTGTTATAGTGAGAAAAAAAATTAGTTGTGTTTCCTGTCAGTTAGAGGGGGTTGCACTCTCTTGAATGAGTTATTTGGCTTAATTTGATCTGTTCCTCTAGTTGGGACTAGCTGGTTAGTACTGCTAGGTTTGTGCAGTAAGAGCTGATCCTGTTTAGTTCACAGGACTGATATAGCCAACACAGGCAAATATGTTATTCTTTGTGTAATTCACTAACAGTCAGAAATCTGTTATCTGTGTATCTAATACCAAAAGTGCTTTAAGAAGTCTTTGTTTTGGTGTTTCATACTTGAGTCTCAAGATCTGTGACCTGGAGTGTCTTCAGTGTCACAGGATAAAATCAGGTTGTAAGTTACTTTCAGCTGTTACAGCCAGATTCTGTGTTCTTACAGAAACACAACAGTCAAAACTGGACAGCCTTTGCCAGTAATTGACTCATGTTTGGTCCAGGCCTGTGCATGGCCCTGTGCTCTGGGCAAACCACACAGTGCTGCTTCTTCAGCAGAGACTGTGGGGAAGAGTCAGGGAGAAGGTGGCAGAGAGACTCTGGGAGTCAGAAATGGGAATTATCAGTTGTAATTTTATTGATTTTTGAGTTTGTTCCCACTAAGTGTAACTCTGGCAGATACAGCTTTGAAGGTGGTATCTGGCATCGTGCAGGACATGAGTGGTTCTACTCAATAATGTCAGATGATTGCATTCACCTCCATTTGAAATGCATCACCTAATTACATTCCTCCAGATTTCTGGTGTATTCTTAAAGCACCGTGAGCTTAGTAAGAATTTTATTATGAAAACCAGTGAGAGGTAGTGACTACCATAAAAATAAAAGAATGGACTTGGTTTTCATCAGGTGTGGATTTTTCTCCTCTTTAATATGTGCAGGAAACTCTGTGTTTGAAATTATGCCTTTAAAAATCTTACACCTAATGAGTCAACTAAACTTTCTCTATACGTGCTGGTAGTCATAATGTCATTTCACTTCCCCATTTCACACAGTTTTCTCTTTCATTTTTCACTCTTGGTTTGAGCTGCTGCATTGTCTGGGGAAAATGCAACAACAAAAGCAGGAATTCTTTTTCTAAACAAAATTTAGTGTGATGATAACTGACAGCGCTGCAGTAGGATTAACAAAGATTTCAGAGAATTTGATAAATAACAGAACTTTCCCCGAAGACATGTGACTGATGATGACTGTGCTGAATTTTCTTCCTCTTTCTCCCAAGCGAAGTTTTATACCATCGAATACTGACCAAAGAAAGTAACTATGTTTGGACTATTTTTTTTCATTTTATTCACCCCTGGAGTCAGTGAATTCGTTTGTACATCATCAGATCTTGAAATGTCATATACTTTTTGTGGTAAGTAAAAAATAGGTAATCCTTTTGTTAAATTTGCAGGATGATTACTGTAGTCTGAGGGATTGTGAATTTTCTTTCAAATTTGTTTCTTTGAAGAATACAGAAAAATAAAAAGAAGTGTATTTCTGTTATTGATCACACTGTTAGAAGAATTTTAGTTCATAGATGTAAATTTTACCACAATGCTGGTTTCAGCACATAGGAGAGAGAGAATTTTATTCTCAAGTAAAGTAGACATGTTCTTGTTCAGGAAATATTAGAAGATAATGGATTTAAACTTGTTTCACAAGTACTCTGTTGTATAAATTATGCCTGTTGAGTTAACCAGTATGTTACAATGCAAAGCTTGAAGTATGTGGAAAAAAAGAGGGAATGTGATATTCTGTCAGGCTGGGGTACCAGTCAGGCTCTGGGACGCCCTAGTGTGTCCCTTCATGCCATGTCAGTGTCATGGGCTGATATTTTATGTATTTTAAAAATGCAAGGTTGGTCACTCACAGAGCAAATCTACTCAAAGTTTCATTTACATTATCCTGGAAAATATGCTGGTGCATTAAAAATATTTTTAGCTGTTGTCAGCATGATTAGCATAAGTAGGGATATTTTCAGTAGCAGACCATGCTGGTTTAGTGCTAATAAAAAGTTTGTATATCTTCAAAAGAGAAGTAAAGGTACTTTTGTCTCTATTTTTTTGTGTGCAAAATATAGTCAACCAAAAATTGACTTCTCTTTTTACTTAAAGAAATATGATAGTGGTTTTGCCCTCTAAATGTAAAAATAATTAATAGTATAATTTAGAATGCATATTTACTATTTACCACATATATTGAATATTTTTATAGCATATACCATATATTAAATACCTTTAAAATATGTATGTGTTTCTGTGTGTATTCTTATTATTTTTATGGAGAAGCCTATTCACACTGTCAATGTGAAATGCTTTTTTTCTGTAGATTCTGCAGCTCATGCTTTCATGTTTAATCTGACACCTTGCAGCACAATGAACAAATCTGTCTGGAAGGCTGCTCTCACCTGGATTCCAAGTGAGTCTCTCTTAACTAGACAATTATATTCTGGAAATGCTGAAAATGAAGTACAACTGAAAAACTGACAATTCATCCTAAGTGCCAAGTGATTTAGGAAATTGGTTTCTGGGATTAAAAATGGAATGGATAAACTATAGCGATGGACAGAAATGATGATTTGTGAAAGTGTGTTTGGGTTTTACTTGGAGCAGTTACCAGAGCCCTGCACACAGACTGTTACTGTACATGCAAATCTGTGACAGCTTAGGTGTTGGTGCATTTTGATCTTCTGGCCTGGACAAGATCTTTTTAAGGAGAAAGAGTATCATCAAGCCATCCAATTATGGCAGGACTTCTATGAAGAATATGCATGTTCCAGAGGCTGGAAATGGTACTGGATTCTGTGTGCAAACCTAACTGTGACCTTTAAAGCCAGCTTTAAGCCAGCAAGCTCAGCTAATGAAATGTTTAGGACTTGGCTGTATCATAAACTTCACCTTCTGCACTAAGTTTGCTTCCCTAGGAAAACATCTTTATAATGCATTTATGATAGTTTGTTTGCAACACCTGCTTAAAACTAAGGTCCTCATTTGAGCACGTGTTTAAGTTAGCTGTAGAGCTGAGTGAACTCTATTTTCTTTACTGAAGAAATTAAAACTGACTTTGAAATTTTTCTCCCAAATATTTTTAAGACTAATTTTTTGTTGTTGTTGTTAAAAACAGCAATAGCTTTTTTCTTTTTTTCTGGAAGTAGAAGTTTTCAAGATATATACTTATTTAGTTTTGGGTGAGTCTTACAAAAATACAGTATTTTGGTAAAATCTAGGTTTTATCTAAACAGAATGTCTCCATATATGCTTTTCTTCCCCACCAGTTACCATTTTCTTACTTGCAATGTTTTGATTAGGAAGTGACATCCCCTTTTTGAAGATTGTTTTCAATGTCTGGTATGATGGTGCCAAAGCATTCCTCTGGAAAGAGCTCCTCTGCAGCGGAGCTGACGATGAATACTCAGTGTGCGGAACCTTGAAAGGAGGTTGGTGTGAAAATACATGGTGCAATCAACCCATGCAAACAGATTTTTATCTCCACAATCTAGACCTTGCTTGGCAGGCAGCAGACCTCAGAGCAGGCAGTTCTCCAGTGCCAGAACCCCACTGAAGCAGAAAATGTCCAAATTCTATATTGTGACATCCTTGTACTGCAGTTTCCATCTCCGTAAATGAGGATTACTAATATCCTTCATCTCATTATGACACTGAATGTTAACATCTCTAAAATGACATGGAAGGATTGCATTTGACTGGACTGAACAGGAAACTTGAGAGTCCCTGTGGGCACTACTAATATCCAGAACAAAGTTTATTTAGATATGTGTCTGGGTGGGTTTTTAAAGAGATTTTCTACACCTAGGTAGTATGCTTTTTTTTTTTTTTTTTTTTTTTTTTTTTTGGAATAGAGAAGAGTTAATCCTTTAGTAGGGGCTAACAAGCATTAACAAAACACAGCTCAAATTCAGAGAATTCAGGCAGGATGTCAGACTAAAGGCCAAAAAGACCTTTAAGGAGGTCAAAATACAGTCTGTTTTCCTCTCTTTAAAAATTAGTATCAGCTCTCTTCAATTACCATTTACCAAGTGAACTACTATTACAAGTTAATACTGAAGTTATCCCAGTAGGACATGTCTGGAGGAGTTGTTGCAGGACCACTGTGGTTAATTTCTATTTTCTACGGTGGTTTCAACAAATAGTCAGAGCTCTGAGAGAAGAATCAGGTGAGGGCTTTATCAGTGAAAGAGTAAATGACATTGGCAACTGCTGCTGGGAGATATGCCATATTGCTTTGAAGTTATTTAGGCACTGTGATAGATGGTTTTATGGTTAAGTAGCTATTTAGCTATTTGTATTATAATTATCTCTGTTTTTCAGAAACACTTGTATCAACATTTGACATTAAAGGCTCAAGAATAAAGTTTCCAAAGGTACTTTTCAATGTTTTGTATAAAGAAATAATAATAGAAAAATCACATACTTACAGGTATATTTTTTTCTAAAGAGATGTTCACCCAAACTGTAGAAAACAGAAGAGGAAATGTCAGAAAACTTTCTTATAATAGGACTGATGACACTAAAATGGTAGCATCTCTGAAATGCTAGATGTTCTAAGGTTATTATTCCTCTATCATTCCTCCTTGATTTTATAAAAGAAAATACCAAGGTAATCAGTTAACATCACCTTAATTATTCCATTTGGTTTGATAAATTATACTCCTTCCTTTTACCTGTTTGAGTAAATCCAGTCATATTCCTTCTGCCGATTTTGTTCTTTATTTTAAATTCTCTTCACGTGCTGCTCTCTTACTCCATGAAACCACTTTCAAAGATTTGAAGGATAACAATATCCAAAAAGTAAAAGCAGTACTCCACTGTTAAGCTAGGGGCAGCACCAGTCCTCAGGTTAAGCCATTCTCATCCGATAACTGCCTCATCAGTTGTCCGATCTTTTCCAAGACCCTTATCCCTGTGAACCCCTAAAAATGTCACTAAGGAGCTCCTACTGGTCCAAAATCTCAACCATTCCCCTTAGCTCATGGGCCTCCAACAGGGTTGGACTCCATCCAGTCCAACACCTCTTGTAGCCCCAGAGCTAGTAATAGACAGGAACATCCTCTGCCATCAGTTGTCCTCCTAGAGATGAGGAACTTATGTCAGTGGACCTGACACTTCCTGATGGGACTCTGCAAGGCCGGGAAATGCTGTTCCTTAGTATGCTGGCAATGAGAAGTTGAATGCTTTTATTTTTATGCACTCATATACCTGACTATACCCATGAGAACAGTCCCTGATGGGAATCTGTCTTTTTCAGTTCTGACAGAAATCACCAGAACCATTCCAAGAAGCTGCTTAGACAAGGGCAGGTGGCATTGTGCACTAATTGTCTTTTTTTGTTTTTTAATTGTTTTAGGGCAATTATAGTATTATTGTGCAAGGATTCTCTGATGATTCTGAAGAAAATATGCTCCTGTGCTTGAATTTCGCCATGATAGTAAAACAAGATGCTTTCTGAGTGCAACAGGCTTCTCAAATAATTCCAGAACATGGAGGTCACTTCTGTGAGCAACTGGAATTCAAGCTGTGAAGTAATATGCACACTAAATTTCCTGAAGCAGAGTACATCATGTGCTTTTTGGGAAGCTATATGTTATACAGTCTTACTCATTTGTAGCACAGCCATAATTAGTTGCTCAGCCAATGTGCACAAAATCTCTGGGAGTGAGGCATCCTGATTAATCCGCAGAATGACCCTGACTGGATGTCAGACTGGTCCTGCATTTTGGTGCTGTGCCTTGAGTTACAATAAAGTTGAGTCCTTCAGACTGAGCTAAAGTAAGCAAGAAATATTGAAGTGCAAGAATCAGAAGTTCATCAGTATTCAATTTAAAATAATGCAGCAATTGAATTTGGGAACCCTGCTGTGAGGTGGTGGGTTTGGTTGGAGTTTTTTTCTGGTGTTTTTTTGGTTTTGTTGTTGTTGTTTGGTGTTTTTTTGTTTTTGTTTTTGTTTTTTTTATTTTGGTTTGGTTTTTTTCTTTTCTTATAACAATAAAACTTGTTTGTACAATCAATTTAAGAGATTTTTTTTATTCTCCTGTTATTTTCTGATGTTTCTTTAGATGTTTCATATTGTTCTGCTCTGTTTCCACCAAGCTGAAACAGAGGAGTAATAATGGGTTATGTGGTAGTAACTGATGTGGATAAACTCCAAAGTGGAACATGTTTCCAGTTGCACTGATACAGTGCAGATGAATTTAGCCATCCAGAGATGCAACTGAAATCCCTTAGAATGTTTTTTAGCTCTTACTCAGGGTCCAAGAGGCAGAGGCTACACAAGCTGTGTCCTTCAGAAGCAGGAGGATGGTGTCACCCAACAGATTGATCTATTCCTCAGTTATTCCTCTAAAGCATCTCTAAAGTTTCTCTGTAGCTTTTACCCCATGGGCAGCTGACACTGAATACCCACCTGCCCTCTCTGTTGCTCCTCTGCCCCCAAGACCATCAGGAAGACTTTGGTGCAGTATGAGATGTGGTCCTTAGGCAAAGTGCTGTCCTGTTTTCATCCTCAGCCCCCAGACAGCAGGGCTGGTGAACTTAGTGAGTTCAGAGATTTTTCCCTAACAGGACACTGTTGAAGCTGCACTTTTGCTGGCTACTAGTTCATGCTGTGTCTACCAGATTGTTTCTAAATGTCTGGAAAAAAATTAAAAGTCAGGACAAATCAACCCTCTTTCAAACTGCATATTAGGAGAAGTGAAGCATTTAATCTCATTTTACACATAAAGAAAGATGTTTTTCAAACTTGGTATCAGAAAACTCAAGGAAAAACCCCACACCCAAGTTTGTAGATACTCCATTTAAAACTTGGGTTTAATCACTGGTTTGGCTAAATAAAGCAAAATCTTTAGAAGTCAATAAAAACAGAAGTAGAACTGCATAATGACTGGAGATAAGAAGCCATGATTACATCTAAGTGATGGTGGTAAAGCATCTGTTCTTTCATTCAGTCCACAGACCATTCCAGGAGTCCAAGATGGAATATCGCAGCATGTTCTGCTTACATTTGAGCCGATTTACTACAGTTGTGATCAATTTATTCCTAACCTGAAATATCAATCAAAAAGCAGCCTGAGAGCATGATAAGCAATACCTACCTTTCTTCTTCTGTTTTACTTATTTCAAATAGTGTTTGTTTCAAATTATTGACCTAAGGAACAGTCTTACCTTTTGATGTCCATGTGTACACATTTCACAGCATCCAGCAACCAGAAGTCTCAAAACCATCTTCAGTGACAAGCTGTCCTGAGATTTTTGCTGGCATAAATTATTTGGAGTGTTAGAAGAAATATTTTGTTTATTAAGCAGCAGGTAACACAAGTAGGAGAGATTAATGCTCCTGGAGATCAAAGATATTCATGTGCTCTCTTTTACATAAGCATGTTTGAATGCTTTATGGATGTTACAGAAAATTTACAGTACATATAAAGGCATAAATAGAATTTCTGTCTCTGAATAGAGACATTTACAGATAAACATATGCACTCAGTATTTTGCCTTGCAGGCTTTTATAATATAGATCTTCAGCTGAAGGGTTATAATTGTACATGCCAGCAGATAGGACTGCAAGGCAGAGCACAGGAGCCACACTTTATAAAGCAAAGACTTTTCAAAGGCCTCAGGCTTTCTCCTTCTATGACTGGAAGTTTCCACTTGTTTAAGTGCTGGTGACTGCCACACCACGTTCTCCCCTGGACAAGAGGATACAGATTTTGTAAAGTGTCAGATCATGCAAACAACTTACCCCGAAATTGCTGTGATTCTGTAGGGTGAAGGGCTGGGCTGAAGGCAGAGCTTTTCTCTTCATGTCTGGTTCCTGGGACAGAGCTCTTGAAAAGCTTTCTTTCCTTCTGTCGTTGTCCAGAGCTGACAACAATTATAACAGAATTCCTTTCCAAAATTCCCTGAGCCCATATTCAGGGCTCCACAGCAAAGAGGAGTTTACTTAGGATGAAGTGAGCTACTTGGACTCTGTAAAATCTAATCTGAATGTTTCACTTTTCTTCACTTTATTGTTTCAGTAAACTTTGATCTATTTTTTGCTTCTTCATTTTTTGCCTCTGTCTAGAGTGGGAATGGTGTGAATACTGTGAAATGAAACATCAGCTGAGAATTTCTTTCTTAAAATATTCTGTGAGAGCTACATGCCCTGAGATCCTTGTATTTTGCAAGGAGTTCCAGTGAATTGTGCAAGGCCTCCTCCCGTACAAGCAAAAGTAAATCAAGGAAGGTTTTGTGTTTGGCATATTTATGTGAAGTTAATATCTAAAGCCTTCACAAATACCTCTTTTTCTCTCCCTCATTACTGTTGTTTTTAAGAGGCTGTCAGGATTTTCTGCAGATGGGAAAATAGCTTTTCTTCACCCCCTCACCCTCTGTTGCCAAATATGTAATTATGAGAAGAAGCAGTTCCTGCACAATGTGGTTTCCAGTAAGAGTGCACACTTTTTGAGCTGTGTTATTACTGTTTTATTTGATAAAAAGCCATAAAGTATTCTTAATTTCAAGTGAGTGAAGGCCTGCTGACCACAATAACATGTACATTTGCTGGCTGAAATTGTAACACCGTTTGAGACAGATGCACAAAGATAATTCCATGTAATTCAGGTATTACAATAGCGTCTCTTGTGTCCAGGGAAGCAATTCCCTTGGTCACCACTTAGCTTGGATGGCACAAAGCACACACACTCAAACAGAACAAATAAACTACATTGTCCCTGCAGCAAGAAGAAGTTGGATTTAATGACACAGGATATGTGTCCTGATCTGTCTTACAGGCATTAAAAGTGAGCCATAGCAGCATTAATCCCTTCTGCACAACATTTTTTCTAGGTGGAAAATGCTAGCAATTGCCTTGGAAGGGTCTGTGTAGCACACTGTGGTGAGTGACTTCAGCTCCCTCGCTCTGCCCGTGAGTCCCTGCCAGCACGGGTGAGTTCAGGGGCACCAGATGGGGCAGTGACATTTCTAATGGAAGAGATAGGAGCGAGGGAGGGAGGGGAGGGAGGGAGTTTCCGACTGCAGAGCTTAGGGGAGAGGGGACAGGAGAGAGGAAATTTGGAAAGTCTTCTTGCTGGCAATAGAAATTACTGGACCTTGGAAATCTTGGATAATAGTCACTGTGCACATGTACTTGTCTTGTGGATCCCAGGCATCCTTGCAGATCCCTTGGCTGCAGTAGATGGGTATGTCCATAACCTCTTTTCTTCAAGATACTACTGGCAAAAAGAGAAAGATATGTATATAAAATACATATATTAAATGTATATGCATACTTATATTTGGCCAGATATAACTGCTTCCCAAAGATTCTGTATGGGGAAAAAAAACCCGAAAAAACCCAACATATTTTTTTCCTTGAGCTTTAGCTTAAACAGCTGTCTTAGCTACGAGCATTGTGTTTTTAAATTCAAAGTTCTTGCTAAAATAATTTCTTGCTGACATAACTAAAAGCAAAACTTTTAATAGTGAGCCTGGCTGTTTGCTCACAGGAGGGAACAGTCATTCATTTTAAGTAGTAAGATTCCTGTCTGCCCATTTCCCCATGCTGCACAAAACCTTTGAGAACTGCAGACTAGATTATATATTTTTCTTATCTTGTATCTTCTGCCAGCTGCGGACATCCACTGTTTTGTTCTCTGAGAGGTTTGGCATCTCTACTGAAGGAGAACCTTCATACTGATTATGAAGTTGGTTCAGTTCTTAAAGACATTCTGTTCAGTCACATTCCATCTAGAATTTTCATTATATTACCCACAATATTTGTATTTTTAGCATAGCAGTTCAGTTTAACAATTTCAGTAATACAAATTTTAAAAAAGAAAGAAATGCCGTACAATAAATAAAGATAAACACAAAAACAAAATAACAGCTTTAGTCCTCTGAAAGCAATACAATTGAAATATCAGTCCTTTACTTACAAGATGCCTAAAGGAGAAAATAATAAAAAACATAGTGCATATGAGAGGGAACAATTGTTCACTATGACTCTGAATTAATTTAACCCTGTTGTAGAATGACTTTATTTCACATCAGAATATCAGCTGAACAGACTGGTAGTTATCTTTTCTAATCATGTATCACACTGAAGTGATGTGCTCCATGTCAGTGGATGTTGCGTGTAGTGGAATTTTCCCAGTATCTTTAAAGCATTAAAGATACTTTCATGGCACAGATGTAATGTAGACAGAACATGAATATCATTAATGACAGTTTCACAGATGACTGTCAGAAAACAGACTGTCAGCAGGAGTATTCCTTTCTGTTCCCCAAGCTACATTCCAGTCATTCTGACTGCTAATTGTACAGTTTCTCTCACCTGGGAAAGTTTTGATGATTTTAATATTCTAATTAAGGAGGAAAGAGGATACTTAAAAAAAAAGAAATGTAAAGTAATATGTTATCTAGAACAATCTAAAATATTAAAACAAAGAAACGGTATTGTCAGATAAGTAGTAAGGAAAAAAAAGTAGTTGTGGGTAATAAATAATTTTGGTTACTGCAGAATGTTGTGTATTTATTTTGACCAAATAACTTTAAAAGAAGGAGGCTTCAATGCCTTTAGATTTGAGATACTTCAGCAAATAAGAAATATTTTTCTGCTTTTGTTTTTTGACAAATAGGTATTATTCAAGGAAAGATCATTGTGCCACAAAATCACTGTGATCTTGCTGATAAGCCAGGACTCCAGCTGTGATGGTTGTACTCGTGTTAGTGTTTACTTTTGGGTACAGGTGCACACCCCACTTCTAAATTACTTTATATGCCTTTTTCTGGAACTGATGGGCAAAGGGCAACATTGCAATTTTGCAAAGAATGCAAAAGGAAGCAAGTTGTCAGGGGGAGCAGATCAAACCATGTATCTTAACCTTGTAAATTATAATTTTCTTTTAGTACTTCTGGTTTTGTAAGGAGTAAATGCTCCAGAAAATAGAACAACTAGACAGACTGATATGCCTCCTCTGTATGCACCTTTAGGAGTATATGGATAGAGTAACCAAAATTTAGAATAAAATAAAATAGTTCAGTTGGAAGGGGCCTCGGGGATCACCTCATCCAACTATCTGACCATTTAAGTATGGATCAAAAGCTAAAGCATATTTTAATGGTGCCAATTTCTGATAAACTCTGCTAGGGGTGTTGAGTGTCTCCAAATCTCCTTGAAGCTGCCAGTTGGACATATTCAGGAATATATATAATTTTATATATCCCAATCTTAGCACAGTCATAATGCAAATTATTCTATTGAAATGTAGATGAGAAGTCTGTGATAAACTAATGAAGTGGTATTTCCTTGCAGATTAGTATTGGTTCTACAGCAAATATTTTATCCAGAAGTTACTTTGCTCATGATGCCAAGCCCAGATGTGTGTGAGCAGAATGGGGAGCAACACAGGAGGAAGTGTCTTCTTCTGGCCTTGCTGGAGGGATAACACTCTGCGGAGTCCACAGTCACTGCCACTGCTGTGATGGGAGTGGAAACATGGCTGCTCGCTATTTTACTCTTGCTCCTTTAGCAGGTACCATCAGTCGTTGTGATAGTCCACTGCTTCACCCAAAAATCCCAATGTTCTGGGAGAAAATATGGAATAAAATGGTAAATATAATTTCGGTTTTGAAAACACAGAAGTAAATAAGGAAAAGATTATACGTGGTATAAACAGCTACCTAAAATATACATTCAAATGCATAGTGTTTGAAATATAGATCAACAATCCGTAAGTCAAGCATTAATATTAGGTTTATTTGAAGGAGGTGACTTTTTTCAAACATTCTGTCAATACAAGGATGACTAAGACACCATAATTCTGTGACAAGTGCTAAAATTCTCCATAAGCTCGAGGTATTCAGCAATTACAATTATAACAATCTGGTTTTTTAGCACTTGGGTTGCAGTGATGCCTCCTGTGAGTAGCTTGTAATCAGGACTGTTGCTTCCCTGCTGCATACCATATAAATATTTATGAAATTAGTAAAATAATATTTTAAGGGGTTTTTGAGATGTGAATCATACCCAAATCCAGAGCACCTACTAAACATATAACACCAAGAGAATGAGCTGGAATCCCTTAATTCTACAGTGAAGATTGTTTGACATCTCCAAAAAGCAATCCACAAATCCTACACAATAGGGAACTGGTTCTATGCTGTGCAAGATAACTTTCTGCAGAGCATGGCAGACTGAAATAATTCTTATTTTCCCATGCAATTTTCACTGTAATTTGTATTGTAAGGAATTAACAGTCTAAAAAGCACATGGCATGACACAGTAGAGCATATGCCATAACTTAAGGATTTCGCTGGACTACTAGGATAAAAACAGAGACAGATTCTTAACTCTGATGGATCTTGTCCATCTGCCTTTTTTTTGATGTTTAAATTGATGTCATGTGTGTTTGACATAAAATTCAGCCTTTTTTTTAGCAATGGTCTAGATTCTTTCCAAGGGATATCACAAGGATCACAGTTCTGGGAAATTTAAGATGGTAGGTCAATTAAACTATCTCATTTTTCACCACAATAAAGAATGTGGCTGTGTTATCAAAAAGGTCCTAACACAAGATATTAGTGCAATCTTTAGACCAAATCACTGAGTCTTTCAGTGACATTCTCTATTTTTAGGTTCTATCTGAAGGCTGAGAAACTAAGAAAAAAGCAATATATTTTGAGGTGCATTGCCCTAGTGTGCAGTGTAGTCAGATGGAAATTTTTCTGTCTGGTGTCTCTTGCTGGGCCTGGATGATTTTCCTTGATGTACAATGTTGCCTGTATGCTTTACATTAGTTTTGCTCTATTCACTTCTGTTGAGGGGAAAACCAGAAGGTAATCTTTGACTTTAAACAGGAAAGATAAATACCTAAATGTTCAGGAAAGAAATGGAATATACTCTGTTTAGGGTTAAAATTCTTAATAACACTTCAAAATTGTATCAAGCCCAGAATAAAAGGAGGAGGTTGGCTGCAAGTTAGCACCTCTCTTTGTAAAATCAACAACTGCTGTAGGAATTACAGAGCTGGAGAGCTTATCCTTGCTGACAACTGACAGGCTATTTTCTTGCTGAATAAAAAATGAGCAATCAAACATCAAAGGAAGCCCTGTGCATAGAATCAAATTCTACACATCCTTAAGCATGACACAAACTTGCTTAAGTCAATGGAGCCATTTGTTAGGAGGATTTTTGCAGCTTGGCCCCGATAAGGTGAGTGCCTACACACAATGTGTCCTTGTCACCATGGTCCCGAATGACTCAAACGAGTTGTAATGTGGCAGAAAGCTTTTCACCTGTAGACTGTCAGCTGAATCTGTCAAGCAACCAAAAGTTCCTGCTGCAAGAAATTTTATGCAAAAACTCCAAGCAATGCTGGAAGAATATTAAGGCTGCATGTATAGTTATGTGCTCATTTCAGGCAGGACTGTCATTCACTTTTAGCGTCCTCATTTTGGCTACAGCATGAGGATTCCATCTTTAATAACTCAATCACATAGCAGCCTTCAAGCAGTGTGGTACAAGCATTTCCCCCAAATTTGCAGAAATCTTTGCTTTGATGAAGAGAAATCTTTCTTCAGCTTCTGAGCTTATCCCATAAGCTTATCCCAGCCTAAGTGAAGAAGCACAAAAATAAGCACATATTTGAATGACACTGTACACCACAGCCACTGTCATGATCGAAGTTTAGTTATATTGAAAATATCTTTCCTGAAAATCGATTGAGTTAAAACACCAAAGCAGAAAGGAGAAATACTTGTTTTAACTATGTGAAAATGGGTCCCTTATATAATCAGAAATATTAGTGATTGCTAGTTGTAGATTTAATAGCTTTTGCCTCCTGGGGTGCTTACTTTCATCAAATGAAATGCAAGAGATCTAAATGCTCATTTAGCCTTTCCACAGGAAAATTGGACTCTGTTCATCTTTAAACTGAATAAGAATCTCTCCAAAAGGCAGGTTCTGTTACCTTGATTTCTTTGAAACTACTCTTTTGAAGGTCTTCTATTTCCTGCAGATCTCTCTCCATCTTAGCAAACTTGCCCACCTCTCCTTACCATAACACCTACTGCACAGAAATCTCCCACAAAACAGGGGGCTTTTGTCTAGGCAAGTGACTCAGGTTCACCCCTCTGCATGTACAGGTTCAGCTTTGAAGATGGTTTTGTTGAAGGATTGATCACTGGCTGAATCAGCACCTTTCTTTGCTCTGTATGAAAATAAAAAATAACTAAATGAAGATGGTATCTCGTGTGGTGGTCACTTGTGTTGCTACTGTCGCAGCCAGCAGTCTTCCCCTGTATGGTTGTATGGGGAATCTTCTGCAATGCTCTGGGTATTCTTCGAAGAAAATATGTGCTGAGAGTCCTGAAAAATCCTGCAAGGCTTGGAACAGACAGAGCTAGAAAATCTTCATAGTATTATAATTTGTTTGGGCTAATGATCCCAATCAGCGCTATCAGGTCAAGACTTTTGGGAGCTCTTGGGCTGGAGGCAAACTCAGATTTAGTCATACAGTACTGAAATTAAGAGAACTATTTTCTGCTTTAAATGAGGTGTTAATTATCCTAGTAATTGAAAGCAGACTAATTAACTCGGAGAGTGATTGACATCACTCAAGTACAGTTGTAAGAAACGCTGAGCCACGGAGGAAGCATGTAGCAGACTGCAGTCAAGGATCCCTGGTCCACTGAGGGGTCCTTGGTTTGTATGGTATTTTTGGCTGACTGCTCCAGGATCCAAGAAGAGGACTAGGCTGCAGTGGTGTGTCCTGGCCCGAGGTCAGAGACCTGTCCCCCTGGCACACCTGGGCTGCTCCTGCAGCCACCACCTCCCCCCTTCTCCCCATGTCTCTGTGTGCACTGAAGGAGAAAGAAGAGAAATGGAGAGTCGTCTGCATCTAGCAAGCATCTCTGTAATTCAGCATCAGCCTGAAAGGAAGGCTGGGAAATATTGTAAAACAGGGAACTAAATGGCTTCCGTTGCCTTGGAGCTATTGTTTTTCTCTCTAGCAGGGCTGCTTTGAATATTAAAGAAACTAATAGGGATCTGAATTAAAAACTGTGATTAACGTTAGGTATCAGGCTAGTGTGCTTGTGCTGTGAGAAAGCAAGGGATAATAGAAAACAATCCAAAGCCTGTCTTGCAAAAGTGAACAAGTTCATCAGGTTTTATCGTGGCTCCTGCAACAAAGATATTTTATAGTGCAAAGTAACTCCAATATTGGCATTTGGCAGAAAGCTACTGTTCTGGTAAAAACTGAAAGCATGTCTTTTGCACATTTTCTTTAATTTTTTGGTTTTTTTTAAATTGTGTTGTGGGATTCTTTTGCTGGTAGTGTTGTTGAAGTCCAGAATACTACTGTGACTATATCCTGCAAATGACATGTTCATGAATATTATTTTTAGATGAAGCTTTGCCATTCTTTTTTGCAGGCATGGTATTAATTTAAAATATTTTTTCTTGCTTCTGTTGTTATCTTCAGTTACCACCCCCATATCAGCCCCATGCTCTTCTGCATTCTTTCAGTTTTCTTTTCAAGACAAGGTTCAGCTATTCTATGTAAATATCTTTTCTACAATTTATTTGACTACTAAAATAAATGTATTCTTCATACAGATTTTCTATATGATACATATGGCCACAAAATGATAGTCTTTTTTTTAATCAGCAGATGCTAAAAATGTTTATTCATAATGAAATACAGAAACAAAGATAATAGCTGATTAAACAAATAATGAATATGTGTGTATGAGTATATCCATCTGTATATATATCCATCTGTAGAGAAAAGCTTTAGCAACAGACACAGCAAAGGGTCTGGAGCTTCTTTTAGCACTGGCTGGTGCAGACCAAGCTCCTACTTAGCCTGATACAGGTGTTCCCATCACTCTCCCCATTTGGGTCAGGGCTGAGAATACTGTTACAATACTGTTACAGCATTAGTATGTTGAGTTCACTGGGGTGGAAGCCATTTCTGTGCTAAAGACCCTCATTAGGTCTTTCCATGTCCTTTCTGTACAGATATCGATCTCATCATTAAAGATAAATGGTCATCTGAATCTTTTCTGAAATCTTAAAAAGCAGACACCAAACCCTCCCACAAATTAACAAAAAATAAAAAAACCCACGAATCAAATGACCAACAAAGCACTACTAACCTGTGGAAAATACATGCAAATCATTTCTCCTTGCAAGCTGTACCTTGTGTTAAGAGGTGTTAAGCAGCCACAGCTTAGAGTATTACAACATTCAAAGTGCTGAAAAATCCAGTGATAATATGAGACAGTTCATTTACGCCTACATGCTAGATGTTCTCAGAATTGGCTCCTGTTTTTGGTTTTATCAATCATGGCCTCTTCAAAACTGAAGAAAGAAAACCTTTTTGTAAAGTTTTACAACCATTGGACAAATTGCACATGGTGAAAGTCGATAGATTGCAAACAGAAATTTTATTCAGAGCCAGAACGTCTTTGCAATGATTATGGTGAGATCATGTGACACAATACAATTTGGACAAGTTTTTATAAGTATTGAAAATTAATCTAAACTTGTGTTTCTGCAGAAATTATTCCAACAGCATTTCCATGGCATTAAAGACTTTTCATTTCCTAGCTTTGAAATGTGACACTCACCTGCTTGCTAATAGGTTAAGTAATTGCTAATGAGAAAATATAGGACCTCAAGGATATTCCAATTAAAGCTGTAGAGTGTCTGGAGCTGTTATCCTCCATGCAATGAGAAGGAACCATTCCCATATTTTCACTGAAATTCCAAGAATAGCTACATTTTCATTCAAAGAATCTGAAAAAAGAAGATCTATAAAACTCAAACAGCAATTTTCTAAAGGTGATGACTTTCTGCTGCTGCTGTCAGTCATGACTGTGAGTGGTCCTTTGGTCCTGCAGATGAAGGCTCCCTGCACTACTGGGGGAATGGGGCAACCAAGTGTGAGCCTGCTTTAGGAGGTGGCAGGAGAACAGAAGCCTTATGCTCTTTCTGGAGCTGAAGTGTCCATTAATGCAGAATTATGCTACTGAGTCTCCAATCCTGTTGTCTTGAAAGGGGTTTCACTGGAAATCTGGCTACATTGTAGAGAGAGATGCAGAGCCTGGAAATCCCGATTTCATTGCCGAGATGGCTGAACTGGGGAGACACCAATCTCAAGGACTGTTGGCAGACCAGAAAGCTGGGAGAGCATCCTGGACCAGGCACAGGAACTGAATTCTGCCCCCGAATATTTAGATAAAAAGATGTGTGCTTGAGTCTCCTCATAACAGCGGACTATGAGGTAACTAAGGAAGACTGGATGTTTGTTTAAACATGGAGACTTCAGCAGCTTGTAGCCCTCCCAGACTTCTGTATGTATGTCTTTTCAAAAGGAATCCCTGAGCAGCTTTCTTTTAACTGAGTTTTTGCTTCTCCATGGGTCAGTGTTAATACTGAATGCAATATTTAGTCTAACTTGTGTGCCAAGAAATAAAGAATTCTGTGTTTGTGGGTTGTATGTGTCATCAAATTTGTAGACCGTTCAGCAAATAGGAAATCCATAGTCTACAAAATGTAAAGCTGCTTTTACACTGTGTTCAAAATATACTGTAAAGTGGTCTTAGTGACAAAAATCTAGGTGTTTTACGATGGAGATGTTGATGCCAGCAAAATGTAACAAAGAGATGGTATGTTAAACTTACAAGGTTAGCACTTCATTTACAGAACATTACAGTCCTATGTGTTTAATAGCAAACAGTGATGATACTCCTGATTTTATATCTTACTGAAATGTTTTGTCTTTTTTTGGCTACTCCATGAAATGTGAATTTAAGTCTAACCTGAAGAATGAAGTGCTGCACAACAACATTCTTTCATCACTTTTGGATAAGACCATTTGTTTAGGTTTATACACAGGTGAGAGAAGGTTTTTCACTTTAGTAGGGTATTTGATGACTAAAGAAAACTTATGGGAGAAAGGAGAAGTAGTGAAATCTACAGCCTGAGGCTGAATTCAAATCCAGATTTCCCTCCCCAGGCATTACCTACTAGAATAGTTTTGCAGCTCACTCAGGAGACACCAAGTTACCTCCTCTGCAAGAAATATCATAGGTAATCTAAAGACTTTATTTGTCATGGGGTAGTACAGAGAGTGGTCACCCGTCAATTTTTTAATAAAATAAAGGACTGTATTGTCTCCATATTCAAGCAGATCTTAGGGAAGGAAAAGTTCTTTGGGCTACTCAGCAAGTATACTCTATCAAACCCATGGCATGTGCTTCTGAAGGGTGGAAATTCCCTGTAGTGGGGGTTGAAATAGTAAATAGTTTGGGTAATGCTTACCCTACACACACCACATCCATGGTTGGTTTAATCCTGTGTCAGAATTAAATGAATTCCTTGCTATGCAGCTGTGTGGGTCGACCCTGGCTGGACAGCAGGTGTCCACCAAAGTCACTCTGTCACTACCCTCATCAGCTGAAGAAAATATAATGAAAAGCTCATGGGCTGAGAAAAGGACAGGAAGAGATCACTTAGCAATTACAGCCGTGGGCGAAACAGACAACTTGGGCTAAATTAATTTAATTTACTGGCAGTGAAATTGGAGTTGGGTAATGAGAAATAAAAAATCAATCTTTAAACACCTCATGTTGTTAAAGATGCATAGACAGCTTAAGAGAGACCATAAACTTCAAACTTCACACCAGTGCTGGTGTCAGACTGGCCTACAACATGAACGCCATTGGTCCCTTAGGGCCAGCACAGGACACAGTGTGCCCTCAAACTGATGAGCTGAAAACTTTAATCACCAAATATGAAATGGCTATTATTTGTCTAAAACAGGTGACCACTGCTATCAAACATGATACTGGCTGCATTGTCAGAATTGCAACAGAAATAGAACAAACTTCTGAACATCATTGGTATGGTGTTTTTATGAGATATGCACCATCTGCAAATGGCATATTACATCTTATATTACATCCTATGATCATTGTACCATTGTGCTGTATTTTATTAGTTTTGCTGGTACTATATTTTTATATCTATGTTTATCAAATATCTCCCTGTGTTGGAAAAATGAATCACCAGTTGTTACCTGATTTGGGCTTCCATGAGTGCCCAAATCTTCCCCTGAATGAGGCAAGAGGACTAACAGTTCCATCCCTCTCCTAGGCTCTGGTTTTTATCAGAGTTTGGTTTGTGGCAAGGGGCAAGAGTGAGAGACCATTCAGCTCTGGTTTTGGCCCAACATACAGCTGATGCCACACCCCAACAGGTACTGGCACAACCACTGAGGCACAGAGAGTGCAACAGGTAAGTTAGAGAGTTTGTGAGGTGGAGAATTTTTGAATTAATAAAGTGATGAATTAGAGAATTCATGTTGTCTGAATAAAGAGCATTGAGACATGTTTTTGTTTTTTTTTTTTATATTTAATGCGGTCCTGATACAAAGTTTAATTTTTTGAGTATGCCATCATGTAAACTGAGATATCCAAATAGCGCATGACATTTCAGTGTGTGGCAGAAGTGAAAAACTGGAAGAGAAAACCGTCCTTTTCTTTCCTTCAGCTTATAAGTCTCTCTGATTACTAAGGGTTATTCAGTTTAGATGTGAGATCAATACACCATAAGTTACCTGTAAATCACTGTAAACAATTCCAGTAAACAATTCTATTTATTTTTAAAGGAAGGCAGCTCTGTTCTGGCCTTTGAGGACAAGAAAAATCTTTGTCAAGACACCTAAGCTAGATATGAGGTAAAGTTTCTCCCTCTTCTTTGTCTGTCACTATTTCTGTAGGTGTTAGGAGATCTGCTTTGAGACATGTCTTGATCCAGAAGGGCTGGGGTGAGGTAAGATTGTTTGCATTTGTGCTTTGTGAGGGTTTACTTAAAGTATTCAAGTTCAGATGTTTAAACATTTGCTCTTTTTCTTGTTTCAGCTTATGAAAATAATTTCTATCCATAAAAGAGATCTTAGCGTTTTTTGAGGACTTGTGTTGCTGTGAGATTTATCATTCTGCCCTCCTTTGCTTCCCTACCGTTGTCCTTATCTAGGGAATTTTCCTCTGCAAAGGAGACTACAAAGCTTACAGCATGCCATGCATATCTTACATGCTGTCCTGGGAGTCAGCTGCAGAGTCACCATTTCTGTCTGTTGTCCAGTCAATGAAAATAGATTCTCAGTCCCGCGATTACAAATCACAACATGAGTCCTGGCTGCCTTGCCTGACTTTGCTTGCTGTATATGAGCAAAGGGGAAGATGGAAGGGGCTGGGTTTTCAAAGGAAAAGGCTACACCACTAGCTAGTTACTGAGCCAATATACTAATTCTAAAGCAAAATTTCAGTGGAAGATTTCCTTTTCTTTCATAGAAAGAGGCTCTACGGTTATTTGGTGTTTGATAAGAAAGCGGACGGTCTGAAAGTGTCTGCAAAGCTGCTTCCCAGCAATCGTACAGCCAGTGTTTGCTCATTAGTAGCAGTCACTGGCGAGCAGTGACTCCGCCGCTGTCCCTCGAGCGCTGTCAGTCTGCGCCTTTGATCGCTGGGCATCGCTCAAAGGAGTGACAAATGTTTCCCTTCACCCGATGCTGCTGAGAAAAACAGCAATTACCCAAATATTACATCTTGCTGTGACAGCCTCTTGCCTTCTGTGTGCGAGTCCAAGTGCCACTCCAGAGGAGAAGAGAGGTTCACCTCAGTGTGTGGGGATGTGCGGGCATCCGCGCTCCCTCCCCGGCGTGCCTGGGCTTGTGTGCCAGCCCCAGCCAGGGGTAAAGTGTGCTGTGACGGGGAACTCGGGGAGCCCCAACCGCAAAAGGGGTTAGTAGCCCTTGTTACATAAGACTGCAGATTTAATATAAACACATGTTGAGCCCACACCTCTTTTGCGTCTGGCACCTTTATCTTGCTCTTAATAACATCACTGTAGAGGGGAAGTGATTGTGGAATTCCCCTGCATTTTCCTCGTAGGTTTTATTTCCTGTTCCTTTAGAAATTCAGTAATCATTTGGCAGAGAGCCTGGTAGCAAAAGCAGACAATAAACTGAAGGTTGGCCATTACATTTGGTTTCCTTGCACATGAGTGAACAGCATAAAAAGAACCAGCAATACACAGTCCAGTGAGAAAATGGCAATTTTAAGAGCAAACAAGTAGATAAAGAAGTAAAAACAATTCTGCAGAGAGGTGGCAAAAGAATATCCTTGCTATGTGAAGGTCTTAAAGGTCCATCTGCTTGAGACCTGACAGTCCTGCAGAAGCTGAGGCATATCTCCTTTGCTGACTCTACCATGGGGTGGTTATCTCTGACAGAGCAAGCTGCTGAGGTCAGAAATCCTGGTGGATTTCTCAGGGAGACTTGTCAGGTTTCATTAGTCAATGTCCTTGCTTTTCTATGGCATGAATCCACCATGCAGGTGCATGGGAAGTGGCTAATGAAGGTCTTTAAGTTTCAATTAACAGCCTGACAATGGAAAAATGATATGTGGATACAACAGCTCTCGGCTGCTTGCAAAGAAGAAATGGGAAGTACTCCTTGTGGCCTCAGCAAGGAATAACAAAAGTCGGGGGGGAGATCTGTTCTGACATCTGTTTCGTGTTGCTGCAAGCCATCCCTGCACAACCTTCCCTGTGGGCTGGGGTGACTGAGGCTGTTCAGAACTGTGGCTGTGGTTTGCCACAGGTTTAGGTGATGCTACTTTTGGGTTTAGGGTTTTGTCCTGTTGCTCATGTCACAAATAGTTCAAATAATAATCATCAGTGAGCAAGTGGGAAGTACAAAAGTGCAATTCATTATCCTCAAGAGAGAGAGTATCATTTTGAGGCATTCCCAGAGCTCAGGAGGAGCAGATTTCCTTTAGTATGTCCAGAGCTCCTGTGAGAGTAACTACACCTGGGCTGTTTTACACACAGAAATCCCAGACAAGCCACTGAGTACCACTTCCCATTTCACATTTTAGCACCCCACACATGTCTGACTGTGAGCAACCCTGAGGCAGCAGGTCCCCTTCATCCCACAGGTGATGGACTGGCTGTACATGTGCATGTGGTGATTCTGGGGGTGGCACATCCTGGGCAGAAGCAGATTTCAGGACACGAAGGCTGATGTGATAGTCTTGGTAAGGAGAGAAAGCATTTGGGCCTGAGCTTTAGTGTCTCCTCCACAGAGCACTCACTGAGGCCAATTTGCTGACCAAAGTCTGCACAGGAGTCCACAAACACAATTAAACCGTATCGTAACTGAGTATACAGGCTTGATTTTTCAGCAAATAAGTGTTTGGGGAGAACATTTAATGGACATTAGAATTCTAATTCTGAATGAATGATTCAGAGAGGTTGAGATTTGCTGTGAATTTAGCTGCTTCTTCAGCTCATGAGTTTCTTACAAGTAACATGCAGCTTTCTCTACATTATTTGTTATTTAATTTTAATCACGTAGGGCCCTAACTTAGGACATAACTAGGGGCATGACAAAGAATTTCTGTGGCAGAATCTGACCCTGCATTAAGTTATGTGTTGTTTCCTCTCCCTAAGAGATGGAATAATTATAAATAGTCTGAGAGAAGCATTGACTACTGAGTGTATGACTTCAAGTAATCCTTGTGTGTTGTGTTCTGGTACATGGTGTAGCTGATAGATGCTTTGAGCTCTGGTAGCCAGAGAGACACTCAAATCTTCACTCATGGTTTCGTGCCTTCTCAAGAGGCAGGGAACGTGTTAAGGCAAGATGGCAGATGGTGGAATCTCTGATGGTTTAAGAAATGTTAAATATGCTTTTTTTGGGCTAAGGACATCCTGCCAATTATTTATTCTTGAGTAAAATTCTAAAATAAAGTGTTAACTGGCCACAGTTTCTGTCACGTCCATATAGTTTCAGCTGTGAAGTATTTCACAATGCTGTGGTCTGACAAATTACATTTCTTCTGTGCTCCAATGCTGCTGATAAGTTTTGGGAGTTTTGTCCCTCTACTTTGTGGAAAAAAATGAAAAACTTAAGTTGTTAAGGAGCACGAGTTTCATTGATTTTCTAAAAACATTAAGGGGAGGCATATGTCACAGGCTCAGGCAAAGTTCACCAGTTATCATGCCATACAAGATATTTCTCTGGGGTTTTAATAGTCTTTCCTGCCAAAACACCCAAAGGACTTCAAAGGGTTTATTTTTTTTACTAGCTTGGGTGTGGTTTTGCCTTTTTAAAAAAAATTATTTTCTTCTTTCTTTTTTCTTTTTTTTTTCTTTTTCCTTTTTTTTTTTCCCCCCAAGTAGTAAAATTTGAATGGTGCTGCAGGTATAGGATGTATAACAGCTCGGGGCTAGAAAAAATACAAAAGTATTGATGCAGAACTGTGCAGAGTTGTTATGTCCAAAGGATATCTGCTTGTGGATTTTATCAGGGCAGATACTACTTGCTTTGCTTCTCCATTGATTTTCCTTTCTGGCCTTGAGGGATCCCAGAGAAAGTGGAAAGGGTTGGTGTTTCTCAACCCTCTTAATACAGACATACCCAAAATGATTTGTATAAAATTTCCATGGCACTGCAGAGAAGTGGCCCCAAAGCACCCTGCTTGCACCTTCAACATATTCTGCCTAGGCAAGAAGAGAGAAAGGCATCACTGGTGACAGTGAATTCAGTTTCAAACCCTGCCTTGGTGCCCTGGGGTCAGATATGGGATACGTGCTCTGCCTGTGATAAGGCAGCATCTAGTAGAAAGCTGAGATAGTTTTTTTACTTCAGCCTTCCCAGGTAGGAATGTGGGCTTGGATCTTGCACTGGATCCCTTCTTCTCCATCCAGGCAGCTTCACAGGGGTATTTGTCACGCCTCAGGGTAACAGAGCGACTTGTTTATCTGCTGCAATGAGCCCTGCTGAGTCTTCAGAGGAGTGGAATTACATTCTGGATGGTGACTTGGGCTGCAGCCATGTTACTAAACATTGGCTAAAATTTCCCCTGGTTGTTGCCCTCACTTCATCCTCCATCAGTGGGAACAGTGTTAGGGGCAGTAACACAGAAAAATCTGCAGAAAAATGTTGGCATTTTATCCTCTCTGTTATCTTGCTGTCTTCAGCTGGATGACATGGTGCTGCAAATATTGCAAATATTCATCTATGCTTGTGTTGCTCTCCTGTTGGTTCTTCTGGCAAAGCTTTGGTTAATTTTTCTTGTAGGGGTGGGCAAGACAACAAACCCTTCTGCTCCCATTCAGCAGCAGACAACTCCATTTATTCAAAATTTAACTTTAAAAAGAGATCAAACACAGTGTCAGGGTTCCCTAGGATTTTTAGTACTTGGTTTGAGAGCCAGTGAGGAAGATTGTCATGTTTCTGTTTAATAGAAGCTGCAGCTTTTGCTGGCACAGCTCTGAGCAGGGTAGCTCAGCCTGGGTGCATGTGGGATGAGGAACAGCTGCAGAGAGGGAGAGGAGCTGCCAACCTGTGGACAAGGATTTGGTGGATTTTAAGTCTTGTTTACATAATGTAAGTTTGAAGTTTTTGTTCAGCCAGTTTTAGGCACAGGGAGCTGGGTGCATGGTCTGTAAATGTAGTAAGAACCTGACCTGTGCCATTCCCATGGTCTTCAGAAGGTTACACAGTCTGATCTCTTGCCATTCATGACGTGTAATTTGTGTAATCAGGGGAATTGTTTGGACAGAGGAAAAGAGTTTAATTAGGAGAATAGAATTTCTTCAGGATAAAATATTAGCCTATTGTATTGTATTGTCCCTTCTCAACACTGCAAAAGAGAGGATATTAATTAAATATTTAATGTGAAATAAGAGATTTTATTTAGATAAACAAAAATAGGTGCATTTCTGTTGGTACATCGAAGTCAGTTCCTTTCCTAGAATCTGCAAACCCACACTCTTCTATCTCATACATGCACAAAATCCACCCCCTTGCCTTCAGCAAGTCCTCAGAAGACCTGGGAGTTGCAAGAATGGCTCATGGAAGTGGTAAAGCTGGTGAGGACAGTTCCTTTCAATCACTAGCCTACTGTATAACAACTGCTCTGGGCTCTAACTAAACTTTGTCCATTGCACTGTGGCCCTGGATTTTTAAAGCAGGTGCTAAAAAAAAGGCACCAGGGTGGAATATGGAACATGATCCCATATGCCATCCATTCCCTTGGAGATGACAAGAGGGGGGAACTAAAGCATAAAAAGAGCTTCTTTGCAGTGGTCACAGTTAACATGTCTGTATGATAAAAGGAGGGTGAAAAGAAGGAAGGAGGTATGCAAAGCTGATACCAATGGAAACCCTATTACTTAGGCAATGTTATTCAAGAACAATTTATCTGTGAGAAAATATGACACTTGTAATGTAGCCAAGTCCTTTGCAAGCTGTAGAGGCAGCTGCATAGTCTTGCCTGAGGCATTGAGTACGCCATCTGAGCAAGTTACAAGGAAATCTCTATCTAAATAAAAAGGGAAAAAAAAAAAAAAGCAGTTAATGAATATTAGGCACTCTGTGTCCTGCCAGAATGTTGGCTTTTCATATCAAGGGTCTGATTCTTCAGAAGTACTTTTTTGTCCTCATTCAGATTGCTGACCAATTCAGTGGAGAGAAAGTGTAAGGAAGTCAAAATCATATTCATCCATGAAGTATCTTTGAAATAGAGCTTTCTGGATTGTCCTATATTTGAAAGACTCTTTTCATGGGTACATGGTGTGTGATTCAGCCACAAGCGGAATGAGATTCCTCTTGTCAAACTGCAGATATCTGCAATGTCTTCGTTTGAACTACCTCTCAGCCCACCCTACAATAATCAATGGAGAGAAATAAACAACTACATGAGACTGCTACTTCTAAAGTGTTTTGGATATCCATGTAATCAAAGGTGATTTGTGCCTGAGGAGTGCCATCTTCTTTCTCTTGACAGTAGAGATGCCTTTAGACATCTACTGTAAAGTTAGGGGAAATGAATCCCAGCATGAAAGTATGCATCATTTTAAAAAGGTTATCTCAGGTAGTCTGGATAGCCACAAGGCATCCAAATCCTGCCTTCTCAGCTTTTCTTTTTACATTGCCTGTGACAGATTCTCAGTTTTCTACTCAAATTGCTCCTTTTCCCCAAAGCACCATCACCTTTTTTCAAATTTTTCTCTCATCCTGCCTGCAGATGCAGACAGCAGAATACCCCTTGAATAGTCCCAGCAGTACAGCAGCCTCCTAAAACTGCAGGTGTCCAACAAACAAGGTGAGTTCTGTAGTTAAATCTCAGGATATTGGGTGTTGATAAATGGCATGACAGAGCAGCTGGTTGGGATTTTTGGATGAATTTTTGTTATTAGAAAACGACAGTTCACAGAAGTAAAAAGGACTGGTGGGAGCATAGTGGCTCCAGACAATTTTTCCCAGTGGAGCTCTTTGGTTTGTGATCCTGAGAGATAGGTGAGCTTTCCTGCTACTAGGAATAGCCCTGCTTCATGTCCTGGGAGACCTCTAGTTAGATCTGAGGCTGAATTTAGCTCTTCCATGCAAGACGAATCCACTCTATTGAGAGTAGAAAAAAGAAATGTCTTATGTAAAACTTTGAGAGATGTCAGCATAATTTGTATCTGAAATAAATACAACTGTTCCCTGTAAAAATATGAAAGAGAAAACGGTTCCTGTCCAGGAGACCTCAGGAGAGAGACTAACATATTTAAATACACTTCATGCTTGTTAATGCAAGAGAGGTAAGTAGTAGGGTTTTAAATTTGACTTATATAAACCAATTGCTTTTTAAAAATCCAAGTATTTAATAAATAATTACTATAGGGTTCAGATAGGTTCAGTTATAGGTAAAACACAGTTTCCACTGTTACTTATCTTGCTGCAGAAAATCCATGTTGCTCAATTATTTCTCAGAAAGTCTTAATGAATGCAAGAGAAATGAGCCTGGAAAAGTAAAGGAGACACTCTGAAATGATTTCAAAGCTTTTTTATTTTCCAAGGTGGGAACAAGTTCTGTATCTAACACGCACAGAGCTTTGCAGTGAGTTTCTGCCTAGCTGGAGATGCACACAAATGCTGGCAGTGCTTTTTGTTGCTAGAGGGGACAGGGACAACAGTTTGTACTTCATAAAATCATAGAATGGTTTGGGTTGGAAGAGATCTTCAAGATCATCCTGTTCCAACACCCCTGCCACCAGCAGGGACATTTTACACTAGACTGGTTTGCTCAGAGTTCTACCCAGCCTGGCCTTGAACACTTCCAGAGATGGGGCATCCACAACTTCTCTGTTTCAGAGCCTGTTTCACTGCCTCGCCAGCCCCATAGGAAAGAATTTCTTTCTGTTATCTAATCTAAACCTACTCTCTTTTAGTTTGGATCCATTCCTCCTTTTCCTGTCCCTACATGCCCTTGTCCAAAGTCCCTCTCTGGCTTTCTTGCAGGCCCACATTAGGTACTGGAAGGTTTCTGTAAGATCTCTCTGAAACCCTCTCCAAGCTGAACAACCTCAAGTCTCAGTCTGTCTTCACAGGAGAAGTGCCCCAGCCCTCTGATCATTTTTGTGGTCTCCTCTGGACTCCTTCCAGCAGGCCCACACCCTTTCTACATTGAGGACCTCAGAGCTGGATGCATCACTCTCATGAGGGCAGAGTAGAGAGGCAGAACCACCTCCCTCCAGCTGCTGGCCACTCTGCTTTTGGTTGGCTTTCTGGGCAGCCAGCACACATTGTTGGGTCATGTTGAACTTCTCACCAACCAACACTCCCAAATCCTTCTTCTCAGAGCTGCTCTCAATCCATTCTCAACTCAGCTTGTGCTTGTGCTTGGGATCCTCCCTACCAGGTGCAGGACAATACTTGAGCATTGTGTCACCCCAAACTGTCGAGGTGGTGTGAATTGTCTTTGGAATAAATGAAGTGGAATAATATAACAAGGCCAGATTTAAGTTGTTAGGGAGTTTTTTGTAAACATTCTAGTGACCTTATTTTGACTGGTAGGTAGCCAATAGCCACTTCAGTTGCCATTCAGTGCTATAATTAGCTATAAAGAGGTCTGACAGGATCAATAATTCACCCATTGATCTTTTACATTCATTATTTTGTATCTAAGGACTGCCTAAGCATTAACCAGAAAATTATTTAGTGAGATGGTGTCTTGTGAAATCGCCATTGTCTGCCTCCTAAAAGGTGAGGGAAGAAATGCTACACAGATTTCAGGTGAGGTACTGGTGACCTCTTGTCTGGGGCTGGCAGGACCCAGTGGCAGGGAAGTGCCTGTTACCCTTGGCACCATTGGTTTCATCCAGTGCCATGCTCTCTTTAGGCACCTGCTGATCTGTATAAATCTCCAGGGCTGGCCCACTCAGTTCTCTGCTTAAAGGCTTTTGGCAAGATCACACATCTTTCTGAGAGCTTTGTTTGTGGGGCAGTGTGGGAGAGCTGGGGTTGCAGAGTAACAGCTTCAAGTGCATAAATAGTCCAGATGAAGAAAAAAGGCAGGCTGTAAATTAGGACATAAACTTTGGTCTGTGGGACCAGCAGCCAGTTCCCTATGTGTCCAAATGACACAGCTAATCATCAGGGATTTGTACCCTCCCCATCCTCACTCCTTGGCTAACACCCACCCACAGTCTGGTGCAGTTTTGCAAGGCATTCATACTGTTTGTCCTGGTCCAGTACCTCACACAGTTAGTGCCATTGAGTATAAAAACGTCTCAGTATGCAGACAAGAGACCTGCAGAGAGGAGGCACAGAAAGAAAAGCAGTCATGGTTGCAGCAGGGGCTGTGACCTCCTGTCACTAGCAATATGCAGGCTGATCCCAGCCTGGAGGCAGCATCTGACACTGGCAACCCCAAAGCTGGCCTGCCTGAGGTCATCTACCCCAATTTAAATTTGGTCTAACTTGCTACATTCTTAATTAAGGAAAGCAGCTTCCCTGCTAGTACCTCTGTACCAGTTCACACCATACAGTTTTTTTCATCATCTAGGGAAAATGGTTGTGTTCTTTGCACAACCCTTCAGCCACCAGGAAAACCTTTGTTTCCCCAGGCCCCCTCCCTCTCCAAGCTCAAACGAGTAGGAAGCTAGTTATTAAGAAAAAAATAATATGAATCTAGGAAATGTGTTATGGAAAAGGACAAATGACTGAATAGACATGCTAAACTCCAACTGCAGCATGTCTATCATTCTCCCAAAGACCTTTGGAAACATGCCTGCTTCATGCAAGCTGGATTTGTATTTCAGGGAATGCATGTGCACTAGTACTGTGCTATAAATAAACATCTGCTGTACCAGGTCCACTGGCTTAGCACATCCAACTTCTCTGAACCCTCCCACCTGTGCTTTTTGCCTTTGGATATACATTTCCTGACCCAAGCAAAGAGCACATCCTGTCTCTCAGAGATAGCAGAATTGAGGTCTTGAAATATTTTTGATGTTTAAATATTGCTGTAATCATGTGTCAATTAAGACAGGAAGAGCTTTCTGTGGGTTTTAAGACTGACTTATATCACTTTGGGTTGGGCCAGTAATTAATTTGAAACAGGATTGCACACATGCAAGTTGTTGGCTTAAGTATCTCAGTTTCAGTAAAACCAATGTGACTTCTGCGTGTAGACATGGCCTACAGCTCTGAGGAAATGAGAGAGGGAAGAGATTGCAGAAACAGGAGCTGACAATACTGTTTCATGGCCCCTCTCTCTTCCTCCTCCTCTTTCTAGTTTCACACTGCAGATTAACTGAGTAAACATCTGATGTGTGGCATCCTGCACCTATGCCTAGCAGAGCTACTCTGATTATACTTCCCCAGCTTTTCATATGAGCTAAATGTCCATTCCGGGGTTGATGGTGAAAATCTCTTTTTAGGGTAGATCACAGCCAACCTTGGAAAAAGCCTATTTTTTTTTTTGTTTTTTTTTTTGTTTTGTTTTGTTTTTTTTGTTTGTTTGTTTTTTGGTTTTTTGGTTTTTAAGGATGAACATGGTTTTATTACTGCAACAATTTTATTGCCGTTTTTTTAAACTGAAATTTTAAATGAAGTTTAAATGGAGTAGCACAACTAATCTTAATGGAGATTTGTTGTAATATTTAAAATTGTAATTGTAATTTTTTCTGTTGTCCAGTTTGGATTTCCTTTTGTGCTCTCTCACCTTGAAAACTGTTGTAATATTATGGTACACATGTTGAATTTGAAAGTAGAAATATTCACTTAGGCAGGTGTTCTTGAATTGTCAGGAAAAAAACATTCAAACCACAGTACAAACTGATTACAATATGGAGACTGGATTTGATAATCACAGGAACTTGGATCCGAAACTTAATTCTTGAGCCATACAAAGCATGCTGCTCCAGATGTCTTCTCTCCAAAGCTGCAGCTTTGGGGGACATTGTACTGAAACTTGGCTGAAGATGAGGACAGATTCAGAGATAAATGTTTTCTGTTGCCATTTGTACAGGTCTGATTATATAGCATGGCAAAAAGAAGACTTGCATTAAATTTGAGCTACACATATTTTGATCTGACACGCTTACATTTCTTAACTTTCTTGGCAACATTAGGCAGCAATTATTTCTGTAATTTTACAATGATGGGGGAATTCAGATTCATTAATTTAAACTTCTTCAGACTGTGAGACACTTAAATTTTGAATCTGAATCACATGTTTTTGACCCACTTCTGCTCTATGCAATTAATACCGTGATAAATTCCCAGGGAACACAATGCCAGCATACGAGGAACTTGTATTACGATTTCCACAGCCTCAGTCACAAAGGTCAGCAGGAAGAAACTGTTCTGAGTGCCTTTACCTGGCAGTCAGGTTTTTGGTAATGTTACTTGTTGAAATATCCTGAATCAGCTCCCCTGCAGCTGCAGACATTTCCCAAGCAAAGAGTACAGGAGCTCTGTAGTTTTCTATAAGAGTACAGAGCTTCTGTACTCTGGTCGGGAAATCTCAACTCTTGTAGAGATGTAAAGAAGCTTGTCCTTACATCTTCTATCTTTATTTAAGGGAAATAACATGAGATATTTAGCTGAGGCAAAAACTCTCATACAGTTTTTCTATTGAACTTGAAGAAACAGTCTGAGTTTTTTTGAGGGGGGACCAGAATATTTCCCCCCTTTCCAAAACAATCTACCAACTCTGCTCTTTTAAAGGACAAGAAAGAGAACCGTGCATTCTCCTTTCCTTCTTGTCCTTTTAAGAGCAGAAATTCTGGATTATTACACCTAAAATTCTGAGTCTTGAGCTATTCCAAGAAGTAATTCATTTAAAGGTCCAGAGATATTTTATCTCCATGTTATGTTTTTGATCATTAATAAGATGACTTGCAATTTGATGACAATGCTTGTTCTCTTCAAAGGTGGTTTTGGGGATGTTAATGCTTGGAGGGACACAAAATGCAAATCATTGAAGTTAGCTTGTGATTACACTGACTTCTGGTAAACAACGTGGCTAATTTCCTGCTGTTGTTTTTATTGAGGAGCTGCAGCACAGCAAAAAAAAAAAAAAAAAAAAAAAAAAAAAGAAAAAAAAAAGTGGAGGTTAACAGCTTGTGCTACTCTCTGTGCATTAAGTCTTCCAGTTTTGAGAAGAAAATCAAATCTAGCTGTTCTCCAGACAAACAACCTTTCAGAGTTTTCACTTTTATAATTGGCAGTTGTGTGTATGGTGGAATATGAATAAAAATTAAAAGTTGATTTAGTCACTGCTTGCATTTTACACAAAGGAAGAAAGGCATCCAAGCATTATAGATCTGTTAAATATCCAAGGGAAGTTTCATCATGTCAGTTTTTGAGGCAAAGTTTAGCTATTTAGTCTGTAAAGCCCTCAAGATAAGGGGTTTTCAAGATTTTCTTTCAATTTTTGTTTAAATAGTTTATTTCGAATTGTTCCCTCGAAGTATTTCCAACACAAGAACTGCAACATAAGTTTGCTGCCTGACAACAGAACTGATTGAAATACAAATGGAGCTGTCACTGTTCAAGTTGAGTGAAACATAAAAAGGAAACAACTGACATGAATGATGAAAACTGGCTTAGCTTTTAAAGCAGCTCTGTTATTGTTCATGTAAGATGTTGTTAATGCAGGCAGTTTACAGCACCTTGTGTTCTCCATCTTTACATATTTGTTTCTTTTCCTTAAAAATCTTGAGCCTTCATTTATGTAGGCCCTGAGCACAATTGCTCTTAAACTTACTTTTGGTTTCTGCTGTTGGGAGTGGTGATGGTGACAATAGTAACAGCTCCAATGTTTTCCTTTGTGATATACCAGAGGATATTCAGCTCTTCAGTCAGTGCTTGCAGCTTGATGCACTGTGGCAATCATCACACATACATTAATCACAATTTGATAGAGCTTGGCACTTTAACTTTGGGAATAGCCCACCAATCTAAACGACAGAAGATAGAAGGACTACAGAAGGGGTGTGAGAAGCAGTTGTTATAGTCCTGGGAGCAGTTGAAGAGCAAAGAAAAATCTGGGTAACTACAGAGCTGCTATTCTGCCCGTAGTGTATGTGAGGAGCTGTGTAATATGATAGCAGATACAGATTTTTAGGAATTATGATTAAAAGCTTTAACTTCTGAGCTATGAACCAGAGTACCCATCACTAGCAATGACACAGCTTAGTTTATAGGGAATGACAGCATTATTCACCAATACGACTTTGATCTAAACAAAAATAATGCAATTTTAAAATTTGTTTTCAGTGAACAACGAGGACACGACAGAGAAACACTTTTTGCTGAATCAACAAGCCTTGATGTCAGCTGGGTAAAGGAACTCAGTGACTTCATGATGGAAGAGACTTGGAATTTCATTACAGCAACAGTGGACTCGAGAAAAAACTTTGGGAGGACCTGAGCCATGTTAGCCCTTCTGAAGGATAGGGAGAAAGGCCACAAGGAGCCCCACTGAACTCCCTGGGGCAGGGCAGGAAGAAACAAGTGACTTTTCTAGTCACAACTTGCTTGAGATGGTAGTTGCAGCCATGAGGCAGATTTGATAAGTCTACCCAGACAGTTTTTCCACCAAGTCACTGGAAAACAGCTGAAGCCTTTACTCTTGGTAAAAGGCCTCTTTGAAACAGGGCTGCAAAGGGGCTGCAGCCCCAGTTCAGCAGAAACCCCACACATTTTCTTTCATACATCTCTCCTAGATTACTCTGGGTATGGTACTCTTCAGCATATGTAAGGATTTAAAAGACATTTTGCAGAAAGCAAATTCTAAACTTTTGAAATTCAGTGTGAGAGGCATGGAAAAAATTAGCCAGCTATCTACCTTTGATAACCTTGGCTAAATAGGGCAGTACCTAACCCCTATTGCCTGCACTGACACCCTAGGTAGAGGAGCACAGGAGAAGTTGTTTGAGCTGGGGAAAAGGGCTGAAGGATGAGGTACAGGGAGAGAAGTGTGGATTTTATTGGAAAGGTCCCTGTCAGACTGGGAAGGGGTCATGATTGTAGCTCTGGCTGCAGTCCTGTTCTATGTGTTTGTTAATGACCTTGTCACTAACAGCATTTGTCTGTTAATGGAATTTGCCGATGACAAGGTTTTAGGACAGAGAGGATTCCTACAAGAAAATAAAGGGATGACTGTGATAAATAAATAATAGAAATAGGACTGGATTTAACACTACAAAGTGCTAGCTCATGTGTTTAGGGAAGAATAACAGCACTTTCTTGCAATATGATGGGAGTTCATCAGTTGAAAATTACAGATCAAAATATAATCAGAAGGATCTATAATAACAATGGAGAAAAGAAGTCACTTAGGGCACCAAAATACATCAAGTATTTCACTTCCAGCAGAGATTTACATAGGGATTAGATCCACAGGGGTACATTCCACTGTATACACTCCTCTGCAAGGCACTGGTGAGTGAGACCTCTCCTGCAGACTCATTGTTGCCATGGTCACACATAATCAAGTAGTATGGACTCACATTATAACACTTGCAGAAAACAGAATTGCCATTACATCAATGATGTTTTAGAACACATTAAAAATATGTTACTTTTCTCAGCAAAATGAATTGCTTTCTAGTAATGTCTCAAGGGTACAAAGGCCAGGGAGGGAAGGAAATGCTTAAACTAAAGAACAATGCTGTTATTTCACGAAATACATAAAAGAGAAAGAAGTCCCTAACAGAGAAATGAAGATTTGGATCCTCTAGTCTGAGTAGTAGGGCCCAAATTCCTGCCTCTTCCTCCCCAATACCAGTGTTTGATAATGATGAGCAAAGAGCTGCAATGTTTTAGAAGCTGTCAAAGATGCACAGAACAAAGATTTAATCATGAAATACCAAATATTATTTCATTACAGTTCTGTTCCAACAGCTGCCCTGACTGTTCATGACTGGTTTTGTCAGTGAAATAGCACCCAGATGGAAAGTCTCAGAGAGGTCTAAGAAGAGTGCCCTTCCCAATACTGCAACCTGCTGGATTTTCATGGTGAGAATGGGGACAGGAGTAATACTAATATGCCAACAACTCAATTGCAGCACTCAATTACATCCACAAATGATGTAAATAGACACATTTCCAATGAGTTGGTGAAGCTGCACTCACCCAAACGAGCTGGTATCACCTGTTAGCTGTTAGCAGTGCAGTGCCCAGGATATGGGAGGATACTGGGTGTGATTCTGCCCAGCAAGGAGCCGTGGCGGGGACACACAACCCACCATGCCCTGCAGAAGTGCTATCAGTTATGGATTCACTGAATGCCCCATTTCTGGCCAGCAAGCATATTAATCTACTACTAAACACAACTTCAATTCTAACCAGGAGCTATTAGGGAGCAGCAGAAACAAATACTTTTTCCAATATGGCTCAGTTTTCGTGAGGTCAGATGTAGATTATTCAATGTGACTGAAGGGGTACATGCTTGGTATGTGGGTGTGTTAGAAGGAAAAGGGAAGTCATTATGGTGTAGAAATTGCACTATTTTGGGTTGTTTTGAGGTTTGACTGGCATGACTTCAAGTAGTTCTTACAAATACTCTCCTATATTCTTCTTACCTTTTTATTTTGATAGAAAAAGTTTAAGCAACTTCACCTTCATTAAGAATGTCACCTGGAAGGAGTAATCAAAATACCTTTAGTTTTTAATATTATAATGAGGTAACAGGTACATAGGTAATTTTACAGTTTAGGATGAATAATTATTATTTGGATTAATATAGATAACATGTACAAGATAAGGCCGGATTGGAAGGAGCTCTGAACAACCTGATGTTGTGGAAGATGTCCCTGCCCAAGGCAAAGGGATTGGAACTACAGGACTTTTAAGATTCCTTCCAAACCCAACCATCCTAGGATTCTAAGATAGATGGCATCAAGATCAGGGACTTTGGGAAACATTAATTTATGTAGCCCAATGGCACAGATTTACTGGATGATTCTTGAAGTCTTAACTCTCTATTATTGTTGCAGATTATAAAAATGTTATGTGTATGGAGATGTCTTATGAAACTACTGCAAGAGAGTTTACAAGATATTGGGTACTTGTTTTTTAACAGAGAATTTGTTCTGGAAGTTGAAAACAAAATACAATTATAAGCTCTTTGAAATCACAGGATTTCTTTTAAGCCTTTTCCACTGCTTTTTTTTTTCTTCTTCTCTTCTCTTCTCTTCTCTTCTCTTCTCTTCTCTTCTCTTCTCTTTGTTCCTTCTTTTATATATTATTAAGTTGAATAGAGTAAAAGAGAAGATATAAAGCAATTTCATTTCAATTATTATACTTTTTTTGCAGGACCAAAGGGTAGAATTTTATACTGGGAAATAACATATTTAATAAAATTATTCACTCTAAAGTATTTATTTTCCTCAGTTGTTAACGGTGATTACTGTTGGGGTGATGGTCTAAATACTGTTTACTCCATCTACCACCGTGTAATAACACTGAATCTGTTTCACAGTTTCTGACTAAGAAGTCAGTCAATAAAAACCTGCAGCTGCCTCGAATTTCACTCTTTCCAAACAGCAAATTTAGCCCTCGGAGTTTTCCCAGGCAAACAGAAGGCGTATCTATTCCAATGGAACCATCAGCCTGACTCTTATGGGTTTGAGAACATTTTACATGTGGATGGCCGTGCTGGCCGTGCGCGGTGACTGCGGGGGGACCAGCCCTCCCTCGCCGAGCGGCGATGCTGCTGCGTGCGGGTGACTCGCTCGCTGCTACCACTCACTGCTGAGCTGCCAGGGAACTGGAGAATTCTCCTCAGTTTATACCCTATACATCACTGGCTTACTTAGCCTAAGGCACCCTTCCTTCCCATCTGTGAGGCTGCATATGTCTAAGGTCAGCTAAGGGAATCCTGTTCCTTATTAATGAAAGCTGTTTTAAAATACACCCACCATGTGTTAAAAAAAAAAAAAAAAAAAAAAAAAAAGTTAAGAAAGGTGATAAAATCTCAAAATGGATATTCATCCTATTTTTCAGCCTAAATTAGAAAAAACCCATTTTTAAAAGAGAGTATTTCCCTCCTGGGACTTTGTGGCTCCCATCATAAAGCCCAAATTAAGACTGCACTTTGCTGTATAGGTGAAAAGCTGTATCTTCAAATGACGCAGACTACAGAGCAACTCAGCACTCTCCAGATTTAATTCTGACAGGCAGGAGCAGGTGTATGCCATGAAGTGTAACCTTGGAAAGATGACCCCACATGACTATTAATTTACATTTGATAGCTGTAAGATAAAGTAAGGGTTAATTAAGGAACTTCCAGAAGAGGCACAGGATGTTCAGGTGAAAGGTGGAGCAAGGAATAGGCCCAGAAATAGGCCAGCTCGTTTATGTTATTATTTTATTTTTCTCTGAGACCTCCATGTGATTGTAAAGCTCTGCAGGGAAGTGTGCTCTGTGACGACCTGAGTATTATTTCAAATGCCTGAGAGGCTGAGGCACTGGTTTACCATAACCTGCTGTGAGAGCATTGGAGGCTAGGATGGTGCCTTGTAGACAGAGTGCAAAGCAGGCACGTTTTGCAGTATTGTGTTATGAAGCTTTGAAAAATATGCTTTTCACCACAGGCAAGCTTGAAAAAAATGAACAGGACCCCATAAAGTCTTTATTAAAACTTCTTCCATTCCTTTCTTACCATTTTCTTTCTGCTAGCCATAACCTCATTCTATGTCTCAGTACCAGGGTAAAGTAGAATGAATAAAGTACCATGCTTTTGCTAGTTTAACTTGTCTCTCATACATAATATCTGCTCATTAATTTTGCTGTTAGCAATAATAATGTGCAGATGAGCTACTGCATCATCAGACAGGGGTCCTATTACGGGAAAGGAAGAGTTTGCTTTGCTTTGATTCCATCTTTTTTTTTTACCCCCCTCAGATATTATTAAGTTAGTAGGAATGTAAAAAAATCAGTAAACCCTGATGCAGAAGAGATATTTCTGTTTGCAATATTTTGTGGCCTTGTGGTTTTATTTTGCTCTGTTAAGGCTCCGAAATGACTGCACCTTCTCAGGAAGTGGAAAAGACTGTTCTCATTAGCCAGGAAGTTGGATGGCTCTTTTACCAAGAACAAGCCTTGGATCTTCTAGGCTGTGGTTTCTTCCTTCCTGATAAATACCTCCTTCCCTTTCTCATTTGTTCTCAGGCATTGCAGCCCTCCACATTGCACCATCTGGGCTGCACATGCTGATTTGTATCGTGTTGGAAGTAAGAGAAATTCTTGCTGTTATAGGGAGAAGTACATCTGATAGCTCTTTTGGTCATCTCTCAGATGATATCTCTGCTCCTCTGTTCCACCTCTGCTGGAAGTTCATAATCTGTCCAGTAAGAGAGACTTATTGGTTGGTTTTGTAGTGATCTTCTAGCTATGATATTGAACAGGCACAATGCAGGTTCACACCTGCAGATTTTTGAAGGTGCTGGAAGGGCTCAGACCCACCTGAGTCAGTATCAATGGGAAGCTTATTATTACACTTCCTCTCATTTAAATCTACATTTTTTTGCCATTGAGAAAGGCAGACTTCTTACCACAGCCTCTGGGCCAGATGGAACACACTGTTCTGTTACTTTTCTTCCTTTCTTCCCCTTTCCTCTCCCATGGGATAACTGGTTGCCACTGTATTTATTCTGTCTGGCCACAGGTTCACCTGGCTTTGTCACTCATATGTGCCTTTAAAGGTATTAACAAGAGATAGTGATGCTTCTGATGTAGGGACTTTATTTTATCTTTTCCGGTCCCCTTGCTCTCCCTTTGTCAGACTGTTGATTTTACATTGCCAAAGTTTTGTGCCAAAACTGAAATCGAATATTTGTGTGGATGTTTTCAGTATCTCCATGTTGCTCAGATTCAGATAGTGAGGCAGATTAATGGGTACCCTGAGTATCCAAGCACTTGGACAAGACACTATAAGGAATCTGAGGGGAGCTGGAACATTAGCACATCTTCAGTTCCCATGTTATCTAGATTTTCTTTCTCTCTGGGGCTCAGTGGGCAATAGCACACACCCCTCTTATGGTGAGTACCAAGGGAAAAACACTGCTTTGGCACTTGACTGACCAACTTTCCCTGTGTCAATGTCCTCCACAGCAAACAGTGCTTAGTACTGAAACACTGTGGATCTCCAAAAACTCATGTATGAAACATTTGATGTATATTGGACTTTTCCAGTTCTTTGGTCCTTCCACATTTGCTGTTATAAAGGAACTAACTGGGAAGCTTCACAGCCATGAAAATTTGTTGTGTGACACTTCCCTATCAGCTTTATATAGGACCAAAATTTTCTAGCATTCTTTTGTCATCCTTAATTCATGAGTGAAAAACACCTTTGCTATAAAGTGAATCAGTTCAGTCAAGTTCCTTAATGACAGATCTTTCTTCTTATGTATAAACAGTTCCCATAGTACCAGACTCAAATATTCAGGCTTGTTTGTTAATTCAGGGCCTGGGTCTAGTGCCTGCCTTTGCATCAGCTACTGGAACAAGGGTTACACTCTTAGGTTCTGTTTGGTTGTTTTGGCATTATTCAAAGATTTAAAGATAGCTCCCTAATTTTTTAAAAAAATAAATAATAAATATTAAAAATCAGTGTGCCAAGACTAGGCTTGAAACTATGAGGCTTCTTGTCACGTTAAGAGTAAGGCAAATTTTTCTGTTGCATTAAGAGAAAGATTTGGCAGAAAATAAAACCCCTTGCATTCCAGCTAGTCCTCAGATATCAGAGGGGCTGGAGGTGGCTGGGCTTAGATTCTGAGCACTAAGCAACAGAAGTGCAGAGCCAACTGGCTCTGTAAGTCCAGTCACATTCTCTGAGACTACCATGATTACAGATTCACAAATAGTACCATCCACTGTAGGGCTGGTCATGCCAAATGAACTCTCCCAGCTGGATTAGAAGTCTGGTCATGTTCAATACCTCTCATGGGCAGGTGCAAAATAGCTTATTGAGCAACAGAAATGCAGGTTTTTATTGAATTGTCAGTGATAAAGACACTGTCTGCAGAAATATGTGTGAATATGAATAATACAGCCAGCAAAAAATGCTGTAAATTGAGAGATGACTCCTTAGTGCTAAAGGCATGATCACAACCACAAGGTTCCTTTCTGAATTTCCCAAGGAAGCACTCAGGATAGCTTACTGTTTGAGTCCTACCCAATTGGTGTCCTTATGAGGGAGGAGATGGGTGCAGCCATAGTAAAGCATCCAAGGATAACAAGATGAAATCTCTGACCTTGCTTTCCATTAAAACTACATTTATATTGACTTTTTTTAAGGGAGGGGAAAATGTAAAACTTGTTTGAATGACTTAAGTGACATATGTAAAGCATGCACAGGTTTTACTTAATTAGCATGTGCCAAGTATGAAAAGTAATATGTGTTTTTAAGTCAATGGAGCAAAGTTCAGCTTTCAGTCACCGTTTGGGTTATTTCTTTGGCTCAGTTCCTGTTAGCTGCATTGTTTTAAACAGAGCATGACCACAACACCTCTGTGCCACCCCATCCTTTGTTCCATGTCTCTCTCAGGGCAGTACATCAAGTTCCCTCAGTGTTCCTGCTCCTAAGGCATGCAGTCTCTTTCTAGTGAACTATAACCAATGCTTACACTCCTTGATGGATTTTGCTTTTCAGTATTTTATCCACACTCCAATATGTTGGAGAAATTAGGTTCTGTAATAGTCTTCCAAACAGTTCAGGAATTGAAATATGAATGCTAGCATGGAGTTCCCTCAGCTGATGTGGTTGTCTGTGATATCCTGGGACTGAACAGATCCTTTCTACCATTGTATTTAGTGAACAGGAAAAGGAACAATGCCTTTAGTTGTGATTAACTGACATATATAGTCACCTTCAATAGGAGTTTATTTTATGCAGGAATATACAGTGATTGGTTTTGAAACATCAGTCCAAAACATTGAAGTTTCATATAACACAACCAAAATCTGAGAGCTCAGTCAGGTCAGAAGGAATTGCCCCTATGTAAGTAAAGGAAACATGAGGGGCCTTGGTTGGCTTGAGGAACCTCTTGACATCCAGCTGTGCAAAGCTCAGAGGGTAGCCGTGCCCAGGCTTGAAGGAAAAAATATGCAGTTCTGCAGTCCCAGACCTTCCCCCTGTGGCCCAGCTGTGGCCACTTTCTGGGGGCAGAAGGAGAGGTGCTGATGTCAGATGCTCAGTGCCAGCCCTCACCCTGCCCATAGGACCCTCGAGAGGTCTCTGTGCCTTCTGTCAGGATTAGGGGTATATTCCTGATATGGATGTTCTGGAACAGAACTCTCTTCCTCATCCCCATACCATGCCTTACCCTCTGGCATGAAATCCAAGCAAGCCTCGGGAGTGAAATGTAAGCAATTTCTAGACCCTGCAGAGGGAAGGGTAGGACTGGGACTGCAATTTCCATCTGTCCTTGCATCAGTATTATACAAATGAGCATTTGCATGGTGTATTTTTAGCCAGTATTGAAAAGTCTCAGAAATTTTGATACCATATGGAGTCAGTGATTGCCTTCAAATCTAGAGAAATACGTCAGCTTTTCTGGTCTTTGGAATTATTTTATTTTTCTTATTTCAAAGGAATTTTTTGTTTGTGTCTTGAAAACACCTAGTGTCTTTAATCTTTAGCTCCTTAATCCTTTATTAATAGGATTATTAAACCTGACAAACAGCTTAACCAGAGAAGCAAATCCAATGATAAAGCAGAATTTGATCTAAGTCTCTGAGAATGTAAGCCCACAGAGTAATTGGCCTGCAGATAATTCAAAATACAACTCTCTGGGTATATGTTCATCTTGTAGTGTATAAACTGCAATAAATCCCACAGAAAAGACAGAGGCAATATTAAAATTCTTCCAGGAATGTTTATAAATTAATTCTAGCTGTATAAAGAAAGCAATGCATTTTCAGAACAAGAAAAGATTATACCAATACGTCTTTGACTTTAGAAAGATTTTTTTAATTTACTGGTGTTAAATTTGATTCTGTGCATTGGAAGCAATTTAAAGTGGCAGTTAAAATATTGCTGTTCTTCACTATTTCAGAGTTGGTCTTATAATTCCTGAAATTCCAATAATATTTAAGAATCTTTTAAAACACACAAAAATTATAATCAGGTAATAAAATCTTTGAACTATTGCAAAATTCCTGCAAAGATGTGGAAAAAATTATAATAATTAAGGAAGAGATTTTTCTTAGTTGTCATAACCCAGATAAGGCATAGAAAGGTCTTCCTTTCTGATTTCAAGTTAACAAAGAACTTAAGCATATATGAAAAAGATTAAGCTGAGTATAAAATGACCACATGAATGATAACATAAATATATTTGTATAAATACAAATTTATAAATATATAAATGAAATGTTATGCACTGGAAAGAATCTAAAAGTGAAAATGTTATTTCAATAAGGATAAAAACCCACAGTGATTGAAACATTCAGGGAAACATCCAAATTAAAAAAATACCTTAAAAAAGATTAAAAATAGTCTCATAAATTATTTTCTTGTTCCTGGGGGGAAAAAAAAGTATATTTAAGATTTATATTTATCAAACTGTTGCATCATAAAATCAAGGTGCTTAGTGCTAGATTTTTGCTTAAAAAATACCTCCAGTGTATAGAAGAATAAGGGCTTAAATGCAGTTCCAAGTGAATTGGGAAAGCCTTGGCATGCTATTTGTTTGAGGAATATCAGTAGTATAAGCTAGAAGTGGGAAGAGCAATAGCAAAAAGTGACCCAAAGGAGATGCAATGTCTATCTCTCATAGGAAAAGAAAGAGGGAAAAGAGATTTTGATGCACAATAGAGAAAGGAGAGCTTTTGAAAAGCTTCCTGGAAAGCAAACTCACTCTTTCATTTCTGTGACTTCATCATATGCATGAGAGCCTGATACCTTGGGAGGGTGAATGTCCTGCTCCCTCTGGTGCTGCCAAGCCCAGGGAATTTGGTGGCCTCTTATGCATCCCTTAATATCAGGTCACAGACGAAGGTAATTAAGGCAGTGCAGATTTATGTGGTGGGAGAAAGTAATGAAGGCAGCAATATGTGCTACTGCATCAGGGATGGATTCCTGCAAAGCGGCTTTGGAGAAGCCAGAGCAAGCTGGTGCCAGCGGATATTGATTTGGGGATAGGATATCTCAAGGGCAGGGTTTGTTGTGTGGGAACTGCAATGGGATAGAAAATGCATTGTCCAGTCCTGACAAAATGGGCTTAGCTGGAGAGGTCAGCATATTTTAACAAGCTTTTTGCTACTTGATATGACTCTCTGTGGTGCTACCCCCTGTAGTCCTTTAATTGTGTGTCGTACTAATTTCCCTTTCTAAAATAAATGATGGTCTTACTGAGATGCCCTCTCTAGCTGAGCAGGCCATCTGTTACCCCAGGACTGACATCTCAGCCTGTCCACACCTTCCACACTTACACATCCACAGACTCACCTGGACTACAGCGAGTCACACAAGACTTATGTGAGAACTTAGACAGAAGTGGTCTTTGTCCATGAAACCTTGATTACTTGGGTCTCCTTCTACTTAAGGTTAATCTGGCCTGTTGAAGAGAGAATCGGTGTAAAACAGCCTTCACAGTCTCTCAGTATTTTGCAGGTACATGTTTTTGAAAACTAGTTATTACCAACGACTAGGAGAAGCCACACTGCAGTGAGTGGTGCTTTGTGAGTGAAAGAGAAGCAGTGCAGGACTGACTGCTAGCAGGCTGCCAGAGCCCCTTTTTGAGGATCTGTGGAGAAGCTGGAATAGAGGATTCCCTGTACCCCGGGTGTTCCATGGGCTCTGACACATCCTGAAGGCAGGCTTTGCTGGGGGGAGATGGGTGCTGGGTCCATGGGCTCTGTCACTTTGGAGGTCTCAGAACCAGCCACTGCACTGAAGGGAAAATTGACGAAAGTGCACAAGAGACTCAGACACCAAAGTCCTCCTTGTTGCAGTTTGTCCTCCTTAGTGGAGTGAAAATTTTCACATTTAGAAAATAAGCTGTTTAGGTTCTTGGTGTTTTAATTCAAAGTAATTTCTCTAAGGTCCAGACCTTTCAGGTGGCTAACAGGAGTTAAAAATAGACCTGATAAACACATGGAAGACCTGGGTCTTAGTTAGAGAAGTGGCTTTGCAAGGAAGACAAGTAATTGCTTTTGTATTAACTTGTAAGATTGATAGCAGAGCATTTCCATCATTGTTACTCAGCTACAGGTAGAGAAAGTTTCTTGAAAATGCTGGAGAACTTAGCAATATGATTCAGTAAGGTCTCAGACTTCCACAATCATAGACTTAGTAGTCAAGGCATGGAAAAAACCCCTAGTTTTGGCCAGTTTGTCCAGTTTTCTTGGAACAGAAAGAATGTAATGGTAATGGAACAGAAAAGAAAGGCTGGTAACTGTAGGAGAATACAGCCGACCTTGCCCCTGACAAGTAACAGCTGTGTTAATTACCCAGCGCAGGCTCGCCCCTGATAAGTCACAGCTATATCCAATAAAGAGAAGTGTGATAAAAGGGAGTGGGTTAGATGGTGAGGGAAGGATCATGAAAAAGAAAGATGTTGGAGAGAGAATCACTGCTGTGAGGTTAGTTTGGGTCTGCAGTCATGGTCTAGCTAGGTAAAAGCCTGCATTCAGGCCCTGCAAACTAATAGCTGCAGTCATAGTTTAGCAGGAAATAACCAGCAGTCAGAGGCTGCAAGGGAAACCTACAGTAGGAGCTTGCTACAGCCAGAGTCAGTGAATAGTTGGAGTCAGGATGGCTGAGCTGTAAAGAGGAGTAAACCAGAACCCTTTCCATGCTGTGATAAGCAAGAGCTTTGTGTCTTGGCTCATTTCTACCCTCTAACAAGAGAGCTGCTGCAACAGGTAACAACAACTCTGCAAGTGGAGGAGATGGTGGGAGAGAATGTTTGTGAGGAGTGCAGCAAATTCATCCCCCTTGGCTTTACAGAGGGGTTAAAGTGTTAGTAAGATGACCTTCCAAAGTGCAAGCTCACAGTTTTTCCCACTGTCAGTATTATAATGCTACAGCCCCCAAAATATGTGGATGTTTGGGTGAGGGATTTCAAAGGCAAGGCTGGATATCCTTATGTCCCCAGAGCACAGGAGGCACAAAGCTCCTGCTGCAAGAGCTGAATGAGTGTGTCAAGGTCTTCTGGCCATCCCTCTGCAGGCAGCTGCTTTGTCTGCTTACAGATATTCAAAAGAAGGTATTTTTATATGAAGTAAACGTGACTGTCTTTCTTGATGGGCTGTGAGGGCAAGTGTTTTTGTTTCTGTTTTTGACCAGGAGCTGTAGCTCTGGGGCAGGACTGGGCTGTGCTGGGCTGTTGGGAGGGGAGTTTTCACCCAGCCTGGACAATGAGAAAATGAGTGGCTTCAGGTGGAGGAGGACAAGGAAATGGCAGACAACTTCACAGGTTATTGTCTGACCATATCAGTGATTTTCCTTACATCATATTTTTACACTCTCTATCCAGTGAATAAAAAATGGAGGATTTGGATGACATTTAAACCAGCAGTTAAACCATCCACTCACATAAAAACAGCCTGTATTTCCTCAGGAGTTGTCACTGTAGTGCCTTGATTAATTTAATTTATCATCCTTAAAGTGTAAATAAAGGTAATACAGCAAGTATAACGTAACATGACAGAAGCAGGAAACAGGGCAAAATAGATCATATTAATCCCAGCTCATGTGATCCTTCTGCACTATGAGTCATATGGGCAGTAATGATTCATTAATTGTGAGAGAGATGGCCAGCAGACACATTCCTTGTCATGACAGTCCCTTTGTTTGGACAAGGAGTTTTGGGAACAGATATCATTACTGGATAAAATCACAGTTAGCTAGAAATGTTAATTTTGTAGGAATTGAGACCTTCTTCCACTAAAATCAATGCAGGAACTATTTCTATGTGCATGGTAGTAATGAGCAATTTAGCAACGTTGTGTTGGAATTAATGTGGTTTTGCTACTCCTTAACAGAGGCTCATCCTATCCTCTGTGTCTGGAGATTTACCCAGGCCTCAGCCTGTGGTCCATGGATGGTCTCCCTCCAAGAGGTCAGCCAAAGACAACTGTCAGACGTGAGACTGGTGTAGGAAGGTTGAGTCTGTCAGACTGGAAACCATAACCAGACCACTGGGCATGTAGAAGGACCTTGCAAATCAAAACAGCTTGATTGCTGCTGCAAATTGAAATAACCACTCAGGTAGGCACAGGAACAAATGTTAACCACAGCTACCTGTGGTGATTTGATGCTGCCAAGGCTCTGTTGATCAGATTTTGCCCTCCTGTGCTATCTGTCAGTTGGCTTCACTTTCTTGAATCTGCAAATATTGTGAAAAGGAGCTTAGACTGGTTTACATTGTTCTTCTTTCCTCCTTTTTCTCTGCCTTTTTCCTCAGTGCTTTTTCCTGGCTTGGCTAGCTATGTGAAGGTAATTGTTTTATAAAATAGTTATTTTATAAAGTAAATAAATACTTTATATATTACGTATATATATATAAATATGTTTTTTATAAATACATATTCCAGGGCAGTCCTGTGGCAGCCTTCCATTACTTAGAGAGGACCTACAGGAAATATGTGGAGGTACTCTTTATCAGGCAGTACAGTGACAGGACAAAGGAGAACAGCACAGATAGTAGCAGGAAATTCTTTACTGTGAAGTTGGTGAAGCCCTTGAACAGGTTGCCCAGAGGAGTTTTGGCTGCCCCATCCCTGGCAGTGTTCAAGGCCAGGCTGGATGGAGCTCTGAGCAACTTGGCCTAGTGAAAGGTGTCCCTGCCCATGGCAGAGGGGTTAGAACTGGATGAACTTTGAGGTCCATTCCAACCCAAACCATTCTGTGATTCTACAGAAATTACTATGAGCTTGGCAAGTTTAACCCCTTGTTTCCCAGCCCCTACCTCTCCTCCTTGCTCAGTGCTGGTTGTGGGGTCTCAGTTTTGTTTTTTCCTGCTGTTTGTGTTTTCCTGGCTATCATTAATGTAGTTGTCCAGGCTTCTTCTATCCATGGCAAGATGCAAACCCGGCAAAATGTAAGTGCTTTGAATGACTATGAATGGATTTTAAGGTATAATATAAGTATACATATAAAATCTATACATGGATTTTAAGGTATTTCCTTTGACACATATACATAAATATACATATAATCTCACAGAACAGACTGAAACACCACTTCTGTCTTGGAGAAGGAGACATCTTCCTAGAGCTCATTCTTTGGTTAAAAACCAAAAAAGAAAAAAAAAATCACACCTCAAACAAACCTTGCATTTTGTCTTTCTCGTCACTGTACTTTTTCTTAAACCACCATTAGGAATATGTTTTGGTTTTACTGGTAAGGATAAGTGATATAATAAATCCAGTTGTATAGCATAGCACAGTTTTCATTATTTTAAATTTAAATACAGTCAATAACAAATTCTAGTATCTGGTCTAAGTCAGAATTTTCAGGAATGGGTGTTAACTAGCATGTGCTGACATATGACCAGCCCTCTCACTGTGACTGCATTCACCCCAGGAAAAGAATTTTGCTCTTGGAAATAACAGGCTTTGAAATAAACTAAATAGGAAGCACAGGCCTGAGAATGTGAGCAAAGGAGATGTGCTCAGGAACCAGCTCTAGGAGCTCTGTGCTCTGGGAAGATCTCAAAATGGTCCAAATGAGTGCTTTTGAATATATAAGCAACACGATTTACTTTTGGAAGAGGCATCTCTTAGAAAACATGTATTACTTACTTACTGCTCTTTCCCCTTTTCTCTTTTATGCCAAAAAAAAAAAAAAAAGCCCAAACCAACCCAACACCCACAGATTTTTAAAATGTCAATTTTAAAGTATCGGATATGAAGTTTTAAGCTGTAGTCCCTTCAGACTCTTAAGAAATAGCTTTCAAGTTCAGGATATTAGAAAACAACTCCACTTCTCATAATGAAGGTTTTATGCCTGCCTTTCAGATTTAGAAATTGCCCTCTGTATGTCTGGGATTTGTGGGTTAAAGCCTGATGGCTGCTGTTCCAGAGGACAAACAATCTCTTACACAAACCCTACAGAGTGTGGTGCTGCCTGTCAGTCACCTGTAATTTCCTTTGTTGGCAATCTAAAAAGATAACAGCAGAGCAGCCTCAGCCCAGCAACTGTTCCCAAGCAAAGGACCCTGAGAAAGCTGGGTGATGGGAGGAGGTTTGTTGTGACTAATGCAAACTGATAGTCCTTGCAAGGGGATGGCAGTGCCTGGGGGCCCTTCGCCTCCTGTTGTTTCACAGCAGCCTGTGGAAAGCAGCCTGGGTCAGGAGGAGCTCTCAGTATTCCCTCTCTGGAAGAGAAAATGTGTGCTGGCACTAATGAGCATGGAAAAATTCTGTGATAGAGTTCCTGCATATTTCAAAGGCATAAATCAGGCTTGAAAATAATGTTTTCCTTTTTTTCTATTTTTTTTGAAATTAAGGCAGTTAAATAACAAATGTGCAGACAGAAAATATTTGTATTCAGACATACAGGGAGCTTTAAGTGACACTGTTTGGTAGACGGGGCTGAAATAGGGGAAACTTCCCTCTTGTTGCATGTGTTGCATTTTTAAGGTGGTTATTTATTTATCACCCACTGCCATACTTCCTAAGCTTTTCCTCTGACTGGCCCTTGATATCCCTTCTGACACATTTTTTCTCTCTTTATATGGTTTCTCAAAAAGAAGCTATGATGCCATAAACAGACCATTACCAATTGTATTACCTTCTTCTGAATTAACCACCTCTTCATCAGATGCTGGCCACAGTTTCCAGGCTCTTTGTCCTGCTTTGTTTTGAATGCCTGAGATTGCCAGCTGGGAGGAGAAGACAGAGCTTTCCCTTTGCTTTCTCCCCTGCCCACTCCCTCTTCTCGGGTTGTCAGATGTGATTATGCTGTCCCAAGGAGGGGGATCCTTGCTCTGGCACCGTGAGAACTCATAGACCAGGAGGTGGTGGGAAGCAGGATCAGCTGGACTTCAGCACGAGCAACAAAGTAACCAGGTTTTACACACCTAGAGCCCTGGCCAGGCCCACAGTTTAATCTGCAATTGACGGTGGTAAAAGGATGATAATAACAATAATATGGCACTGTGGGTGGTGCCATTCCTGCTGCGAGTGGTCAGGAAGCTGGCGGCGCTTCTTGAAGGCGGGAGTGACCTCAGGTTCCCTTCTGCATCAGGATGCTTTGAAGGCAGTGCAAAGCTGACCTTTCATGAGCCTGCCAGCACAACTTAGAGGAAAAGAAGGATGTGTGATCTTAAGGAAGAAGAGGAGGAAGCAGCAGAGAATATTTTATCCTCCTTTTAATAAAGCTTTGCAGGAATAATTATGAATAAGAACAGTTAAAAAAACGGTACACAGTGTGGGATTTTTCATCAGAGTGGGAAAACTATAGGGTACTGAAAGGTCTCTGTTGTGTTTCTATAACAGATTGGTAATAAACATGCAGGTACCTAGAGAAAACTTTTATGGTGTCTGTATAGGAAACCCACCATCAATTAAAGTCCTGGCATGATGAATATCAACTGCTTGTGCAAAAAGGGGAATTGGGATTCAAACAATTTCTTGTTGTGCAGAAAGCAGGTGGATGAGGAAAGGTAAGTGGGGAGACCAGGTTACTGCCAGGTCAGATTTAGTGGTTGGATGGAAAATGTGATGTCCTGGCTGTAGCTGGGGTGTTTGACACTGCCTGGGGCTTGGCAGCATTTGGGAGCAGCCTGTGAAAAGGAGCATTTGAGAAGACTGAGATATGAAACTCATGTCCTTATGCCACTGTTTTGCCAGGAAACTTGGGTTGCTGCTGCTTTTGCATTTGCCACTACTTCTGCTCAAGAATATACCTGTGAATGAAGGGGTCTGGAAGTTCAGACCATGCTGAAATGGATCTTAAATCAAGGAGTCCGAATTTGGTAATCTAAATGAATTTATTTGAATGCAAGTAAGAAACCAATATAAACTAAATCTGCAGCCAAAATGGTGGCTGTTTGGAAAATGTTATACAAGACCAACATCAACTCTCCAATAAATCAAATCAGTATCTCTTCATATCCACAATTCCTTCAAAAACAGTCTAGTTTTAAAAATTTTTTTCACAGGTGTTGGTAAAATTGGTGGGAGGTACTCAGTGCTTTTGGAAACAGATCTGCATGGATATAGCAAAATGTAAATTCAGTGTGTAGTGATGATTTAAATCCTTTGTCATGTTCTGACTACCTTTGCTGTTCAGAAGTCACTGTTGTTTTGCATGAAGTAAGCAACCCCAAACCCCACAGGCCTTAATCTCTGTAAGAGAAGCTGAGTTGATGATTTGGAAAGCCTAAAGTGACAGAAAAATGGAATAATAATATGTGATTAGAGGGCGGCTAGTCTAGGAGACAAATGTACAGGCAGAATAGTCTAGGTTAGAATGATTTGTGTGTGTAAAAAGATTACTTCTTTAGACAGCTTAGAAAAATCATTCGTCAATTACAGTTACTGAACAGGTCTAGCTAATGCTTGGCTTTATTTTAAAATGACTTACTATGTTAGTGACCAGATTGAAAGCAGGAGTTTGTAAATAATTGAAAAAAAATTTGTAGGTTAAAGGCTTTTGGCTAGAGAAAGGTATATAGCTGGTTAGTTCATTATTTAAAACACAAGAATAGCAATACCTATTTTATATAGGTGAATTTATATAAATAAGAAATAAGTCTATTTCTTCAGTAAATGGCTGCAGAGACAAGCAGTGCTATTCAGAAATGTGTGTATGAAATTGTCAGTGGGAAAGTTGGTGTCTTAGGAGAAAAAAGAGAGAGAGCCCAAAATCTTCAGATACAGAGAAGATCTGGCAACACTGCCATGGTACTGCTGTTATGGCAGACTCATCTCCATGATGAATCACTGGTTTCCTATATTTTCTTTCTAGAAAAATTTCACTGTGTATTTTTGAATCACATATACTGGGGTTTTTGGTGCTTTATTTAAAGATATGTAGTTTGAAATTTGTTAAAGTATTTAGCAGGTATGTATCAAAACTATTTTGGTAAGATTGTATACAATTCAAATGCTAAAAATAAAAGTAATTCAAGTTGATCAAATTATAGCATTATTGTTACCATACTGTAAATGTCACTGTGACAGAGAAACAAATTTCAAAATTCTGAGCTGTAGACATCTGTTAGTTTCTCAACTGCTACCATTATTTTGCTGCAGTGAATATGATTCTCCTTTTTCTGTACCATTTTTAGGTTGTTTTTGTGCCATATGGGCATCTTTTGATATTTGGAAAAAACTTAAAATAGAGTTACTTTGATGCACAAAACTTGATATTGAATGTATTCTTTGTTCTCCTTTATTTCTAATTTGCATGGAGTGTGATCCATGCAGGCAGAAGGAGGAGAGAAAATGGGCAGAGCTTTGTCTATTTTATATAAAGCACTGGCTTCTGTTGTACCTTGTACCCTTATGAAATTGTTTAGGATCTCCTCCCATTGTTTGAAAACAGCAATTCCGAAAAATAGTTAAGAATCTCTGCCACTCTGGCAGTAGGGTGAGCAGGAATTTATCCAAGCTGTATTGCCCTGAGGCGTGTTCCTCCTGCTCTTGGCATCTCCAGTGTCCAGCAGCACACCAGCACTGGTTTAAATATTACTTCTCTCATGCTGGGAAGTGATGAGTACAAAAAGCTCCTCTTTTCTGACTGATAGAAAATATTAGGACAAGATGCTGCAAACCAGATCTTGGGCTGGTACTAGTAGGCACATGGACGCCAGCTCAGCTCTTCCTTCTTGTCCTCATCAATTAGCTCCTCTTGCAGAAATATCCTACCATAAAGACAAATGGTTGCTTGACACTCTGCTGAGAGAATGGGCTGAAGGAGAGAAGGGTTTTGACCCCCAAAGTGTTCTCTGTGCACCCACTCATTTCAGTGTCAGCCCATGTGAATGAGGGGCATCAAATTTTGGGGATCCACTGATTCCCCCAGCTCTTTTGAGGAGGTCAAGCCAGTGGCCTGGTGGACATGGAGGCCAGGCACTTGTCCTGCCAGGACTGGAGGGGAGGGGTAGATTCTTACACACAGAGGTGTCTGGAACCTGCTCTGGCCTCACATTTCCTGTCACAGCTTTCCTGCCTGCTCTGTGCCTGTCCCATGTCACACAGGTCAGCCTCAGGGCTGGGTTCTTGTGGTTGGTGGGCCATGAGCCAAACATTCTGATAACTGTTGAATTACAGTGTTTGCTTTGTAAAAGAGTGGCAACATTCAGAAGTGACTGAAAGGTCAATTTTTCTTCTCTTCTAAAGAGCTTTTGTTTTTCTTCTCAACTCTATAGTGTTCAATTCTCAGAAACATATTTTCTCCTATATTCTAAACCTAAATAGAGAGCATTGGCTTGTTTTTTTTCACACAGAAATGTGCTTATTAGAATGTTAATTTAACACACTCAGTTCATCAATGATTTCCAGTTCTCTGGTTCATATGATGGAATCAAATTCCACTGGAGCAAGTGAACTGCAAAGCCTAGCCTTCTTCCTACAACATGTATCTCCAGGCATTAGAAATGTCCTCATACTGAAACAAAAATATATGCAAGCCCCTACCATGCACAGGGGAGAAGCCAAGCATGTTTTTGCTCAACTGACAAGCTTGGAAAGTCAAGAGACAACTTAATTGATTCATCGACTGGATGAAGTCTTAAGTTACATGAATGACAAAACCATCAAATTTTTTTTAAAAACACATGGTATTTCTTGTGGCAGAGGCAGCATGTAGTAATTAGGGGTTGGGTTTTCTTGCTTTCACAGCTCAAGAGCTCCAATTCCAACTGACACAGCATAAATGAAGTGTACTTTCTCATAATGTAACTTTAGAAATCCTTTGCATCTTACATGTCACTATATTTTTCATGGGTTGTAAAGAACAGTTGGTGAAAAATAGCTGTCTTACCTTAGACAAAAAAAAAAACAACAAACCCAAACCAAAAAAACCCCAAAATTCCTCGTCCTTCTCTCCATCTCAGCTTTTTTCCTTAGAGTTGTTTTTCTTCTTTGCTTGGTTTTCTCTGTGGTTGACAGGCAGGTAAGTTCCCAGCAGAGGAATCAGGCAGCAGCTGAAGCTCAGGAATGGGTTATTCCAGGAGTGATGCCTCCTGAGGTCTCCAGTTGTGCTGGTTCCTAGGTGCTGCCTTGAAAAACAAGACTGCAGGAAAACCCAGGAAATGAGGGATTGGGAAGGTAGTGAGAGGGAGATTGGAAGAGTGATGTCTCCTCTCAGTTCTTTTGCTGACCTTCTGAGCTTCTGGCAGTTGCTGCAGAGCTCTATGTAGGTTCACTTGTCTCTAGTGCTGCTTCTGATGGCTTGAGGAGTGCAACACCAGAGCTGAGTCTTCAGCAGAAAGAAGTCCACAGGTTTCTCCTTATCCACATTAAACCTATCTCCTCAGTGCTGCCTCTATTCTAGGGATGAATAGAAACCCTAGGCCTTTATTCTGCCTGTCTTCTGATTTATTATGTACAAGGGCCTGCATGTAGGTCTACAGTATTTAGGTTTGAATCCCCTTGAAATTTCCCAGTGTTGACTTCAGGCTCCATAGAGTAAACACTACTGAAAATAAACGTTTGTGACCCCTTGGCAACAGTCTTTGAGCTCTCTGTGCACAGCAAGTTAAAAAACCCACATATGCTCAGTGAGATCTTGGGCTTGGTAACGTTATGAGCCCTGCGGTAAGGGAAATTCCAACATTTTTCTCTTTAAATATTGTCATAAATACAGGGAGAGCTGTCTCACGTCTCTGCAAACTCTGTATACTGGTGATAACATCTAAACAGAAGTATTTGCTAGCTCATGCACATAAGTGAGACAGATTAGGAAAGTATTTTTTTGTGAACAGGAAAAATCCTGAAATTTTGAGCAACACCCCCATCTGTTTTCAGGCCGTATGCTCTTCTCAGTTTCCAAATTTCATCAGTTGTAGTGGGTTGACCATGGCTAGACAGCATGTGCTCACCGCAGCCACTCTTTCACTCCCCTCCTCAGCTGAGCAGGGGAGAGAAAATGCAAATGTCAAGATCAGGACAGGGAGAGATCACTCACCAACCAGTGAATTGGGCAAAACACTCAACATGTGGGAATTAATTTAATTTATTGCTAATGAAATCAGAGTAGGAAACAGAGAAATAAAATTAAATCTTAAAACATCTTGACCCTTTCTTCACAGGCTTAACTTTTCTTACAAAACCTCTACAATCTCTCCCCCAGTGTTGCAGGGGGATGGGGAATGGAGGTTACAGATGTAATTCATCCCACTTTGTCTCTGCCTCTCCTTAAAGAGGACTCCACATACTCTCCCTCTGCTACAATGTGTTGTTCCTCCCGAAGGAGACAGTGCTCCACCAATTTCTGCAGCATGAGTCCTTCCCCTGTGGTGACAAGTCCCACTAGCAACACTATTTCTGAGTGGACTACTCTCTCCATGGGGCCACAGGTCCCGCCAGGAGCCTGCTCCACAGTGGGCTTCCCACAGGGTCACAGCCTCCTCTCAGGCATCCACCTGCTCCAGGGTGGAATATTTCATGGGGTGCAGGAGGATCTCTGCTCCACTGTGGTCCTCCAATGGCTGCAGGGGCACAGCTGCTTCACTATGGCCATCACCAGGGGCTGCAGAGGAATCCCAGCTCCGGTGCCTGGAGCACCTCCTGTCCCTCCTTCTGCTCTAACCTTGGTGTCTACAGAGCTGCTGCTCCTCTCACATGTTCTCACTCCTCTCTTCTCTTGCTGCAGCTGGTTCTGTACAATAGCTTTTTCCTCACCTTCAGTTTGTACCCCAGTGATGCTAACACAGCTGCTGGTGGGCTCAAGCTTGGCTGGCAGCAGATCTGTCCTGGAGCCAGCTGGCCTTGGCTCTGTCAGATACCAGGAAAGCTTCTGGCAGCTTTTCACAGCAGCCATCCCTGTGGCTCCCCCCCATCAAAACCTTGCCATGGAAACCCAATATACCAGTTGCCATGGATTTGGGAAATTGACAGGCAGGCCAAAGAGAGCACCACAACTTTAGCAGTTTATTTTTAAGGAATTTGTGAGAATTGGGATGCAGAGATTATGTACACAACCAGTTTAAGCAGTGAAGGTTACTGTTTTTGACTGGAACACCATGAGGATCTTAGTATACTCTCATATTTACAAGAAAATTGAGAGAATAACAGTGAAAATTTTCACAAAAGATAGAAAACCATCCAGAATATTCTAAAAGAATTGATTGTAAAGAGCCACAGTGAGATCTCCAGACCTCACAGTAACGTGTCAAGAAAGGCAAATGATATTCAGTGCTGACAAGGGCAAAACATGCACATGGGGAAAAGGAAGTTCAATTATATCCATGCATCAAACTTGCATACTCTACTAGAAAGAGATTTTTGGGAAGCTGCTGTAATCTTGCAGAATGTCAGCTCAGGACTCAGTGGTGATGCAAAAGATACAGAGATTATCAAGGGTCTTGGAAGCACTATCGAGAGACAGGCTTGTTTTCATTACCATTATTGCTAAGCTGCAGAACTCTGTTTTATAGTGCTGGGGATGCAAATAAAGTGCAGGACATTTGTGCATTCTGAAGCTTATGAGCTCTGAAGAGAGAAAACCAAAATAAAGTCCTTTGAAATGTTATTAGAAATCTGATTTTGTAAGCATATTGACTCTGAAATCTCCAGATTAAATACAAATTTAGTTCAATGCTTGGGAAAACTGTGTTACAGGAAATAATGGGATAAAGAGGTAGTGTCTGAACTGGATCATAATCTTTCTCAAGACAGATTGCAGCCCTGTTAAAAAAAAAAAAAAGGAAAAGGGGGAATTTAAACATTTGAGCCCAGTTTTAAAACCATTTTGGTTTTTGCTGGTCTTACTGACATCCATGGGAGTTCTACTTCAGCCTCAAAACCAATAAACCAGTGGGATAATGAAATAAATACAGTATTTGGCATTTTATTTATTGCTAAGAAGTTATGAGGCATGACCATAATAAATAAAAAAACAAAAGCTGAACTCAGGGTATCCTTCTTGTCGTTTATGTCAGAGTTGGTCTGACAGCAAAATATGAACTGAGACACTGTTTCCACATTTTTTAAAGGAACATATTAAGTGTTCCTTAAGCTGATTAAACTGGTTTTCTTTTAGATGTACAGTTTGTGAACTAAAAGTCTGTATTTACATTATAGAGTTGCCAGCCCTAGATATTCAGAATGCATGAATCGGAACATTTAAGTGATGATATTTTGAAATAGACTACACTCCTGTTCTCTTTTTCTTTCTGCATTTTGATGTTAAAAATACCATATTTTCTGTCTTTTCTTTGTAACCACAGGAGAGCAACACCTTTTTATTTTTATTTTTTAAAAATTTTTATTCATTTATTTATTTATTCTTTTTTTAAAGTAAAGTGCAATTAAGAGGCTTCACGAGTTAAGTCTCACTGTCTGGTTCTAGCAGATATGAATGAAATAGCTGTGAATATGCATATGTGAATATCCCAAGATTTGCAGTAGGAACATGACATCTGACAGCTGGATGGCTGACATACAGGTAGTGTAAAAAGAAAGCAGGAGTCCAAAGCCTGAGAGGCTGATGTGGGGTTTGACAGCTGGACTTCTCCAGCCATCTCCAGGCAAGGCTCAGGTAGCTCCCAAGGACAAGGCAATTTGCTACAAACTTCTAAAAGTTCACACTTAACTCCAGAAAATCGCGCCTACAACAGTAATTAAAGATGAGGATTTTTATCCTCAAGTACCAATCTCTTCAGCATTGTTGCCAGTGACAGGGCTCGAGAAAAGGGCATGAAGCTGAGCTGGGGGAAGACTGGATATCAGGGAAAGGTTCTTCACCAGGGGGTGTTTGTGCACTGGAATAGGCTCCTCAGGAAAGTGGTCAAGCACTAAGCCTGACAGAGTTCAATAAGTGTTTGGACAATGGTCTCAGGCACATGGTGTGACTCTTGAAATGTCCTGTGCAGGGCCAGGAGTTGGACTCCATGATCCTGATGTGTCCTTTCCAACTCAGCATATTTTGTGATTCTGTGATTCTAAATGCTGTATTTTTTTCAACTTCCACAGTCAGGAGAAAACCATGGTTTACATTTCACTGTAGATGGACATTTTTAGAGAGATTAGGTGTATTTAAGTACAAATATGCATCCAGAGAATGTTTCACTGCATCCCGAAAAACATGATTTGAATTCTTAGAACGAGATGCCTGATGGAGAATCCCCTCTCTTCTCCTTTGTGTCTGTGGAAGGACAACTGACACCTCACTTGGCCTCAGCTGCTTGGGGTGTGATGTTGCAGACAGCTGACCAGACCTTGAGAAATTAGGTACAGCTTTTCCCCCTAATTCTTCATACTTTCCCCCCAAGCCTAAAATTAATCTGGTCCTTTCCCTTCTCTAGATTTTGGGATTCAAAGATAAGCACATGATGCTATCTCTGGGAGATTGTGCCTTATGGAATTAGTTTGAGGAAAAGTTCCTATTCCTGTTAGATTCCAGAAAGCCAGAAATGTAAACTTCCATGGGAAGCTGGCAGTGTGCACTGGAAAATCAATCTGGTATTGATTTACTTTCCCAGAAAACATTCATTCTCTCTTCCTTTTTGTTTGGTGGGTATTACTTTTGGGTTATTTGACGAGAGCTATGAAAACCCCATTATATGATCCTGCAAGCCCCCACAGGAGCCAACGTCCCTGAGCACTGAAGTGACCTGCAGCTCTGGTCACAGTGCTCTAAAGCAAGAGCATGTTCATGTGCTGCCCAACTCAGGTTGTTAATTTGGCTCAGCAATACAACTTTCAAAGCCTGGCAATACCAGGATTTTGATTCCTTGGTGATTAACTGCTTGTGTCTCCAAGTGTATTGTTGAACAAGGACTGCACATTTTATTCCAGGACAGTTATAAAGAGATACAGCTGGTTTTGGCTGAGGTAGAGTTAATTTTCTTCACAGTAGCTGGTGTGGGGCTGTTCTAGATTTGTGCTGGAAATGGTGTTGATAACACAAGGATGTTTTTGTTATTGCTGAGCAGGGCTTACACAGAGCCAAGAGCTTTTCTGCTCCTCACCCCATCCCACCAGCAAGGACACTGGGGGTGCACAGAGAGCTGGGAGAGGGCACAGCCAGAACAGCTGACCCTAAAGGACCAAAGGGATCTTCCAGGACATATGGCATCATGTTCACCATATAGAGATGGGGGAAGAAGGAAGGGAAGAGAGATATTGGGAGTGATGGCATTTGTCTTCCCAAGTCACCATTATATGTGATGGAGCTCTGCTTTCCTGGAGGTGGTTGAACACCTGCCTGCCCGTGGGAAGACGTAAATTAATTCCTTGTTTTTCTTTGCTTGTGTGCGAGGCTTTTGCTTTACCTATTAAACTGTCTTCATCTCAGCCCACAAGATGCTTTCTACTTTTACTCTACTGATCCTCTCCCTGATCCCACTGGTGGGGGTGTGAACAAGTGGCAGTGTTAGGCTTAGTTGCTGGCTGGGGTTAAACAACAATGCCACATTTCAACAACATTTAAACACATTTAAACAACATGCCATATTTTGTGGCAAAGGCATGCCTGTGATTCAGGGGTACAAAAAGTCTCTCCGCTGGGCATGCAGCAGTACCCAATTATGAGATTAATTTATTCAGATTTCTGCCTCTGTTTGTCTGTCCCTTACACTTACCACTAAAATACACCCACTTCTAGAAAGTAATGCAGCAACAGATTGAAAGCTCACAGCATCCTACGTAACAATCTTTGTCAGAAAGTACCAAATATCACATTAAGTCAAAACTTTATGTTATTCTGCAAGAATAACACTACTGTTACGTACAGAAAAATTTTGGCTAACATGTGTGTTCTCCATTTTTGGGAGCAGCGTCATGAGATCTATATTGATGACAACTGCCAGACTTCAGCTTGGAGTGATCGAGATTTTTTATCTTCAGCATCTGTTCCCCTTTCTTCCTATGAAAGTACTTCCTAAGCAGTACTTTCATTCAAAGTAAGACATGCAGATCTGAAATATTTTATTAAGTAGCTTGATTTTTGCATTATATAGGAGGAATATAGAAAGAAAATTCAGAAGTTCAGAAGCTGAACACCTTGGAGGAAAGTGAAATTCTCAAATCACAAGCCCAGAATAAATCTAGATCAATGGTTTGCAAGATTTCTTTATCAGAGGCTCTGTCACAAGGTACAGAAGAGGTAGGACAAGTGACATTTTAATAAGAACCTCCTGCTCACTGGACCTGCTGAAAAGCATCATCATAAGACAGAGTTTTTTAACCCATCTTTTGCACAGATCTGCTTAAGAGTATGTATTTAAACAATCTTTCATCTTGGACTGGTCATGACTGTTCTGAAATTTATTCTGCTTGAGTGCTTATTCCAGTGAATTTAAAGCAATCCCATCTGAAATGTCTGAACATTAATGAGTTTAGACATTAAAAACATTTGTTTTTTTCCATGTGAACCTTCTGCACAGCCTGCCAAATGAAGTAGGGGAATTTGCATCCCTGGGGAGGTTTGGGACTAGGCTGAGCAGACTCCCTGGGAGCAGTGTAGGTGCTGCTGGTGCAGGGTGGTTGTAGTTGCAAGAAATGGCCATGAACCTTCTGAGCTTACTCCAAGAGATCCTTCACAAACTGATTTTCTGTGAGGCACCCTGATGGCAGCACTTTGATGAGCTTAGAGACAGCAGCTTTCAGCTGAACCTGTCCTGGGTTCCCAGCACTAATCTCCATGTTTGTAAGCGGGAGCTGAGGGTAAAGGCACCTGTGCTGGCTGGAAGTCTAATTATGTTCCATCCTAGAGTGATTTGCAGGAGAGTTCAAACTACAAAACTCATAATTCTTTGTGACAATACCATCTGCCATGGGTGAACCATATAATCGGGGAGAGTTCACTTAGAACCCAGTTATTTCTATGGCTAGAATGAAAATTTTCTATTGTATTCATATAGCAGTTCTTTTATTTACTTCAGGCCAATACACGTAGCTTCTAAAAAAATTAAATGTGTAGAGAGACTGTAGTTTTTGAGATGATACTGAAGAGCTTTCCAAATTATGTTCAGATTGATTAGGTGACACTCATTTAGGAGGAGATCAAATAGATGGTAACTTAAATGTAAATATATGCTTGATGAAATGGTCCAAATTATAAGTTCTTTTACATTCCTCTGGTCTTAGGATGTCAATTACTTGACATACAATCAAGAGGAATGATTTTGTAAGTCCTGAAGAGAGTCAAAATGTATGCAGCTGTCAGAAAGGGGTTCTTTGAAATTCTGTTAGAAAGTGGTTCTTCACAATTTTTGCTTTCACGACTTACAATTTGCTAAATATTATATTAAAAATGGGCTGATATCCTTTCTCTCTTCTGCTAGCAGCATGAGCTATGTGCTTCCTTCCTGCTGAATACATATGTGACATGGTTTTTGCATATCTCATTTTAAATTATGTCAGAACCATATAAGTCAGAGACACCAGAATAGAGCCTGTACTTTAACACTTGTATAGTCGTTGGCAGGACTACTCAAACCTATTCAGGTATACTTAAAAATCCAAAATGTAGAAAACATAATTTGGTCTTAGAATGATAAACTTGGCCCTTTTTTTCTTTGAATGATAAACTTAGTCCAAGTACTTACGGTGCTGTTATAGATCCTAAAGCTTTTATTGTTAATTTGAAGATCTCTTAGGATTCACTTTTTATAGATAAATGCAGACTTGCTATGAGAAGAAGAGACCATGTCCAATCACATCATCCAGATCAGCTGATGATCCAATTTCTCATCTCAGTAATGGGGATACTGCTTCTCTGAAGTCTTTAATAGCCTTGAGATGATAAACTGACTTAACAGAGCTGCCTGTGATTTGTTCATTTTCCTGAACAGTGCTACACTGTGCCTGACCCTCATCAAGGATGCCTTGAAGTTAACAAAGAGTATCAATGAAGTTATGATAACTGAAATAGTGTTTTCAATTCACTAATTATTCCCAGTACTAGACAGCTAGTTTGCTGAATATATGAAAGCCAGAATGCAACCAGACAGAGCCAATTTTTTTTTTCCTTCCTACTATAGCTGTCTTGATGCTGATGTAACTCTGTGCAGTGATGACTCTGAACAAGCAGAACCAACAAGCAGTGAAGTTACACCTCTGGTGTGGAAATTGTGTCATCCTGTGGGGCCTCAGCCAGAAGACAATCTTCATGTTCCTTCTATGTCTGCAGAAGGGCTGAATTCAAATCAAGCAAGTCTTCAAATGGGAGCAGAGTTTTTCTGAGCTGGATGTTCATGGTACAGCACCCTCATGGGGAACCTGGGAAGCTGCAGGCAGGGGATCCACCAGTGAGACACGGCTGGCCCCAGCCAGGAGCTCCTGTAGGGTGCCCTGTGTATGCTAAGTATATTGTTTTCAGACAGATAAATCTAATGGCAAAAATACCCTTCTGACTGCATTATTTCTAACAAGGGAAGCTGTGCTTCCAGATCCCTCAATGGGACCCCTGAGTACAGTGATTTCAGGACACCAAAGAGCTTGGATGCTAATTTCAATCTATAATCTTTCCGGTAGAAGAACTTCTTGGGTTTGGGAACAATAGTGCCCGTTTGCTTAGCTCACCAGATTTACACCCTGCCCTCTCCCTGTCTCACAGCTCCATCTGTTTCCCTCATTTCCTGCTCTTCTGGGCTGGGCCTTAGGCCTGCCCCCACCACCACACTGAGGACAGCTCCTTCAGATGTCTTTTCTCCAGCTCAAAAGCCTTGCTTTCCAGTTTGGGGCTCTTTCCTGACAGCTGCCCATCCTTCTTGATTTGAGGCATTTTTACAACTAGGGTGGACTGGCAGTCTGGTTACAAAACCACAGATCCTTTGTTTCTCAACTGGAAAGTTGAGAGTAAAACTACTAAAGTAAATTTTCTAAATTTAAAGTAAAGTTAAATCTAAAGTAAAATTACACTGGAAAGAAAAATATGTGCAACTCCTAATAGATGTGACGTGATGACAACAAAGAAACACACATTATTTACTTGTCAGCTCTACAAGTGAAGTATACACCGTAGAAAATATAGGCATTGAGTTGGTCCCCTCTTGTCCCATCGTAGACAACTTGCCTCTACTCCTGCTCTGCACACATGGCTGCTTAGCAGGGCCTCCAACAGTGACAAAATTGTTAGTGAGGTCTCTCCATTGTCAAATATAAGACCCCCTCAGCACTCTGTACCTGAAAATCCATTGTGTGTGTGCCAACTTAGCAAGCACCCAGGTTTTGTTGCTAGTGTTTAATAACTTTTTTAAATTGTGGTGCTGGCTGTGAGAATGTAGCCTGTCATATTTCAAGGGAACTGCACCCTTTTATAAGTTAAGCATTTTCTAGCAAGAGTTTGCATATGGATTTTTCCTGTTTAAATAAATAAAAGTAACTATACTCCAAAAACATCAAAGGGAGTTCAAGTACAAAACAATGTGGATTTCTATATTTCAGTATCATCCTTCTTTTTTTAAAATTTATTTTAGGGCACAAGGTGAAAAAATTACTGTTGTTTAGCTGGTTGGTAACAGCTGGTGATACTTTATTTCAGTCTTATCATTATTAACATAGCAGATAGTCACCATAATAACATTCATCAATAAATTCATTAAACGTTCCCATCTTATATGCTTCAACTGGAATTTCATTGTAATTTAGCACTACTGAAATGTTCATTTGAGACAAAGTACCGTTAATACCTGAGTTATACAAAAAATCCTCTTTATGCCTGAGCTCTGGGTTATTATTTGCACTGTTGCTTTAAAGCGGCATGTCCTGAATAAAGATTCAAAAATGCTGAAGAACTTCAAAGGGTTCATAACGCTCAAGTAATCCAACAAGTATTAACAGTCTCTCCTCCCTAAAAAGAGAATAATTACATAACTAATTAATTTGCCATAGTACATAATCTGCTGACATTTACAATAAGCACCCTTATTGGAGGTTGAAGTAAATATTAAGTTGCACGTAAAACTATAAATAGCAAGAATTCTGATGGCAGGCAGTTTCAAAATACTGTGGAAAATAGATGAGCACTGGCTAGATGAAATAAACTTGAAAGTCTCAGCACCATGACCATGGAAGTGCACAACTATCTGTGAATGGAACCACAAAGCAGACACCCCCAGTGCCCTCTGGCCATGCTGGCAGGGACCTCTGCTCAGGATGTTCTATGAGTGACTAAAGTGAAGGGTCTGCAGTTTGGTTTTTACAGCTTTAGCTTGTCTCAGCTGGAGGGAATCTCAGCATGAAGTCTCCATTTAAAGGCTGAAGCACAGTTGTGTGTGTGATGTGGTCTCCCCTCGACTGCCATGGATGGCAGGGACATCCCCTTGTGGGATGGAGGCAGAGTAGTTGTGGGGTGAGACCTTTTGGGCAGGGACTTCATGCAGTTTTGGTTGCTGTCACAGCTGCCCATTGTGCCCCCTTCCCTCCATGGAGGTTATGGAACCCTTTGGTTCCGTTGCTTGGATGGGCTTGTTCTGTTACTGTGCTCTGAGTGCTGGAAGCAGGAGCCTCTTGGCTTGGCTTCAGGGCAGGTGGCAGGGCTCACAAAGTGATTTAAAGTGCCAAGGATGGAAGCTGCAAGCAGAGACTGCTCCTGAGCGTGGGATATACTGCACAAACTCCAGCACTTTGAGGTGCTGGCGCAGTATTGCACCTTGAGTACCAGTTACTACAGGTCTGGCACAGGGCACGTAAAAGCTCACATCTCCCTCCTCTCAGTGAAGTGCAGGTCCCTTTGCAAATGCTGTCTCAAATTTGTTAGCAGAAAGGCTTCAGTTTCTACGTCAAGGATGAATATCCCAAAATTTACCACAGTGTATGGGCTCCTCAATACAAGAGAGACAAGGAGCTACTGGAGAGGGTCCAGCAGAGACCAAAAGGAAGCTGGAACATCTCTCTTATGAGGAGCGACTGCAGGAGCCGGTCCTGCTTAGTCTGGAGAAGACTGAGAGGGGATCTCATTAAGACATATAAATACCTCAAGGGTGGGTGAGAAGAGGATGGTGTCAGACTCTTTTCAGTGCTGTCCAGTGACAGGATGATGAGGAGCAATGGCTATAAAATAAAACACAACAAATTCCACCTCAACATGAGGGAGAACTTCTTTACATTGAGGGTGGTAGAGCACTGGAACAGGCTGCTCAGGGAGGTTTGTGGAGTCTCCCTGTCTGAAGACATTCAAAAGCCACCTGGACATATTTCTGTGTCAGCTGTTTTAGGTAACCTTGCCTTGGCAGAGGGGTTGGACTAGAGACCTCTAGACATCTCTCCCAACCCTAAAAATTCTGTGATATGCCCAGTCTTGGGTTCTGTAAAGCTTTACTTAAATTTTGCTGAATGTTTAGAAGCAGATTTATAAAGGATTTATTTTACAAAGGTGGTAAAAAAAAATAAATAAAAGATAGATTAATTTTATTTCATTGTTTCATCATGATTGAGAAGAAGCTGAAGATTGTCCTGCAAATGTCCCTTCCTCCTGAAAGGACAGCATTCCTGCATTTGGATGAATGTTTAGTTATTCACTCGTAACAGTAACTCTATAATTAAGCAGATGTTAATTACATCCTTAATGCAATGAATGATCACCTATCTTTTTATTAGATTCCAAGTAATTATTTATGTGCTTGTGATATTCTGATGTTGTTTACATGGTATAAAAGCTTCCTAAATTTCCTATTCTTCCTGGTGAAAACAGTAAATTGTCAGTGGGAGAAGGTAAATCACCCAATGTGTTGGTCTGCTTGAACTTTTCCAGTGGGTGGTATTCATTTAGAAATCCTACAATCCTGACAAGAATAGTGTATGTGAGGCCAAAGAGAAACAATGTGCAGCATCTCTCTGTCCTTAAACAAACAGTAAACAAACAGACACTTCAGTAAATATCAGAGATTTACTGGCGAGCCAGAAGGAGAAGAAGGAAAGGCTAAGGTTAAGACTACTATTTGTAAATTTTAAATCACAGTTTAGACCTTTGAAGTCTCCTGGGCTGAATGGTCAATGTTCACTATCAAACCCTTCTGCTACCTCTCTTTGGAGCTGTGACAGCACAGCAAATTTTGCACCCATGTCCTGACTGAAATTTGCTTCCCAATATTAAAAATAAAAATCAGTGTAAACTCTTACATATTTATAATTAAAATGTTACAATTTGGATTGCTGATTCTCCTTTGTTTTAAAGACCAAAGGGCTAAATTGTAAGAATCCCTGAGGAACATGGAAAAACTCAGGTGAGGCAGGCAAACCTCAGCATATCAGGAGGAAATAGGTAGCTCATGTTTCTGGCCTGGCTTTTCTACTTGCATCATTCATCTAAAGTACCCAGGCAATATTCTTTCAAGATCAAGTAATTTTTCTTGTAAGAAAGCAAATCAGCTTGTAAGAGCTCCTTTCCAGCTATACAGTAACTTTGTTAATTGCCACTGAATTTTCCACAGTTTATGTAAGATACAGATTAATCACCATTACCACTGAATTAGTATATTAACTTTCTACCTGATGTGACTTGAGTAATGCAACAAAGGCAGGTTAAAATGGTCTCTCTACTGTAGATGTGCCATGAGCAGCACCTGTGGCTTCTATGAACAGTTGTCTTCTTTAAGACACAGAGATTACTAAGGATTCAAAGGTTGTTCTGGAGCAACATGTGACAGACTGCTCTATCAGATCTGATCTATGCTTGACTTCAATTACCTCTGCTGTGATAAGTATTAAAGTTAGTTGAAGTGGCATTAAAACAAACAAACCAAACAAAACACAAAAGGGAAAAATTAAGGGTGGCAGAGAACAGGGCTTACCCTATTCCTAGTTAATGCAGGTCTATAAACAACAGTGGTAGTTCAGGTCTGCAAAATTCATTCACATTTTCATAAATTCTGGAAATAACAGAGTTATTTTCACATTTTCTTACCTTGACTTTTCCCAGATCTTCCCAGTGTCTCTACAGTGAGCATTCCAGACCCATTTCAGGTCTCCACTGCTATTACTATTTGGGATAATATCCCATATGCAATGCAACTCTAGTTAAACATCTTAATAAGCTTAATATATTGCAAATATATCTGTAACCATCCCCTTGGAATATTTGCTGCCCTCTGAAACAGGTTCCTGTTTAGTCCCTTGATACAATAGGGAGGTCTAGAAGGATAGCAAATAAAACACTGCCTGCAAATGCATGTCATGCCAGCTATTTCATGCCAAATGCTGTTTTTAAGCACCTGGCAAGTACAATTCATTCATTTTCCAAATGTCAGTGGCCAGCCAGCTCCTCAGGACATTCCCTCCCAACACAGGGACACTCGATAGGCACAATCAGGCAGTTTTGGCCGCGGGCCTTATTCCTGAGTCACGTGCACCAACTGTAAGGACGGAAGTGCCTCTTCTTTCTGTTTTTGTCTTGCAAGTGGCAACTTATTATGCTCTCCTTCCAATTTATTTTACTCTACTACCAGTATTTTCACAGTAGTTCAACAGGGCTTTGACAAAGGCATATCTGGAATGCTGAAAATACCCCATAGGTGCCTAGATGCAACAACTGGTTCCTGCTGTGACATTCAAACCTTTAATGGCACGCTGCAAGCACTGAGCTCTGGGGGACTGTAGGAGCCAGGCACGTGTGCAGGTCTCCTGTGGCACCATCATTCACCACTGCCCTCTCCAGGACACAGGGAGTGCTCCAGACCCACTGCTGGTAGGGCAAGTCGGGGTGTCAGGAGGCCTCTGCCTCAGCCCAGGGTGCTCCAGCTTTCCAGCCCTAGGTCACATCACCAGTCCTCTGCCCTAAAGCTCATACCCACAGCTGGCTGGCAGCTGGAATGCTGTCCAAAGAGGGAACTGAAAGAAGCCTTGTGCCCACACAGAGGGTGTCCTCAGTAGGGTGTTTGTGTGCAGCCCATCTCGCCGGCCGTTGAAACGCAGGCTTGGCCCCTGTGTACATAATACCACTGTGCACAAATGGGCTTTGAGCTTCTCTGACTCATAAATAGGACCAAAAAGCACTTTTCATTTACATCCAAAGTAAATTCAAGTGATGCTTCTTCCTATGCCTGAAAATACATTTTCTTCAGTGTTTTCAGTCTCTCTCATTTAGTGTGAAGAATGTGAGATGTGTGAACACAGGGTTTTGAAACGTCAGCCAATTAGCTACTAGTCATAAGGTGAATTGAAAATATTTTTCTTTCTGCTTTTTTTCTTCACAAGATGACATCTCACTTATCTGAACACTTAGCAGCCCCTATTTCTGGCAGCCAAAGCTTGTGATTGACGTTTTTTATGCCAATCACTAAAAACCTGTAATTTATGCAACCAATGAAGTTGCCCTCATGCTTACAATAATTTAAAAAGAAGTTTGTACAAGTGGCCAGAAGCATTAATGATAGACTTTACAGCTGTCCATATGCTCTATGCATCCTGTATTTTTACCTATCTGGCAGCAATGGACTACAGAAGTGCTCAGTCTCCAGGGTAAAGGATGAAGTTCGTATGTCCACGATGAGTTTCTGAAATGTCTCTGCTGCCTTCATGTTACTTGATGGGGAGAAATGACCAATTACTGGCAGAAAACAGTAGAACTGCTGTTTCTTGTTGCCTGAGAAGGATGGACACAAGACAACAACAAGTGCATGCACATGCGTGTGTGCAAAAACCCCAACAAACTCCAACTCCCTGCCACCCGACCCCACCTGCCATGAAAGAAGTGGGGCTTGATGAAGCCCTAAATCCTCAAAGGTGTGCAGGTGCCCACACAGCCTTCTGAGGACCTGGCATAAACTGATTAGCCCTCAGGTAAATCAGAGGAGATGGAGTGAAGTCTGGTTTACTAGAACGGCTCTCTGGCTAAAAGCTGTCCTTGATCCTACATTTGTTCACCTTTAGGGAAAAGCCCATCTTTCCTCTCAGCGTGGTCAGGCAGCAGACAGGCCAAAAGGTATGTGGTCAGGAGGCAATGCTGATGCTTTGGAGAACTGTTATTTGTTTGGAAGGAGGGCTGCATTACTGATTGTGTCTTTCACTGGTTATGTTCTCACCCTGTTCCTGGTGACATTTGCATCTAGTATGGAATAGCACTCTGGACACAATTAAACCCCAATGCAACTGCTAGCTGTGTCAAGAAGGAGGGGATGGCAGCACCTGATTACCAGCACATATGGCCACTGGTGTCAATGGAGCATTATTTACTCTCACTGAGTCATCTTCCCTTGAGGACGCTGCATGAAAATAACATTTAACAAGGGTGATAAAGACTGTAGAGATAAAAGAGAGTGAAGAATCTGTTAGCAATATTTCTGTAACAAGCAGATGACTGAATGTATTTCCAAATGTTACGTAATTTGTGTGACTCACAATGCCACAGTCTATAGAGCATATGCAACATTTGGTACAGCAGCGAATCACTGTAAATACCAACAACATTTCTGTAATCTGAGATGTTCAGAGACATAAACTTGCAAATTTGCATTAAGGGTCTTTGAAAATAGGGAGCTAGTATGATTATGCAGTGGTTAAATTTTTTGTTTGGTTGGCTTATCACATCTTTATGAACAGCAGGAAATTCCCATTATATAAAGTATTCTTCTTGGAGAAATTTTACACAAGGAGTTAATAAAATGCACTGCTACCATGTCTGCATAACTGACTCTTTTCAGTGGAACTCAAGCCAGCCTGCTGTAACAGCAAGCTGTTGTTTTTTGCAGATTTTGGACACAGATGTTTCCATGAACATTTAATTATTAAAAGGAGGCCTGCTGATAACTTCAATTATTCCCACAATTTAAAAATTGTATCAAACTCCACCAAGTATCTTCAGCTGAGAAAATGATCAAGATGGACACACCTGTGGTGTTGCTGAACACCTGATGCTTCCTTGGTGTTGCTTTGTTTTTGTCTCCTAAGCTGTCTTTGCTGTGTTTCAGTATGCTGCTCTTGCAGGACTGCCCAAGGCTTTCCAGCCCACTTCTTATCTGTATTCCTTCCTGCATTGCAACCCTGCACTTGTGGGCTTCGCCCATTTATTCCCTTTGCTCGTGTGCCTTCTGTCAACCCGACACTCTTCTTCACTCTCTATGGCTCACGTTTTCTTGTTACTCTCATCTGCCTTGTCCAAACATCCTCCTACTTTATTCCTGCAGTACATTCTCACTTAAGTTTCTTCAGTAAGTAAAGAACTCATTCTCTTGTCCCCCAGTTCCTTCCCACCACACCTCTAATTTTCACATTCCATAATAATTATCATAGAATCACAGAAAATAGGCCATTAATGGACATTCAGCAATCTTTAAATCTGTATTCTTGTTCAGAGTAAACATTAAATATTCTTATTCCTGTGGTAATCTAATTCAAAGATACTCTTACAATTAGAGAATTTTTCTTTATGCCTAACTTGGATCACAATTTTCATGCAATTTAAGGCCATCTGTTTTTTTCTTAATCCCCATGGGCTTGGAAAGCAGCTTTCTAAAGCAGCTGTTTGAGTGCTGAGGATGGTGACTTCTCAGTCTTCTATCCCATTCATAGTCCTATTTAACAAATGTCACTTTCTTCTGGGTCCAATATTCTCCATTTCCTTAGTATTTTTCCCCTATTAGCAATCTCATCCCCTCCCTTTTAACACATATAGGTTCCTCATAGCTTCTCCTTTCCCCTTTCTTCCTTTCCCCCATGCTTTCCTCTTTCTTCTGCTTTAGATTCCAATGTCTGTACTTCCTTGTCCCTAAAGATTAATTTCCAGTCTTTCTGACAATGCTTGTTCTGCTGTATATCACTGATGCATGTGGAGGCTTGTTGCAGCCTATGCCAGGAATGTGTTGTCTTGGAATGGCAGGAATGCATGGAAGCCATCCACTGCGCTGTAAATGTCTTTCAAATAACTTCTCTATGCAAAATGTCTTTTTTAGTCCCATCCCTGTGAAATGCTGCTGGTGCTCTTCTGTCTTCACTGTTTCCATGGTAGCCGATCCCATCCTTTAGTGACTTTCTTATCAGTGGCCTAAACAAAATCTAGAACTGAGCTGTCATAATTAAATGGAAGGCAGTTTACAGTATTTTTATAGACTTGGTGGTATTACATGACAAAAGTACTTTGCAGCTGAAACTGGGTAAGTAATTAAGCACCATTACCTTGAATGATGATACTTTCTGAGGTATTCTGCGGAACATGTCCTGAATATAGTAAAATTGCTATGTTAAATAAAGTTAATGACACTGTTCCAAAAGTACAGAGTGTAATGGTTTAATTAACCCAGAGTTACAGCAGCCTGATTTTAAGTAACTCCCTCTCCTGCCAGCCCCTTCCTTAATAGCACTCCGGGTTCAAGTATTTCACTTGTATGCCTTTGGAATCAGATCCAGAATTGGATTCTGACTGAAATCCCAAAATCAGAGCCTGTAGCTCCAATGACTGATTCAAAACCCAGATCTAAGCGCTTTCAACCTTTGGCATATTTTGTAGGCCAGATTTAACATTTTCATAGACTGCAGTTTTCACTGCAATATCTGACTTCCCCCTTATCCCCTTCCCAAAATGTCTCTGAATGTTAACCATGTTCAGAAGTTGGGAAATTTTAAAACTTAGATCATTAGGTGTAGATGAAGAAATATTAATATAGGCAGCCATTCCCAGAACTCTTGGTCAGCATCTGTGCTTCGTGGTCTAATACAGTGTCTCTGTCAAGCTGCTATCCAGTGAACCAGAATGTAAAGTTGAGAAAGACACATCTCTTTCTCAAATTAATGTATGATCTCAAAGGAATTCAGGTACTGTCATGGATTAGCACACCTATTATTGTGAAAGACAACATCTGAAATTCTAGTCTTTGACTGTATTCTCTATTTTCTTCCAGTCTGGAGAAATCAACATTAAAAAAGCAGAATTCAAAGCCCATGGCTTAAAGCCTATGATTCATCTATAATTTATTGTTCTTTACTTAATTAGTAAATTGTAATTTACTTAATTGAAGGCACTTATGAAAATAAAATCTAGTCCTTGTCTAAATGTATGTGACCCAACTTCCACAGACCTGCCTGATTAATCAGTATAAGACATGGAAAAAGACATATGTAAGCGCAGGCAGGAGAACAACCCCAGATTTCCAACACAGGATGCATTTTATTCTGTCCAACAATCCACATGTATCTATATCAGGTCCAGAAATCATCTTACTGGACTGTCCCAGTAAATCATAATCCTCAGATTCCTTGCTCTTCTGATTTGAGAATCAGCTTCAGGTGCATGGCCAGTCTTTTCCCCAGTCTTAGTGCTGGAATTTGTAGAGGAGTTCCTAACCCAGCTGATACCAGATTTTTTCCCTAATAATGTCAGCATTACCTTGGTTTCTACGAATTCTGAACAGCCATCAGAAATCTCTGTGTATGGCATCACTTTCAGTGTTTTTCTTTTCAGTTCCCACACACTGCATTTAAATCACTGTCCTGACACTGGAGACAATGAGAGTAGATTTGAAATTATAATACAGTTGCATAAACCAGCATTGACAGTATGCAGAGAATGGACCCAGTGAAATCTGTGATACGACACATGCAGTTTGCTGTGGGGAGACAGGCTCCACAGCCACAGAGAGCTAAAAACACTCAACAAGGGGCTCACAGAAAACACAAGCTTCTGGAGTGAGCAGCTGAGGTCTTGGGGCAATGTCCATATGCAGGGCAAAACTGATAAGCTGAATTTGTCAGAACTGGGAGGTGGGTGGGTGTTACAGTTCTAGTTGTGAAGGAGACAAGATAGTTACAAAAACAGTGACGGTACAGCAAAAGTACCACCAAACCCACTTTTTCCGGTGGTAAGGGAAATCCTGTTTTTTTTTTCATTACTGAGAAAAATTCAAAACTCTCTTGAAGAAATGACATTCAATATACTGCCAGTTTGCACCTAGAACCTCCTAGATAACCAGTCCCAAGGGATTGTGAAAAGCATTAGCTGAAGCAAGCACACACTGACATGACGAAATTTAGATTATCTGGTTAAAAATGTTTCCTGTTCTCACCCACCCATCCTCTATTTGTAGTAAATAAAAGGAAGAAACACGAGAGATTGTTATCAAATTCTCCTACCAGCTTGATTTTTGCTATTGGTTTTAGGGGGGTGAGGGATTTGTTCTGCTGTTACAGTCATGGTCAAAACATAAACTGTTCAGATTTAGAAAGTGGCTTTTCTTCCTTCTAGTTAACAGCCATAGACATTATAGACTGTTTTTCTTAAAGATGTTGAGTATGGAAATTATATTTACCTCATACAAGGGTGGGAAGTGTAACGTCTCAGTTTGCAGTTTCTGTGTGGAGTAAAAAAACCAGAGACAGATACAGTAGATGGCTCAGCTATAGCACGCTGGCATACACAGCTTCTTGCTCAGACTTAAAATAATTTCTATTTTTGGCTGTTGCTGTGAATATTAAATGAGAGAATGAGAAGACTACTTCATTTGAAAGGCTTATTTAATCCCCCTTCTATTAATTTGCCTTGTTTACTGAATTACATTTCCATAGGAGAATGGCCTGTAGAACCATCTCCCCTGACTAAACAGCTCAAATGAGCTATGAGTAAAACCATTCAGATACAATTCACAACCATGTTTTATTAATAACAACTAAGAATGTGAGGCTCAGCATGTGCTGAAGTCTCCAGGCTTTTATCCTTGCATCCATGTTATTGTCAGAATCTTTTCATACTGTGTACCTTAACAGAGAATTTAATAAATATGTAATCACAGAACATCATTAGAAGTCATGTAAATAACTATTTCAAGGTTTTTAATTTAACTCCATAAAGAGGTGTTTACTTCTTTTAAAGTTAGCACTAGGCTGTATTTATGATTTTTTTAAAGCACGTCTGTATCTGAAAGGCAAGTCGTAGCCACATGTCTCAAAATTTCTACTTTCAAAGTGAACCCCTCCTTTTGGTAAGAAAATGCCAACAATTCCTCACTCTTCATGTTCCTTATTGCTTTTCTGGTGGAAAAGCAAACTAATATATATATATACACACAGACTAAGTAAAGAAATGCCTTAAAAGCTATGACAGATGATTCTCTTTTCCTTCAGCCTACAGCACCTCACCCTTGTTCCCTTGCTGTCTGTGTACACTGTACATATGGTTTAACCAGATAAATGGAGCTGTCCAAGAAATCAGGCCTGAGATTCAAGGCTGAGAGAGCTCACTGCTTACTGGCACCTGTGGGCAAACACACAACTGTGCCAGGAGAAACTACTGTGCCTGAGAAAAGCTTTCCTTGCTGGAAGTGGGGCGAAATTTTTCATGCTGGAGCAGATCTTGAAGCCTTAGGTTGTCCTAAGACTGTGTTCTCCATGGACAGTTGTCCATGGACTGTGTGTCCATGGGGTTTTCTTCCTTTAGGCACAGCAGATGATGCATGGCTACGTAACACCATTTGTAATATAAACCACTGGTAAAAACATCTCAGACTGGAAATGACTTGCAAATTACGAGAACTTTTTTATTCTATTTCCATGCACATCTTTTGCTTGTTGCTGTTCACATTTTCATATGCCTATTATCATATTCATACACCCTAAGAAATATTTCAGGGACACTTAAATATAATTTCTGAACATATACACTGTGGATCACAAATGTCAGAGAAGAATCATCTCACTGAAGTTGACTTTAAAATTTCTTGGCATTAAAGTTATTTCTGCTGATTTTTCTTGAGAATCCATTTTTCTCTCCTTAAAGAGCCAAAAATTTTCTTTAGGGAGCAGGTATTGTGCAGAAAATAAAAATTCTTAAAGGTAAGCTTCATGCTCATAGAACTGTTTTAAAGAACAAGACAGTAATGACTACTTCCTAAAAATATATTTCCATTAAATAGGAACTATTAATAAAAATTGCTCTCCTCTTCAACTAAACATTAGGGTTTCAGTACAGCTGGCTACTAGTATAAACTGGAATCATGGAAAATGAAATTTTCAGCTGATTGAGTAGTTCAGCAAATGGTGGTTTTATGACAGTTGTAATGGCAAATTTTCTCTGTGTAAATATTGGCTCACAAACTTCATGCTGATCTTGAACCTATGAAGATCCCGAGGAGCAGTGAAGCCCAAAAAATTAATTCCCCTACAAGAGCAGCTGTTAATGGACCAGTCACTCACTAATGTCGGAGTCCAGGGCATCCCTTTGGACGACCTGGGAAAGACGGTCTGGGGTCTGTCCAGGGGGGTTGCCTGGCACAGAGCCCAGGAAAACACAGGCTTTGATTTCAGTCCATGGAAAAACCTTCCAAGACAGAGAGGAATTACAAGTCACAAATGTGCGAAAGACAGTAGTGTAGTTTATCATCAGGTGGAAAATTTTGTAGTTCTGGGATTCTTAGAATGGAGGTGAATGGGGAACAAGATGGAGATTTTAGGGCAGTGCCCTGGGTTCTTCTTGTTCCCCCTTGGCATCCATCTTCTGATGTGATGATGGCTCGAAGTAGTTTTAGGGGATTGGGTCAAAGTAGAGGTGACCCTTTTAGTACAGGTGATAGGCATTGGCACGAAATTGTAAATAATAGACACGTAATTAATTATCTGTATAAGAAGGTAGAGACCTCCCATCATGGGGGGAGTCGCCTGTGTCCAAGCTGCAGTGAACACCGTGGCCAGGCACAGAGAAAATTGTAAGACAAGAAGTAATAAACACACGAGAAACCCAGAAACAACAAGACCTTGAAGACTCTGCTTCATTCTCGCCCCAGACTCAGAGACTTCAGAGGGCAAAAAAGACTCACTCGAACCACCACCTGAATCTCAGGCAAAGAAAACCAAACCCGAGAATTAATTAAAACAAAATTGATCAAACCATCTTGTATAGGGAGTGTAATTTAAGATTCTAAATTTATAAAGACATAAAATCCTGTATCAGAAGATAAAAGAAGACACAAAAGGAAGCTTGACTTTTTTTTTCTTTTTGTATTTATTTTTAATTGTTTCCCAGAATCACTTTTGTTGAAAACAGTAACTCACAATTATTTCAAAGGGACTAGAATTTCACCCGTTTTCCTGCTTCACTCCTGTTTATTTGATTAGTTAGAAAAAATTGCTTCCAAAGAGTGAATAAAGTAATTTATAAACAGGAAAAAGTAGTCTGAAACTCTATTAATAACCAACTTATTTTTATTAGAGCAAATACAGTTGTGAAAACTGTACATTGTACATTTTGGGTCAAGAATTATAAATAGAGAAACTCATAGATAAAGAGTTAATCCTTTGACAGCAAGAAACTTTAAATAGACAAAATGACATTTTTAAGTACATTGGCAGGCTTAATTGTGCTGTCCAAAATGTAGTGTACAGTATAACAACCAATTATAAATAGCCTTTCATGTAAAATACAACTGTGCACATTTTAGAAAAATACCAACAATTTGTTTGAGCTTTGTTTTAAAAAAGCTTATAAATCATACATATTTATAAATGGTACTAACATGCTTACTTAAATTTATAAACATTTTTCATAAGCTTTGTTACCCATTATTTCCAGAGCATAAAGTATTTTAAATAAACATTTAATAGGAATTAAATATGTCAGTTACAAAATTACCTCTCCATGTAAGGAGACAGGGGGTGATTTAACAGTGGGATGGAACATTTCATCCATTAATTCAAAGCTTACACAGTAACTTTTAAAATTTTGTTCTTATTTAAAAATTATTTTCCTAAATTTAAAACACAATTTAAACTTTTTTTTTCTTTTTAAAAATAAATATACAAGTTTTATTTTCATTTGCTCTCTTTCTGCTTTCTTCTTTTTCCACACTGGTCAAAACACAGGATTCTCAACATACTTCTGTAAAAAACACCATGGTGTTACTGCCCTGCTCGGAGCTGCTTCTCTGCACAACATTCAGTCCATACCTACGGTACTTTACTACGCTGCACCAAAAAATAGCTAATGTATTTTGTAAGAATGTTGCCCATTAAACCATGCAAAAACTGAGAAAGTTTACAAACAGGTTCAAAAACTATACTGTATGAAAAATTTTTCTAATAGAGGTAAAATAAACCGTAATACAAGCCCTTTGCTTTTTGCAGCTTTAAATTAAAATGTTTGCTTGCCAAATGATCACACCACATATCTTCAATAAATAAGCATGCATTTGATTAATATAGGGTACAATAATTACAGTATAATGGCACATAAAAAGAAATGTGATCATATCATTTGAACAAAGGGCTATGAAACTACTTAAGACAAACTTTCCAAATGAAAAATGTTGAGGCTTTTTTAATGCTGAGGTAAAATTATAAATGGACTTTAAAGACACTGAAGGCGTCAAATCGATAAACAACCACTTAACATTTTTAAATGCTCTACCTGAATGTATTCAACACAAATCTAGCATTTTAAAGTTATGATTTATTATGAGCATTAGCTAGCTTTACTGTCATTGGCATTAATGTGCACCCGGACAAAACTTTATTTTAACTGCTGTCAAAATACCTCAGTGTTGCAACATAATAATTCAAATCACCAATTACCACAGCACCAGAATTAAGAAAAAAAGAAAAGAAAAGTCAACATGCAAACCCTATATCTCACCTTTCTTGGCTTATTTTGATATTCTATCTCCTGTTTAGAATGTGCTTGTACCAATGTATGATTCTCTTTTTTTTATTATGAAAAATTTTGCTTGGTATTGGCATAAGTATTTGAGCATTTTAAGGAAGATAGCAGTACCTTTACATTTTGCAGTAATGGTGCATTATTTACTGCAGCTTAATGCAAAATGACTCTCCAGGTTTAAGAAAATGAGTTTAAGAATTTTAGCCCTGGACTAGGAAAATATATTTGATTTTCTGCTTCTGCTGCTAGGCAGAACTGGTAGCTTTCTCCAGGTTGGACTAAACACTACTTATGGCTATACATCAAATTTCATAAACAACAAATGAACAGAATCATGCACAGGCAAATGAAATTCGATCTCCCAGAACACTGCAGGAGATGTTAAAAGCAGCAGGTAATGGAATAAGACTGGTGACTGATGTTGCTAACTATTTCTTCTAATGAGATAGGAGTGAACGCTGGAATCACTTCCACAGCAACAGAATCCTCTGACCACATTCCTCTGGCAGTCGTTTTCCCATCTCCCCACTAAAAACATCAGACGGTAAAATAGTAAGGCAGCTGTTAACTTCCATCAACAAAAAGTGCAGCTCCGTGCATTTCCAGTTTAGTTACACTCTGCTGGAACAGATGGAGAAGCCAACGCACTTCACTGGCAGGGCTGCTTCAGCAGATTATTTTGTTTGTTTTCCAACATGGCTGCTTGCTTCAGCTTTCAGAGGACCCCAAAGCCACGAGCCACCAGCAGAGAAACTGATCTGGGCCCCTGGCTGAATTTTCCAAGTTTCATCTCTCTTGCGTCCCATCCTAATTCCAAGCCTCCTTCCCTGTGTCTGAGTATGACAGGTGCCATTTAAAAGGCTGATGACACAACTGCAGAGAACTGTGGGCTAACACCACTAGTTGTCATGACTTCACTGAAGGGTCAAAACAGTTACAATATTAAATAACTATGTTGAATCACATTCAGGCATAGCTAAAATTAAAGTAGGGAACATTAAAAGTATGTGAAGAAATTAAATCTTTATCATTTAAGGTGGGGTGGATATGGTGATTTTATATGAAAGCTTTCTTACCTTTCCTAATTCCAATCAAGTTAGAAAATGGACAAAAAGAATGGCTAAACCAATATTCAACAGCATTACCAGGGCGATCATGACTGAGTTAGGGCCCTGAAAATAAAATAAAGATATCAGAGTTAACACAACCCCCCACATATGCATAGCAATGAATGAGACCCGACTTCACAACTTTGATAGGTTTTGTCCTTGCTCTGAAGGAAACAGACCCTGCTGCTGAAACACAGCCACTACCCTTCATATTCAGGTGAGATAAATATCATCTGTGTGAATACGAGCTGGATAAATACAGGTGAGAGTATATTACTCCACTGTTCTTAATCACACTGAGATTAAGCCACCTGACAAATACAACTGCATCAACAAATGAAAACAAACACATCAACACAAAAACAATGTCAGCTTAAAATAAAGCGAAACAAAGAATGTAAACTACTTTAGGGAAGCCAGGGTGCTGCTCTTCATTCTTACAGAGGGTTCCTTTTCCAGTTCCAACCCATTTCAAAACAGACATAACAAAAATGCTTTATGAAAATATTACACTTTTTTGATAACCCAAATAGAAAAGAAAATTTACTTACCATTGCACTAACAAACCTGTTTCCATTACAGATTAAAATGCATTTTACAGCTGCAAAATTAAACTCACTTTGATTTACTCAGACATGTATCTTAAAGACCTATGTACTGAGGAAATGAAAAGTCAAAAAACTCCTTCCATTCCTAGCCAGAGCTAAAATTGATTAGAAAATTTAAATCATTACACAATTTCAGTATTTCTGTGAAGGTAGAGAACATTTTTTAATTCTTTTTAGCAATTTTGGATATTTTTTTTAATGGATGCTTTCTAATGATCAACTTGAAAAAATGTCCAAAGAGATGAAAATTGTCAATTCTCTTCCACCCTTAACATATCTGGTTTATTGCAACATAATTTTACAAAGATTTTTATACTCTTTACAGTTGCACGGTAAGCAGAAACAGAGAAACTTTTCATTTAGACAACACTCTCCTAAATCACAAATCCCACCAGAAAATCTGTGGAGAAAACTATCTTCTGAGCTACACAAGAATCACTGGCTTGCATAAGAAGGTATATATTGAGTGAGAAATGATACAGTGTTTTTCACTGTTCATATGAGGCATGCCTTGGAGAAGTTCACTATGCTTCCTGACAACATAATGCTAACATCAGCTATATAATTCCTGGAATGCTAAGGTGTTATTAGTAATTAGCTGCAACACTGTAACTGGAAAGCTATGGAATAGTACTTGTGTCATTATTATATCACATGCTCTCTTGAAACAGTCTCATTAAACACCTTCATCAGAACACACTTTTACCCAGTAGTCCAGATGGCAGGCCAGATGTGGGCTGCTAACTTTTTGACTAAGTCACAAAATACATTATGTTAAGTATTGCTTAAATCTCTGGTGAGTCTAAACCTCATCAGCACTTCTACCCATAACAGCCATCGAGTTCTCTTTGCACCAACTCAGAGGTGCTCAGGTTCAAACAATGATTGAGATTATCAGAATGCCAATTAAATGATGCCTTGGGGATAATGGTATTGGCAGTAGCACCCACATTTTGCTCAATGGTGGAATGTCTGAAATATTCACTAGGAAATTGAAGACCAGGTTTAATGACACTTCAGACAAAGTGATTTTGAATAACAAGCTCCCAATTGCCAGTGATATGTTTCAACCATCAGGTCACAGAACAGAAGTGGAACCATGTTACTTCCCCCTTAGTGGAAGTGACTCACCATGTGCCAAAGCATACGAGACACTCAGGGACAGAGAACAGGCATAAAAGGAAAGCACAGCTCCAGATATGGTTACCACAACCCTGTGAGCAGCCTTGCTCTCTGCAGAAGTGTAAATTGATTACACTATTAATTTCCACTCAGATGTGGGTTCAACATCTTTCTTTCTGGTGTTAGGCACTGGAACAGGTTGCCTAAAGAAGCTGTGGATGCCCCATGACTGGACGTGTTGGATGGGGTTTTCAGCAACCTGGTCTAGTGGACGTGTCTGCCCATGGCACAGGGGTTGGAACCAGACGGTCTCTGAACGTCCCTTCCAACCCAAACATTCTATGGTTTCATAATCCTTCTAATAGAGACTGCCAATGTGATTCAAATCAGGTCAATGGTTCCTTTATAGGCTGGAATCCCACCTGAAGATTTTACAGTTACACTGCACTGTATATTTATACTGCACCAGGAATTGCAAGGAACTGTGAAGATCATTGCCAAGTACCAATAAATTTTTTTGGGATTTGGCCATCTAGTATTTTGCATATTTGAAAAGAACATCTATAAAAATCACATTGATTTATTGCAACTGAAAAAAAAATTGGAACCTATGGTGTCTTCACAGGAGCCAAGAACTTGTTCATTACCTGAAATACATCACTGAACAGCATCCTGGTAGCTGCAAGACAGATTTTTGCTGATTGCCAAATTGGGACTGCAGCTCTAATAGCAGGTGGGTATCACTGATGCAGAGTCTCAGGTAATTAAGCTTGTTGGAGGGGAAGGGGACTTCTCTTCGGATGCATCTTTCAGTCAGGTTAGGTGTAACAATCTCACCACAGTAACATTAGATAAACTAGGCTAAAAGCCCCAGGGGCTATGCTCTGAATCAAGAAGTCTCATCTACAAAGACAGAAGCAAGTGCCACTTTAAGAACTGGGCTGTTGAGTTCACATGAAGATCACAGAAAAATACGTTATCTCTTTATGATAATGAAATATCATAAAGATATCTCCTTATACAAAAAGTAAAGCTCATATTTTCATATTTGCTCATATAAGCTCATATTTGGCCTGCTACATGCATTGTGTTTTACTTTCTGATAACCATACCTTTCAGCCCAAAGCAGGATTTCCTGATACACTAAAAATGATCAAACAACATTTACGGAGCACACAGTTATTATGCAATGAACTACTACCTGTTTTGTAGACACCTTTGAAATAAGCATTTAATGCTTTAAGACAAATACCACAAGTAAGGCTTTAGTGTCCCACAAGGGCTTAAAATAGCAAAAGCCAAAATTAGTTTGAACAGTCCTAGAGTGACTAGAACAGGTGCACTAAAGAAGCTGTAGTAGAAAACCTTCAGTCCTGCTTAATTTTACCCTTTCAGCTTCTTGTAAGCTAGACATTTAGGTAGTTCAAAATACAGCCATATGATTAGTTTCCAATTGGGGAAGAAAGAAAGTTGTTTTCCTAAAATGTAGTGCCAGGAAATAAAAGACTAGGCTTGTAATTCCATTGCATTAGGAATGTCCATTAAATTTATCCTAAAGTTCTTGCTCAGAGGGGTTTTTTTTGGATCCAGCAAATACTGATCTATTTTTCAAACATCATGGTATTTACAGCCCTTACTAAATGGATGTTAGGTGAACAAAAAGATAAGAATTGAACAAAAAGATGGGAGCAGAATCACTGTGTAATATACAGCTAAAAACCAGGCTAAACACTGTGTGTTTAGAAACTTTTACCTGCCAAGTGGAAAAAAAATTACAATTTAGTAAAACACTTGTGCCTGTGCTTGTTATCTGTCCTAGGGCAGCACATATCAAGCAAAACCAGAAGTTATTCATGAATGTACAATACAATAGTGTTTTGTGAAATTCAATCCCATTTTTCACTCAAATCCAAGAGAATTTCCAGTCAGCTCATATTGAAGGTGGGACAGCAGCATCCAAGCTGAAACTGGGGCTAGAGGCTGCTAATGACCAGTTAGAAACAACAGTACTGGTTTGTGGTCAAGTGTCTCTGTGAACACTTCACACTGTGGTAAATGCAAGGTAATGTGAAGGAGCCTCATTCTCAGTGAGAGGGGTGATTCATCTCTCATAAATGACAGGTGACTTTGTCATTGTGCCTTATGCAGGATTTCACCTTGATAAAACTGACTCTTTCTTATGAGTTCTGGAATGATTTCGAACTTTGATTTTTGAACGTCAGAGAGTAAGTACACAGAGAAACACACTTGTACGTGTGGCATAAGAAGTATGTGCTGATATTTTTCAAGTATAATGCCAGAAATGGGGATATTTAGAGAATCAAGACTGTTCCTGTAACTAACTGCACAAATGATACTCAAAGACATTCTTAAGGATGTAACATTCATAGAAAATATGAAACATGAATCTGATAACTAAAACAGCTGCTACAAGCTTTGCTGCAAATAAAGTAGTTTAAAGTTCTTAATCCAAATTAAAGCTGATGCTTCATTCAGGTATGAGAAATGGCTTTGATTTAAACACATAGAAGGAAGAATTGAAAATCTTCCCTTCTGTATCTGTGTTCTTAATGCATTATCGCTGGAAACCTGGAAAAAGCACAGCACAATTTTATACAGCACTTTCAGACAACCTAACAAAAGTGCTCAATAAATGTTAATAGATTCATTTTTTTGCATTCCAAAACCACGTTTTATCATTCTCTTTTCATGAGTGAGAGTTCTTTTCTCTTTATATTCCTTAACGAATATATTTTAGAACTTTTATGGAGGATCTAAGGCAGACTTACTTTCAAAGCATTACAAAACCACTTGTCAGAATGACTAAAAAGCAATTGCAGGTTCTTACTGAAATAAAATAATTCCCCAATGCAACTCTAGAATGCTGAAGTCTCTCAACATTCAGAAGCATCTGGGATAAGGAGAAGTACATTATTAGGAAAAGGGAGAATGGATTTAAACTCGAAGAGCTGAAGTTTAGATTAAATATTATGAAGAAATAATTTACTGGATGGTGGTGAGGCACTGGCACAGGTTGCCCAAAGAAGCTGTGGATGCCTTATCCCTGAAAATGTGCAAGAACAGGCTGGATGGGGCTCTGGGCAACCAGGTCTAGTGGAAGGTGTCCCTGCCCATGGCAGGAGAGTTGAAACTAGATGATCTTTTAAGGTCCCTTTCAACCCAAACTATTCTATGATTTTACAAATCTGGCTTCTCCTCAGTCACTCTGCTCTCTTAGCTTAGTCACTGCTTAATTCCAACACACTGTTGAGCTCAGTCCAGAGCACTGCAGAACAGGCTGCTGTTTTTCTGAAGCTGAAAGGTGATCCTGAAAATTGAAAGTCTCCAGCAAAGTTAACAGTCATTCTGTACTCTTTCTCCCTCAGACCGCTAAGCCAGTAGGCTACTCTTCTTTGCTTTAATTAGTTTAGCATTTTTACTCTCAGCACTTTCAAGAAATAAGCATGCAGAAAATTTAGTCTATACTGGCAAATTTACAGGCACATATAGAAGAAGAGAATCTTTGAAAACCACCCACATCCATCTACATACATCTTAAGACAATGTTACAGTAAAAATGAATTCTTAAAATCTACCTTCCTTCCTTTCATATTGGAATGCTGGTAATAAGACTGGAATGCTTCAAATAAAGTAGAGGGACCTAGAGTAGAGTTCCCAGATATCACTGCAGTATCAGTGAACAAACATTAACTAACGCACAATAACTCATCATTTTTACATCTTCTGTGATAACAGGCTGTAGGTTCATGGTCCTTATCCTGATTATTCTAGAAGGTCAATAAACTGCTGTTCAGGTACCCTGCTTATTTAGATGAAGCCTTCCTCAGCTCCAAAATATTATTTGGAATGAAGGAAAACTAAGGACTATTTCTAGTGACTTATTTTCACCACAGCTAAAAACCAATTCCAATTCAGCCTAAAATTTGTACATGCTCACTCAACATTTACAAGGCTGTCAGCTTTGTATTACCCTACATAGGAGTAATATCTGTGAGATTTGAAAGGTTAAAGGGCTGATATCAGCTGTAATACAGATTTGCAGATTACAAAACCTCTGTGAACATCTACTTTGATCTGCACAAAACAGAATAAAAGCTTCCTGCAGTACTAGAGAATATCATCTTGGCAAAATTCTCATTATCAAACTGCTCACTGATGGCTCCAAAACCCTGGCATCTGAAAACTGATGGCACATTTAATTAAGATCATTATAATCAACTTAAAACAAGACTTTTATCTGAATCTTTCTAGCTGTTGGATCTTCTTACACATTTGCTTGTTAGCCTAGGAAACTGTTCTATAAAGCACACTTACAGAAAGTGATTTAGTACGTCAGGAGTTTTATATCTTGAATCTTTCATTGTAAGATATATTTTAATTACTCTTGCAGCTCTTTGTGTGACTTCCCCTCAAGGTTTTTTTTTCAATTTAAATCCCCGATTTACAGACACTATTTTATCCCAGAAATGGTTGCACCCGGGCCAAAAGCAGACAGAACAGACTCCCATGTACTCTTGCTTAATCTTTTCTGTTGATAAATCTAAGGATTATATTAACATCTCCGAACAACAGCAGCAGACTGAGAGCTCATGTTCAGTTGCCTCTCTTGCTCCTGATCCACTAACCTTTTCCAGTTCTGATCCTGCATAGCCAGGCTCTATAAATTTTCTGCATAAATAAAAAAGCATGAGCATGTATTTGCCTTTATTTTAGATCACTCTCCTGTGTCTTCTATAAACCTCATGGACAATATTCTCATGTCCTCTTGTATGTCATTTACAAGAACATGATTAGAGTAGCAGAATTAATGTAAGAATTACCTCACCAGAATAATATCAAATAGCTGATGGTTTTCTAATTATTTTTTGAGAACCATCAGTCAGTTTTAAAAAATTCTTTTAATGTGACATTTAGTCTTTGCATTACTCTGGTTTCCTTGTCAGAATATATGACCATGTAAAAGCAAATCAAGTGACTGTCTTGACTGAGATTATGATTCTTCTGTCCCACCTGAAGATGTCAAACTTGTTTGCCAAGACCCCTTAGAATTCATGTTGGTTGGAAATTACTCCTCCTCTTTATTTCTAAATTTTTTATTAATGAAGTCTGGTGTCAATTATTCAAGTGCTTTGCCTGCAATCAGTACTACGCTTTCTGGATCTCCTTAAATGGGTCATTCTGTTTATCCTATCAATAATGACACACTGTTTGTTTTGTAGAGTATCACCAAAAAAGACTCGAAGAAACAATGCTTATAAAAGAGAAACATTATGACAATTATCTAGAACTCTTCATTCACTAAAGGTTAACTTTAGGATGTAAATCTAATGCTTTCCTGAGTTTCTCTTGGCCCAAAAATCACAGAATCATCATCAGCAATTCTGAATTTCATATGCTGGCTTTTTCTTCTAACGTGAAACAGAAACGCTACTAATCATCACTCCTTTTCTGCATAGCTATTGATAATTTTATTATTTTTAAATAATAATGAAATTAAGATTCACACTGATCTGAAAGGATAGTTTTAAAACTCCTTTGCTCATTCCAGATTGGAATACTTCTTCCTCACTCCAGGTGTAGTGGGTTTTAGCTAGCAGACTGTATCCAGATGAAGATTTCACAGAAGTGAGATTTGCCTGCTTTGCTTAGGTGGCAAAGCTCAGCACTCAGAGGCAAAAGGGCAGTGAAAGTGAAAATGTTTCTTGCAGTACTTACCGAGCCATTTCCTACTTCTTTCTCCACTGCTGGATGTGACTCATTATTAGCTGGGTTCTTTGGTGCAGCAAATTCTGATTTCTTAATTTTTATGTCAGGCTTGTTTTCTTTGGCATCTGGCTTACCCCCAGATCTAGCAGGACTTGGCTTCTGAGAGGGTGGTATCCGTGCAAGTGTTGATGGTGAAGGGTTGGCATATTCATCTTCTTCCCTGAGCTCCTGTGGAAGCGCTGTTGGATTCATTTTTACATAATAGCCATGGTAGTGACCATGCAGCTCCCCATTCTCTGTGCTGCTGGGATTGTTCTGGGCTGAAAACTTTGGCTGGAGTTTCCCAACTACTTCCTCCTTCACTGGTGCTTTTGAATATAAAGGCTTGTTAGTTGTGGGTGTTATATTCTCAGTGGCTAAAAGCTTTTTTTCTTGACTGAGTCTTGCCCCAGAAGTGGAGCTTTGCCTTTTCAGTTGTTTTGAAGGAGAAGTCTCAGAAGAAAGAGGAGGACTATTTCTTGGGCTTGCTTCTGGGGTTCGAGGGGGGGTAGTACCTTTTCGATAAAAGTGAGGTGACTCTTTTGGGGTGGGTGGTTTCTCCTGACCTTTTTCTTCAGATTTTTCTTTTGCATCCATTCCTTCTTGAAATTTTTGTTTGATATAATCAGGGCCTGAAAAATAGTGTAATAGAAATTTTAAGATCAAAACAAAGTTCACAGTAGAACTATTGCATTGGGATGTCATAATGTGTTGCCTTGCTAAAATGCAGGCAGGGGTGTATGTTACCAACAGTTCATTGACAATCCATAGTGATTTACTCCAAATTGTTCAGGCACTGGATTTACAGTAGGTTTTTGATAATTGTTGGAACTACTTATTAACTTGGCCCAGTCACTCTACACCTTCAGCTTTTCAAAGGGCCATGGTATGTAAACTCCTCCCTGAGTGAAGTCTGAGTGACTGAAGATTGACTACCTTACATCACCTATAATTCCTTTCCTGAGAGGCATCTTTGAGGTATGTTTTGCTTGATTACCCTAACAGATTTAACTTCCAATGATTAGAGTACCTTTGATATGTAGATAGTTAACCATCAGAATGAAATGTCTCTTCTGTTCTTATTAAGCAGGAAAAAGAATCACTTTTTTTCCCCTTTGGGTGAATGTCAGCTTGTCATGTACACACATATATATGCCTTGAACTCTCACATGCTGGCTTTGTCTTCCAGAACCAATTACTCCCATCTGAAGACCCAGGTTAACCATTCTAGACATTAATACAATTCCTGCTTAGAAGGCAGGAATACAAATTCTCTTACACTTACCAGGAAAATGCTTACAGAGCGGCAAGAGTGAAGAACATTCTCTCCCCAAATTCTAGCTAAACACCCACATGCACATTCGCTACAAGGACTCACTTATCAAAGTGCATATCTATACAGCTGTTAACAAAAACAGAAACTGGCTGACATGCTCTGCTCCAAGTTTTGGTTTTCAGATTTAATTGTTTAATGGTAAGACTTGAGCAAACACTGCTGAAGAAACAAAATTCCTGTAAATCTGTATGCATTGTAGGCAATATTTTCTGTTTTACTTCCTAGAGGTCACATCTCAGATTCCAGGATAAGTTTCCCTAAAAAGTCAGAAGTTGGGGAGCTCTGTGAACAAAGAACTGCTAACAATCTTCCTGTATTTTCAAAAATGGCTTCTGAAAAATACATTGCAACTGTTTCTCCACTTCTATCCTCTCCAGCACCACAACTTTCCTTTGAATTTTTTTGCCCTTCTCTAAGTGAGGTTTATCTGTGCTTCAAGTCACAGAGAAATTCTGTGCCCAGAGAAGAATGTCTGCACACATTTTTCTGCTTTTGAGTTTAAAGAAGGCTCTAACTGTGCTAGGCAGATACAGTGTTTCTACAGATGCCAGAAGCATATGCATATCTAGGCAGTGCGAAGATGAGAGGAAGGAAGAGCAGCATGAAGCTTTTGGAAGTTACTGAGTCATCTGGTAAGTAAGCATTGCTGAGAAGAAGAATTACTCGGCATGCAAGGTCTTTTGAGCAGGAAAATCACAACATTTTTGGCATCTCTGAAAACCAGGGGTGGAAATAGGGAGCTGTTAAGAAAGAAGGCTAGACACAGACAAGCCAGGATTTGTTCTCAAATGACATTGAGGAGGAAGTTTTGAGGAGTTAAGCCTGCACAGAGGGAGAGAACTAGAGGCTTGATTCACAGCTTTTTATAATCTTCCTGGTAAAAGCGAAAGGCAGTACAACGCAAATTAAGAGTTTCCATATATAAAGTTACAGGTATGATCGCCATTCAAAAAATTCTCGGTCATGTCAGGGATTTCCTTCCATCTTTGCTGAGATACATAAGGTAATGCTGAGGGGTTTAACATGCATAAACTTTCTTTTTCATATCTTTTCACATTAGATATAATTAGGGGTGTAAAGAGAAAAGGATAGCTAAAAGAGCTCTGACTAATCTTTAAGCCCAAGCCATGGAGCTGTCAAATTGCAATGGTTATTTATTATAGACAGATCTATATTCGTGTTAGCTTGCTCTTTATGACTGCTGTGGTTAAAGCATCCAATTGGAATACTATCTCTTCAGTCTCACAATGCAGCCTAAATTCTGAAAATTCACTTACTGCGACAGCTCTGCAATGCCTCATATATGCAAAGATTTGACTTTTACTAATATCTGACAGCACTTGACAAACTGAAGATGCTTTTATAAGGAAAACATTACAAAAAAACATAAGGTCATTAGAAATGACCTCAGAAACGTCATCCCTCTCCACCCTTTCCTACAATCAACTAAAAGCCTCCCAAAGTTGGCCAGAGAAAATCCCTCTCATCAAGAGACCTCCAAGCTGTTGGAACTCCTGAAAATAGAAGGGAACCCAGGGTCTCAGCTGCCCATGTCTCCCCAAGAGACTGGTGGAGTGAAAAGTAAAAAATGTAATCTGGAGCTTCCCGAAGAAGTTAAGTTTCAACAGGCTAGCAATGCCACAGTTTTACTGGGATATTGGCAATATTTGATGCTATGTGACACTGAGCTCCACCAGAGAATGCTGCATCCAAGTAACATCTGAGGGTGTCTGACCAGACATTCAGCCATTGCCTTCCCTCAGCAGCCTTCCCTCCCACCCCAGTACATCACATACGGATATTAGAGGTACATCCCTTGCCTCCAATCTTGTCAGGCAAGTCTTTCCAACACTGAAATTCTTGGTCCTACGCTGAAGTTAGCTTTGGAGATTGTTCAAAAACTTTTTAAATGTGTGTTCACTGTATCCAATACAACAGGATTATGCACCTATCCAAACCACTGACTGCAGAGAGCAAGAACTCAGCTCCCACTCCCTTCTGAGGACTAGGAGCTGTCAGGATTTACCTTGTGCCCTTTGTTAAAGACATGACTCTAAAGACATAGTTAAGGGAGTCCTTCATCGTAAGAGCAATCTACAGCACAAGTTTAAGGAAACAAAGGCCAAGGGAATTTGTAAAGAGAGTCACTAACATCCTTTCCCGTAACATTTCTTAGCTGGGTGATCTTAATGAGGAAGAGGATAGAATCTGAGGGTGGGGAGAAGGTACAGTGAGATTATCTGACCAGGAAATAAACACAGCACTCTGGTTCTTCAGTTTGCAGTTGACACAAGCAGTAGATCTAGACATAATACATGTGAGTGCCTAAGGAGAACCTGGTCTAGAAAGCAGAACCAAGAAATGTTATCTAACCAAGTAAAGGTAAGATGAACCTATGTGTTTTCTTATGGTGACATGCTGGCTGTGCTACCATTGAATCAAGAGCGATGCACCTTTAATTGATAAAAGTCAGCCACAAGCTGGTTTTGGCTCACACATCTGTTGTGATGCCAGCAACTGGATGGCACCCTAAAGTGTGAGTTAGCCAGTATTCAGGGAGAATAGCCTCTAAAAGCCAAAGGACTGTGTGGATGTGTGCAAGGTATGCACATAAGAGTCTCATACAGTCCGATGGTCAGCTTGAACAGCATTTCATTGATGGCTGTGGGGTGAGAGAAGCTTTGATTTGGTTGAAGATGCACTCATGGTTGCTCTAAATCTAGAATTTCTTGTGAAGTTCTTGTGTAGTATGTCCTTCTTCCTGCAAGGGTTCCAGTAAGCAATGTGACAGCACGGCCAGCCCTGTAAATGAGAAGAGAAGGATGGCCTGGTTCTGCCATACCATTTTTAAAGAGGTGACAGCCACATGCTTTCCCCCACAGCCTAGTGAAGCACACGTATTGGCAGCATAGGACTGCGGCTCAAGGAGCATCTGAAAATGTCATCTTGCAGGACACTATAAATGCAGTCACTGTTTCCCCAAGAAGGCTAAGAAGAGACCTTGTGCCTCATCAGATCAAAATGAAATTTGAAGCTTGAGAGGGATGGCAGAATACATCTAGGATAGTGAGGGAAAAGGCAATACATGCAATTTCATCAGTGATTTTATAAATATCTTACCATTCTTAAAATTCAGGAAAAATAAGTATTTCATATTACAATTTTTTTTTGTCTACTGAAAGCAAAAAAAGATTGTAATGCCACTAATGCAGGCTACAGAACATAATCTTTTAAGAATATAATATTTAAAGTACTGTTGATGCTGAGTGATGTGATTCAATTTCAAGGTGTATTAGAAATACTTATTGGATAATCATATGCTTATTTCTGCTTTTTAAACTAAAGTACACATTATGATGTAACCTATCTTTAGAGTTACTTAGGAGTTAACAAAACGACAGGGCTATAAAGAGGAACCCAAATAAGAAACAATATTATGATTTTATCATTATGAGAAAATTTATGTTGTGCTTATAGATAAATTCCAAATGTGAAGCACATATTTCACTTCCTAATTTTGTTTACATGTATGAACTGTTAGTGGAAGGATGCTCCATTTTCACTGTGATGTTTAACAACTGTCTGTGGGGTAATGGTGACACAAAGTTACTTGCTCAACCAGAACACTGTAGTCTATACGTAAACCTTCCAAGCTTAGAGGCCTCTTTTTACTGAACTACTCAACACTTCTAGAAAAAAAAAAAAAGGGAGAATTCCTGATCTGAAAAGTTCAGAATCTCTAAGTACAAAACTGAAGCTTACACCAACAGCCCATTTTAGTGATGGGGAAGCTAACCCAAAAGGAAATAATGACCCAAAAAGCACATGCTTCATCTGAATAACTTTTCTGAATTTGCTGCTCAGCTGTGAATAAAGTACTAACATGCTCAAAGCCTTGCTAAATCTCTGACAAACCTAAAGACACAGAGAAAGACTCTGTCAAAACTAGGAATGGAGTGTAAGTCTCTTGAGTAATCAAAACTCCACACAGCATTTTGGCCATAAGTTTGTTACCTACCATAAATGTCTTCTTGCAAAAAAAGCTGAGAGCTGATCTACCAAATCTAAATTCAGAGAGGAAATAGTAAATGATAAGTAAGTTTTTACTGCAGATTATACCCTAATACAAATCCAGACCATGATATGGTTGAAGCACAAGCTTAAGACTTTTGTATTTAAATGAACTGTACTAAAAAAGGAAAATGCATACTTTAGTGTTGGTACTGCAGGTTGATATATACTGTTCATAAAATAAGCCAGTGAAAAGAATTGGGTTTATCTTCTAATGGTTTTGATGGTTTTCTAATGGGTCACTGTTGGCAACAATACGTATGCTCTCACAATAAGATTTCTTTGCTGTTCTGGTGAACTTAATAAAACTTTGAAAAGCCAAGTGATTGATCAGAGGATCATTTAATATAGGATCTTTCTTCCTTATGTTAGGATTTTTCAGGACAGAACATTCAGCATAGAGGAATTCCTCAGGATGGTAACTGTAAGTGAAGAAATATAAATAATCAATTATCAATCTCTTAAAAGAAGTGATTCAATGAGTCATTATGGAAGTGCAAATAACTATATTCAGTAAATTTCAGAAAGATAGGATTTATTATTATTTCTTCATTGTGGAGATATGAAGGGAGGGGGAAGAACTATAATTAAAATCATCAGTACTTCCTCAGTTTTGTTCTTAATTTTCTGATGGTTATACTGGTAACAGGGAACAAAAAAACCTCTTAAGTGCTAAGCTTGAATTCAGCCCAACTGAATGGAGGGCTGTGCAATGCCATGTGCAAAATGTGTTGATGAACTCACTGGAGCAGAGATATGATTACGGTTTTAGTAATGTTTGGCAGACTGAACTGGGACTGAATAGATCTGAAAATTAAGGCTAAAGATCATTGCCACAGAGAAATTAAAGGATATAAGGCAAGGTGCTTAAAGAGCCATAGGGCTCTGAGAGAACACTTCTGCCTGGTTTAGGTATGAGTAGGAGTTGTATGAACAGGACATTTCAGTCGGAAGGGACTTAGAACCATCATCTTGTCCAAGTCACTGACTCATTCGGAGCTGAGCAGAAGTTAAAGCCTGTTATTAAGGGCATTGCCCAACTGCCTCCTGAACACGGACAATCCTGAGGCATCAGTCACCTCTCAAGAAAAGCCTGTTCCAGTGTTTGACCACCTTCCTGGCAGAGAAAGACTTCCTAACAGTTAAGTTAGTTTAAGATAACCTTAAGAGGTTATCACCCCAGGTGTCTGCAGTACCTTTCTGATGGATGCAGTTTTCCAGCAAAAGGGCATGGAATAGTGCAGCTCCTTTATGCTTGGGTCAATGTGCAGCAACATAAGAAATGTCTTAGTCCCAGTGATGCATAGATAAGTTATTTAAGAATTTCTTTATTCAAAAACACATATGTAGGCCTGGCTGCCCTGCATCTGAAGTTAGTTATGCCTCCTGGAATAATGACTTTCTTTAACTGCACTTGAGAATGCTTTAGAGATTAAAAAACCACATTAGCTAAGGCATAAAAATAAAGCATGCCACATAAGAGAAAAAAAAGTTGAAACGGAAGGGATTGTTAACACTGTTTTCTGTGAGATGCAGAAGAAACCCAAGCCTGGATGGCTGATTTAACTTTTAGCCTCTGATGGCAACTGCATTTTGGTGAGGTATGATCAACATTTTAAACGCTATTAAGCAGCTTCCCTAGCTAAGGGCAAAAAAAAAATCTGTCCTGGATCAATTTTAAAATTCCATTTGGCTGCCTTAAAATGCCTTTTTTTTTCTTCCCTGGTAATAATAATAACTTATTATTACCAGCATGTAAGTACCATGGCTGCCTATGAAAGCAAGCTACAATCTAAACAAGAGGGAGAGGAGTCCTTTTTTTTTTTTTTGCACAATCCCAAAAATACTCCAAAACATATTGTTTATTATTTAGAATCTTTCTTAATTGCAAATTCTCATTTCCTACTCCTCCCTCTTTGAAGATACCTTCTCTTTGCAGAAGTTTTCTCCAGCTTACACTTTCAGGGCTTCTCAATCTGTTGTTAGCATTGCTGCTTCCTTAAGCAGTATTCCTGGTAGTCTTCTTTCTCACGCTGGACTGGAGGCAAGGCTGAAGCTAGCATGTGCTACTCACTAAATCCATGAGCATCGTGGAGGTTGATGCCTACATGCATTTAGTTTATGGAACTGTTCTGATTTGATCTGGCAGCCCTGTAGTCTTTGAAACCAGGTATTACCAACAAGACTGAAAAATGTAACAAAGAGGTAGAATATAAGGTGATATTTTACTATTTCCACAAACTGACAGCGCCACATCATCATTCAGCGATGTGAAAGTCAGAACACACATACTTCCCCAAGAAGTCCTAGTCCACCTAGGCCTAACTTTAAAAGGTAGCATCACTGAATACAAGCAGGCTTGAAAGCAACTTGAAATGCAACCTTCCCTTCTTGCTAAGTGAATATAAGGACCTACAGAAAGTATTCACTGGTAGAAATTCCTCATTAAATGTCTTGTTCAGAAGCGCCCCAAACACGTAAATTCTTGCATATCAAGGTTGTTACTTCAAACCTGCTCAGGAAACAGTTTTGTGTGGTATTCTTAACAACATAGTTTTGTGAGAATATGTATCTACCATATTTAAAATAACTGCCAATGCTTTATTTTCCAGACCTTGACGTCAATGAAAGCAACACATCCTTCTCAAAACCCCCATCAAATGCTTCCTGACATGGACTTGACTGAGATCAAAAGCCTTGAGTTACTTACTTACTAACCTCACGTGCAGAGACACACACACACACACACTTTGGCCAAATCCAAGGCTAGTTTTTATGCCTCTCTGTTTAATCTGCTGTGATATTTACACAGCACAATACAGTTCTTGGTGTGACCTCACTACTGCTGGTGTCTCTGCATTTCGCACAGGTATTTGTTGAAAAGCATATGACACCTTGTTATCTCACAACGCTTTTGGAAAATATCAAAATGTCTACTCAAGCACACTTGAGCTGCCAGCAACAGCAATGGCAACAGAAAAGGAAATGGACTTCAGCCAAACAATTCACATCATAGGTAATATCACCAACTTGTGAATCTAGCAGTAGGATGATGAAACATATTTTAATGCAATTTCTACTGAAAAACTAAAAACTACTGTACAAAAACCAGACTGCCTCTTCTCTCCCTGTCATTTCCTCCAAATCTGAAATTAATTTGAGTTACCCTTCCATTAACACACCTGCATACAGAACCTAAACAGTATTTTTGTAATTTGCATTTTTGTATTATCCAACAACTAAAGAGTCATTAAAGATAAAAGAATCCCTAAAAATAAGATTTTCTTCCTGTAAAGGTTTACAAATGCATCATTAAAGTGCAGGCATATACACACTGAACAATCTGAAGTCAGGAAAGACTACACTAATGAATTTCAAAAACTGCCTGGGGTCAGCACCAAGAACAATGAATTTATTCTGACTATGTATCCAATTTCTGCTCCATTCCTGTAACTGTTTTAGCAGGTGACTGAAGTAGCTCTGGTATTTCCAAAACAGGGCAACATTTTCTATCTGTATCTGCATAGCAGCAGTGTGTAAGCCTTTATACTTCTGGAATCAATACCATCAGAAAAATCTAACAAATTTATCTTACCTGGTAGAGGGCACTATGAGCGCTGCACAACCATCTCAAACACCTCACTGGCACATCAGCTTATGGACACAGAAATTGCTTGTGACCAGCAATCTTAATTATGGCTTGCTTTGCTTACCCTACCTTTCTGTTGATGAATACTGACAGAACTTCAAAAAAAAATCTATCAAGATTACACGGTGATGTGCATATGACTCGTGTATCTAGGACAGGATTCATTTTTCCAGGGTAGATAACATATACACATTGTATTTAATGTGAACTATCCCAGCTAAATAACACATGCACTATAATCTACTTGAATGCTTCTAAGCCTGCAGGCTGCTTAACAGGCGATAACTGAGAAGGTAAATTTTTAGCTTTTTCACAGAAAACCTAGAGACTACTTTACTTCATCTGAACTGCACTGGGGCAGCTGTTAACTGCAAAAGTAGTGTTTTTTAAGCTCCTAAAGGATGGGCAGAAGTGAAAGGCTGTAATCCTATTCTCATTGCAACTGCAATATTCTCTGAGAAGATGAATTTTAAATATAGAGAGAGCCTGTTAATGTGGCATAATAGCTGTCTTTACTCATTAGAATTCACACTCCTTTACTTTTCTCCCAGTGTGTCCAGATCTTTCTGACGTGATGATCCCCAAAGTTCTACAGAGTATTTTATACTCAGTGTCACTGGGATCATGCAGAGAAGGGACCATTCTCCATGACGTGCTTCTGTATATACAGCCTGGAAGGGTATTAGCTACTTCTCTTACTTCTCTTATCACATTTCAAGTGCATGGCTATCATCCTGCTCCACGGGAGTTTGGCAACTGCCCTCCACAGGAGCAGGTTCATATCTGCTCTCCAACTGGCCAAGCCTGTCAGCCTGTCTTAAGAACTGTTTCTTAGTAAATTTGATAACCAAGTGAATTTGTTGCCAAAGCCCTTCTAACTTTTGCCTCTTTTAAAATCCCTATTACATAAAGAGACAGTGCCTGTTTTTCTGAGAACACCCTTCTGTTCTTCCACTACAGGAAAAAGTAGAGCCTAGGATATGTCCCCAGGCCTTGGGCTGCAGATGTCAGCACTTCTTATGCCTGTGGAATATGTTCCAAAAAGGCTCAAAACCAGGAAGACAGTAAATACATGTATGTTAGCAAACAACCGACATTACTTTTGAATATGCAGGCATAGATATAAATAGGCAAAATAACATCGAAATAACTAGACAGTTTCAGATTCCACTGATTTTACAGATCTAGAGATGCATTACTGCCTTTAAAAAGCTAATTAAAACTCCTGATATTTCTAAGGCATTCATGATTATATGATATGATGTCAGACAATTTTTTTAGTACTCTCCTTTACCGCCTTGTGTTTTTAGAAAACACACTTGAAATTATGAACTTGAAAGATGTAAAATCAGGAGTAAGACAAAGAGACTCGAAATTTACTGCTGTTGAAATATATGGCTTTATGAATTTTCTCAGAAGCTTGAGGGTTAATCCAGTATTTTTCAAAAACAGTACTCATTAAGCTGTACCACACTTCCAGGAAAATTAATTTATTGTATCTAGCATTGAAATTAATTAAAAAGTGTAAGAGCCTGAAGTGACTGCTGCACTGCAAATTCCAGAACTGGAGAAATACAACAATCAATTTAATTCTGGTAAAACTAGGGTATGTGAGCTGCTTAGTTTTGCATTCAAATCTGGCTTCTTTCCAGTACGTTTTTGGTCTTTCGTATTTTAAGAGAAACCCCACTCCCCATGCCACTTACCATTCTGACCTTACAGTGTCATTTCTTCCCTTTCACATTAGTGCTTTAAGTTTTCATTTCTAAAGTCTAAGCTTGCAATATTATTTACTGCTCTTCTCCTCCAAATCTATCCCATACTCTTCAGTTTGGCAACTGCCTCTGACAAAATACTTTCTGCTCTTCATCTGATATGTTTTGAGGATCCTCTGTGATTTTCTTAGTCATGTTTCAGTACCAGTAGTCCACTCTTACTCTCCTTTGACACAGGTGAGCATTCTCCTCTTCTGGAACAATTCTTGTCTGTTAACATCTATGATTTATCCTTTTAATTTATCTGTATTTTTCTTTCATTTTTAAACCATGCTTTCAAGGAAAATAAAATTTTTGTTTGATTTCAATAATCTCTGATTATTCTGTTCTTGGACTGTCTACCTTTCTTTTACAATCTTCATCCTGTTTAATTTCACCACACAAAAACTACCAATTCCATGCTCCCTGTGTTTCAGTTCCAGGTTTTACTCTTGCCCAGACAATGATCTGAATGAATAACTATTACTGAATTAATAGGCAGAAATCTTCATCTCCAAATTCTCAACATGGTCTTCAACATCATACTGAACATTACTCTACATTACTCAGGTCTATAATATGAATTAGAATTTTCTTTTTTGGCTATCTCCCTAGAGTCTCTCTAATTTTATGTAAGTCTTAAATTTTGCACTTTCTTGGAACAAAAGGTCATGTATATCAGCCATCTATTTCTGTGGCCTTGACAAACACAGAATGCAGCTGCAAAGATTATTTTTCTCTAATGGTCCACATCACATGTTAAAAGTGTAACAGGAGAAACCTAACCTTTTAAAGATAATTTAAATCTCCACTAGTATAATAAAATCCTTTCAAAATAGATCACCACACTCGACTGAAAATTAGTACTGTAAGGAAAGTTCTCAGTTCTTTGTTAGCTGAATTTCAACATGGAACAAATATTTATGACGCGGTTATAAATAGGATTTATAATGGAAATTTTGACACTGTGATAATACTCCCATGTGATAGACCCTACTTCATCTTGTCCTTGGCTGGACACCATGACAGACCAATATAGAAATTCACTGGAGCAGGCCAACAGTGTCCTGGAAGGAATGGTTCTTTTTCAGAGCAAATGAATGGTTTTTTAACAGGAGAAAAGAAACACTGACCTCTCAGACTATACCTGTAATTAACACTCCCATAGTGCCAGATTAGATACGTACACCTCGGCTAGAATTTGAAAAGTTACTTCAAGACAGCAACACAGCTGAGACAGCACAGAAGTTAGTCCAAGCTTCTAACTACTTTCATGGTCAGATCCTACAGCCTTTACTAAGCAACGACAAATTTCATCTGGATGCAAATTAACTAGCTCACTACTTGTGCAAGTTTGTGAAAATTACAGTGATTGTAACAGCTTTATCTCTCTACAGGAAACTGGTTCTCTGTTATTAGTTTTAAAAGTTAATTCGCTCAAAACTAATTAGGCATATGTTTTCCTAAGCAAATAATTTGATTATGTGACTCAAAAGTATCTTGGAGAGATTGAGAAAGAATCCTGAAGAATTAAGGCTACGCCTTTGCAAACTCTATTTGCTTTGCTTTCTCCCAAGCATGCTCTCCTGTCCCAGATGCATTGCAGGAACACTGAGGAGTGGCTTGAGCCAGCAGGTGTGTTAGGCAGTGTAGCAGGATGGATGCAGACTCCCAGCAAGCTGGATGTCCCTCACACTGGGCAAGACAAAAGATGTGGAAGGGTGGGGGCATCTGTACTAGGGCTTGGTGACACAGGTGATAAATCTGGGAAGTCATGTTGTGAAGACTGGTATGACATGACTTATAAAAAGAAAGGGGAGAACAAGAATAAAGCTTGAAATGGGCACCTTTTCTTTTAATGCATCTTCTTCCTTTGATTACTGGATACAACAAGTGCATCAGGATACGTGTACAGGCTCTGGTTTCTCCAGAGTTCCGCAGAAAGAGGATAGAATCAATAAATTGTAGAAAAAAAATGGCATAGCAAGGAACCCAATAACAGATCTGTGAGGATAATGAAGTCATATGTAGAATAAACTCAGAAAATGAACAGGCTCTTGTATGACTAAGAATAAGGAGCGAGCTTCCATATGCTTTAAGGCACAAACTGATGGCATGGCTGGTAACTTTAATCAGGCAAAATGCTCATTGTAATTGGCTTTTTAAATAAAACTATCTGGTCTGGCCCACATGCATTTAGCCAGGACATTCCAGTTAATTAGCATCAGCCAGAAATCTCTCTTTCCTGTCCATATGGAGTTTGCATTTTGAGAACTTGAGGAGGTGGTGATGGCAGAGAAGAGGAAGATGGGAAGGATGTTTTTTTTTCTTAAGCTGCAGACATCTACCACTGGTCAAAAGAGAATGTAAACCACAGTTTCTCTTTAAGTCATTAGAGGCCATTACAAATTGCCTTGTAATAAACAGAAAATGCTTATTTCTGAAACTAGTAATGTTCAGCATGTTAATACTGAAGCTTTAACAGTAACCAAATCTTATAGTAAAAAATACTAGTAAACCCTGCCAAACTCTTATCATTAGAAAGTCTTTGCTCATATACTTCACCTAAAGAAATTCTGTCCATCTCTAAACTTGAACAGCTTTAATTTATAAACTGGTCCTTAATTTCTCTCATGCCTTGTTAAGGCTGGATGAATTGTTTTGGTGATCCATATATGTTCATCTGGCAGCTGGTTGGCCTGACAAATAATCTGCCAGAAAACAATTCAGATCTGAATTTCCAGACCTTTACTGCTCTATGGTAAAGTGCCCAGACTGCTCTTACCCTGCAGCAAAGTAGTTGTACTTTTTCATTTAATCAAACGTTACTCATTCAAACTGAATGAAAGAGCAGTATCCATTTGCTGCAGGATATATATGCACACAGACAATTATGGCTTAGCTGTCCAGTCTGTGCAAGTCCATACTTCAATTCACCTCCTGATAGTGTGTTTACATGACCACATCCTAAAGATAGCTTGTGAATTTAGAATGAATGTGTCAGCCTAAGCGTTCACTAACCTTGTACATGACTAGAACAATATTCCCCCTTTTAATTGAGTGTTAAAAACCTTTCTTTTCTGTTACACCTTTGATACAGTGTTTCTCTCAGTCATTTGTTCTTCTCTAGGTTTTAACAAGAGACACAAAACAGCACTTATTTTTTTCTCTAAGCAAAGACAATCTCAAACCGTCCCTGGATGACTCCCTTGAATGAGGCTATGACTCAGGTTTCATTTGTTTCCTGTCCTGGTGTGCTCTCTTTTGACACATCCACAAGTTTAGTGATACCTGGAGGAAACAAACAGGTCAGAGCTGGGATTTCTCAAAAATTTGTTTTATTTGTTGATAAAAAGGCCAGTAAAGTACGGTCTCTATAAAGAGTACAACATTTGTTAAATCTACAAAATAGAGAGCCTTGTGGGTAGGGCTCTGCAAAGACATACATCCTCATAATTATTATCACTAGCCAAATACCTGCTAAAGCAGAAGTAGAAACAGGGTCTTGCCTGAGAACAGCGTGACCAAACTCAGGGAAAACAGCTCTTTGCAACCTTGTAAGTCCTTTCACTATGGCTCTGACCTTTTCAATCATATTTGGCTTTCCTTATATGCAAAAACTAAGGCCATCAATCACTGGGAGACCTGAATCTCTAGATTTCTACTGTACCTCATTATTATTCTTACCTATTGGATGCTACTTTACTTCCTACTGCTTTGTTCTCCTTTTAGTCCCCTTTTAAACTACATTACAAAGGCAGAACCTCTTGGCAGCTTCTGATGAATGCCTTAATGAACATAAAGGTGAAACATGAGAGCAAGTATTTGGGATATGAACTGCCATGGTACAATGAATGATGAATATTCACTGTAATTATAATTTGTGTGTAATACCAGGCTGTGTGACCCATAAAGTTGCTTTTTAGGAACCTGAAATTTAAGAGCTTTATCAAAATGGTTTCAAATATTGAAATGGTTTTAGGCTACAAGTAATTCAGAGATCACTCATTAAGACAGAAGAGAATGCTTCTGTTATTTAGAGAAAGGTATTTGTATTTCACTTCTTTTTGTCTCTGTTTCAAGATGCTTGTTGATATGCTACATACATTTACTGCTGACAGCATGCTTGCCTACCATACTAAGAAGTTAAGGAAATAAGAGAAAAATTGCACTTTCTCATCATAACCTATTTTCAAGACAATTTAGTACAATGGAAAGCTTTCACTTAACTAGAGTTTCAGAGAATGAGACAGAACACTTACTGATACCTGTTAGCAGCACTTATGGATACTGTAAAAATAAAAAGCTCAAACAACAGAAGAAAACCAAGAATTTGATATTAGGAAGCAGTAACAGTTACCTTCTTTTCATTCAAATACATGAAAAAAGCTATTTGAAAAGGAGGTATTTACTTCTGCTTGTGTGAGTAAATGTAAATACTTAGAAATATTGATCTCTTTTATTACCATAAATGATAAATCTAACAGCAACACTGTCCAGTTACTCTTGGCATGACTCTTGGGAAATGCTTAAACAAACAAGTATGTGTACAAGTGAGTGGGTTAACTGATACCACACAAAAAAAAAAGCATCTGAAAAAGGTATCACGTACACCAAGCCTGGAAAACATCTTAGACATGCTAGTACTTGAAATCATCACAATGGTGTGTGAACCTGGTGGTTTGCTGGAGTTTATTTGGGATAACTGAGATTTAGTTAACATCTTGGCATTTAAAAGTTGTTTACGTAATGGGAATAGATTTTTTTTTCCAAATGTATACAAATATGCTGTATTTGACTATCTTGGAAACAATTAGAAAATTAAAAATTTAGAGTCCAGAAAAGGTATTTATCTTTTGCTAGGAGCTAGCTAACAGAGAACAGAGTAAGCAAACTTTGAGAAATACTTTGCTGTGTCATTCCACACATAGCCAGATGCACTTAGGGAAGGGATACAACCTCTCCTCTTCTGTAAATAGAATAAAAGCTTCAAATGAGAGGACAATAAGATCCCACACCTTCTCTCCCATGTCTCAGCTGATTTGTCAGCAATGCTACTACAATTCCTGGGGCAAGGAGTAAAAAGACACCTGAGAAATTCCTGATCTGGGTGATTTCTTGGTGTCAAATGTCACACTGTCAGAGGCTGGCATTTTCACTTGAGCACTCTAGTAACTTCTTTATTTGAAGGGTTTGGCAGCTTTCAAATAGCTTCTTTCCAAATGCTGTAATTCTTTGCATGGCTAAGGTTATCACTTCTTAACTCATGAATGGCAAGATGGCCTGCTGCTGTAAAGTGGGATTTCTTCAGCTGGTGAAGAATGAAATAATGAAAAATGAAAAAGACCCGAGTATGATAGCAGTAAGTATGGGCCAATAATATAAATCCACAGGGGAGGTAGTACTGAGATAGTTCCCAAGAGTGAAAAGTACATATTTATACTGTTTTAAACCAAGTACAGTCTTACTACTGGAAATAGTTCTGTTGAGTTTTACCAACAGTTCTGGACTGCCACGTTCAAAAAAGATGAACTTATATCAGGATGTGTACAAAGACAGTCTGCAAGGCTGGTAAAGGGAATGAAAATTCCCATCAGGTGAACAATCCTTGACTTAGGTACTAAATGAATACAAAACTAGGTCCCCAGTTCCCTCAACCTCAAAACACATTCTCTCTCTCTACAACCAAATACTTAGGAATAAAGAAAAAAAAAAAAAGCATTCTATAAGGTAACTGACAATGAAGATTTAGTGACAAGTTATATATAGTGACCACTTGAACTAAAAATTGAAGTAAATAGTTGCATTTTTAGAAAATGTTGCAGAATGTTGTTCTTTGCTTTTGTGGGTCATTATAGCCTGGATGTATTTAAATAAGTAAGTTTGTGTCTGAAACAAGGATGAGCAGAAAATGACAGTAAGAGAAAATGAATCTCAGAGCTATAATCTGTATTAGCATGCGAGTACAGGCAGATCCTTGAAAAGTAATAACAAGATATGACTCAACTCAATTTGACAGGTGAAAGAAAGGGCAGACATGAAAAGACATTAAACTGGCAAATGGAGTTCCATTTTATCTATCCAATTTTAAGCTCAAAAGCAGTACGCAGAAATAGGAACCTCATGGAAAGAGGTTCCAGCAGAAAAACAAAGCAAGACCAACTTTGCTTCTTCCTATAGCAACTTTCCAAACCTTGTGACAGATGAAAATGGGCTGCAATGCTGATGTATGTGAGACAGACTTAAATCTATGCCACCATGAATATGGGACTAATGTTCTACAGAGGAAGATTCCCTCACAGGTTATGTATGTCTAATGGTAGAGCATTCTCCAAAATTCAGACCTTAGCTAACCAAGACTGTCAGGAATTCCACTGGACAGTAAAAAAAGCTATAGATTTTCCCACTAATAAACACATTATAGAATTAATCCAAATTTCTGTTGATTTATGATTGCTGAAGTCTTTGATACTGTCCTGAATAGACTATTAATCTGAAGCAAAGTTAAATGCTTGATACTGCCTTTCCAACACTCAACTGTTTTCATACAAAGAAACAGTCACCAAATGATTAAAAATGGAAAATGAAATCTCCTCGAGCAATGTACACTCTTCATGACATGCACATGACTTACTTCTGTATAAAAGACAACATTCAAGATGGAATCAATGCTTTAACTTCACACAAAATCTTTTCACTGCAATAAAACAAACAACCACATAAAACTCCAATCTACAGTTACCTGGTTGGTAGAAATTTGGTGAAAGTTCTCTGGCAACTGCTCTTGCAATATCACATTCCTGGCGAGCAGCCTGAGCAGCCTGATCCGCAGCATCAGCTTTAGCTCTTGCATGTGCAGTTCTGTACAAAGCAGAAAACAGTTTATATGCAGAGGAGTCTTTTATCAGTTGCATCAAGCCTGTGAGAGCAATGGACCTCAGCTATCATACACTATCCTGTACAGTGCACTCTTAGGACAAGTTGTGAGGAACTGCAAATCAGTAAAATATTTCAGGATCAAATTACTACTCCTCTCAGCTCTTCAGTCCTGTTCAGTCCTTGGATCATATTTACTTGCAGGAACACAATTTACAGCCCAAGCTTGTAATTAAAATTTCTAAATAGAAGGAAAGAATATTATCTGACAGAAACATGGGATTAGGATTTATTTACATGTTACCAGAATGTGTACAGACGTGTACAGAAGGTCAGATTGGGCCACCACACTGACTCCTAAACAGGGTTCTGGGATTTCAGGACACATGGTGTTCAAAAGGACTGAGGAATACTACTACCTTTACCACATTTCACAATTAATGCTGGGTCAATGCTGGGTGCCACGTACAAATTTATGATGGGCAAAATTCAAGTATATTGACCCAAAAAATGTCTTCCACAATCAGATCATGTTGGTAAGGAACAGCCTGGAAAATGTGTTTAACACTTCAATAGGCATTTGTAGAAATGGGGACTTAACTGTCCTAAATTCTTGTAACTCACTGAATTTCAAATCCAAAAATAACCTGAAAAGAAGACTTTTCTGAAGTCAAGACAACAATACTTTGGTAAAGTAATCCGCATTCTGCTTCCACTTTTTTCCTCTTGCTTTTTCTCAAAAACCCCCAAGAACAGCTTGTGCAAAGGCCTCTGATTCCAGACTGCAAACTGATAGTTGTGTTACTGCAGGTTTGCATCACTGCTTGTCCCATCTTCCCTCACCACTTCATTTTCCAAACCATCATCTGTTTGAAAATTCCTGATGGCAGTGATCTCTCTGTGCCTCTACAGCATTAGCACATAGCCTAGAGCTATGAAATGGCTTGTTAGAACAGAGGGGAAGTTAAACATGGCAAACCAGCAGAATATTTTGAGACTCTAAAATATTACTAACATTTCTAAACCAAATACATTAAATTTTGTGATCTCATCACTTTTCTCATAACATTCTAGTGGAAAACTGGCACAGAAGTAAGAAAAGAATTAGTTAACAGGACAACAATATCACCAAATTTTATTCTATGTGCCTGGTAATAGCAATGAACAGCAATTAAATAAATGACAATTTCTAACAACTTCACTGTAAAAATTCAGTTTTATTTTTAAGACATAAAGAAGGGTTCTATGTGTTCTAGACAAAAGAAGAATTAAATGTTAGCATTAACCAGAATGAGCATCAAGAGATTAACAGTATGGCAGACTTTGCATTTCTAAAAGGATGTTTAATCCCGTAGGGTACTAGTATAAACACAGACATAAAAAAAACCCACATAGACAGTTTCATCTGTGGTGCCTGGAGAAGATTTATTTAAGTTACATCCTCCCTAAAATGTGTGTGGGGATAAATGCTGAATGTTTTTTCAAAGCTTAGCCTGTCATAATTTACTGGATAAATATTAGCTTATGCTGCCTTCTTGCAGGTCCCCCTAGGTCTGTGAGAAAAAAGATAATGAGCAAATGAGTTGTAACACCTTCACTCAGGATGGGGGAAAGAAACTGTTAATAAAAACAAATACACTGTATAATCCCATATGTGTTCTGTGCAGTTCATGAATGGGTGTATGATGTGTGCTTGCTCAGTAACAGTAATCAAACCCGTTCTTTCTCTAGAATCATTATTTTCAATTAGATGAGCTATTCTTAGCTCCTGCATAATTATGTCTATGTAGCATAAACTTAATGAAGCAATTCTAGCACTGGGACATTGTTTTGTGAGACAATAATCTAGTCTGCTCATAGATAAACTAGACATTGGTCATCTTTTTGTGATGAAAAAACAACCAGACTACTCCCATATAAAAAGAGTCTAATACTATTGCTACTGCTAAGACAGACATTTCAAAAGCTAATTTACTAAATAACCAGCACCACGAAAACATACTGCCAGGATAATACATCTATATATTGATGCCTACCAATTTTCTACATTATTAAATACAAGAAGCAAAACAGACATTCTGTTGAGAAGTACAGTATCAATTAGTTAAGGAATTAAATTGTGACATGAGTAAGAAGCCAGTGTAACTTTGTCACATGAAGCTGGGCAGAGCAGGTCACAACAGGAAGAAGCCAAAGGAACAGAAGGCAAATGAGCACAGCTTTCCTTGGCTGCCTTATCTCACACCTCTTTTTTCAACTCATACTTCCTGCTATTCTGCCCCTTTTGTACTCCCAGTGAGGAGTTCCAGCAGACCAGAACAGGAGTGAGCCCTGCCAAGGCATGTCCTAGCAGTGACACACAGGAGCAGAGCCTCAGCGCTGAGAGGCAATGCAGCAAGAGGAACTAACCAGCCCTGGAGGGCCGGGCACAAGAACATGTTTATGTTCCTGAGCAGGCCTTCACAGCCAGACTGAGGTGTGTGCACATGCCTGTGCTGAGACACTTTCCTGACAGCCTCCTCACTGCTGATGAGCGGCAACAAAAGTGACAAGAATGGGAGAAAGTGGCAGAGCTGATCCTTCTGTACAGAACAGCAGCTCTGTGCCCTGCTGGGAACACAGGCTCTCTGCAATGTGCAATTGTTTGCTATTTATCACCTTGGCATTTGGATGCTTCCCTGGCTAACTTCAGCAATGTGTATTTTATCATCTCCATTCGCAACTGCATACTTAGATAATTTTTTAACTTCTTGCACACTTAATTCTAAGTGTTAGACTCAAATAATTTTCCTGTTGCTATTTATTTTCCTGTTTTTTTTTAATTGTGACTTTGACATTTGATCTGCCTGTATGTTTTCCAGATGACTTGTCTACAATTACTGCTGCTTGATACTACATTTTGTCTGTACTTGTTTTATTCTGCCTTCAACTGACCCGCACACTATCAGACTAGTATTATCAGAAACTGTGGAGAAATATTTTAGTTCTGAATGACAATGTTTGTAAAGGAGAACTATCCAAGCAGAAATAGGATCCATTTGCTCCATTTATGCTTCATGCAGTTTTGGAAAGCTTTCTTTACCTTTCATTTTGGGGGTAAATTTGTCACTGTAAGGTCTCCAAGTTTTGTTTGCTATCAGCAAGCATTCATAGAAATTTAAGACTATGATATATCATGTCAAAATGACCCACATCTGAATGACTGCCATCTACTTGAGAGCTGTTTTTTTTTCCTCCAGGGAACTTTAAGTCCTTTGCTATGACAAGAGATCTTTATGAGAACTCTTGAAAGCAAAACTCGAAAAAAAAGTCTCCTCTCCTCTCCTCAGCCAAGAAAAAGACTGCGGTAGGTTTTTCCCCAGGAAGGACTGATCTCATGTTTCAGCAGCAAATAGAAATTATATGGGAAAGAAAGCAGCAATCCACAGATTGCAAAACAGTACAGAAAGATACGTAACCTGCTTTGCAATGCTGCATTCAGGTTCTAATCCATAGCAAAGGACCTTTAACAACTGTTTTATTTTAAGTGAATAGGTGGTTCTTTGTAAAAATTATTTCTCAGCGACTGTAATACCTAATACACACTAGTAACTTCTGAATTACTGTGTGGTTATTTATGTATTTCTGCTGGAAAGTATCAGGACTACCATTAATATTCCACGTGATGTGTCAAACGCACCCTTGAAAGCTTTTGGATGAATATAAAAAATTGATTTGGTATTTACCAAAATCAATTCATATTTAGAGGGACAATCTACCATTCCACTAATGAATGCACAGAGGTGGTAAATTCAATGAAGATTAAGTTGTATCTGCAGCAGGAATCAAACTGTACTTATTTTAAAAAGGAATTTGTTGCTATAGCTCATGGGGAGTCCTGGTAACACATGGCACAAGTGGAGTCCCTACAGATACCTGGTAGATATCAGTCTCTGTGACCAGGGGGTGAGGGCTGGGGGACCAATGCCTGACTGAAAACCTGAGAAACTGCATGCCAGGGTCTGATTTTTAGAGCAACCTTAAGTTTTCTAGACTATGGGACAACTGGTATCACTACTGATATCTTTCTTTTCTGTGTTTCACTGGGTAGGTAAACAGAAACACATCATATTAACTACTCAGAAATTATAAACACAGAGCCAGAGGCTTCTTTCAAGCAGCTCCTCCTTCTTTCAGCAATATTATGGTCAGATTTCTATCTATGTATGTATGAAAAATAACTTGAAGGAGGAGTGCTGAGGCTTGAAAAGCTTAAACAATATTATCTCCCTTTCTGCAGCAACAATACTTATATATAATGCCATGTGCCTGGAATGCATTATGTAACATTTATCTAAATTTAAAACCCCTTTAGAACTATCCATTACCCTCCAGATTATTTTCTATTTCCATGGTATCCTTCAACACACTTGTAATGCTGCCTCAGAGTCAACTAAAAATGTATGTGGCATACGTTTGTTTCATTTTTCAGATTTTATTAAACACAGTGAATCCAGCATAAAGCTTTCCAGGAGCTTGCTTTCTATTTCTTAAAGTTATAAAAAAACCATTTGCATTCTATTTGCCAAATATATGACACAGAATTATGCTCCTATCACATTATCCTAAACAAATAATATTTACAATGTTAAATTAACACATTTCTGTATTGTAAGAACAAAAACATCAGTAATGGCCAAACCTACATGAAGTTCTCAAGAGATATTTTTTATTAATGACAGCTATCAGGTTTATCTGTGTACTATTACATATTGTGTATGTAATGTTACCCATTAACATCCTTCTTGAAACTGGAATTCTCTAAAAACAATCCTTCCTTCCTAAATTCTAAAATGCAATGATTGTTCTAGGAAGCAGACAGTATTGTGTTGAGGTTTCTTTTCAGGCATCAAACTTTCCAACATTTACATGTTTGTTCCTATCTGTCAGAGAAAAACTTTGCAATCTTCAAAACCAAGTTCTGGTAAAATTGGTACAGAAACCCGTAGCATTTCCAGGTAAAAAAGAGCTGGAGACAAAGGCTTTAAGGAAGTTCTTCAGTAGACAATTTTTTTTCCTTGCCCCCGTTTTATTTCTATATTCTCCTGATATTATATATCAGTAATGAAAGCTTAATATATATAGAACATCCATGCATCTTTTAACACTGGAGGTGAGAGACTGGCATTTATCAAGTGTGCTAGTCATTCTTCTCAGCTTCTTTCAGTGATAATACTGGGTGAAAACCAAAATTCTGCCATGGTAGAATTAAGATTACATATTTGCATAACTGTGTACAGCTACCTAAGAACTCGTGGCTTCATAACTCTCAGCAACTCATCGCTGTAAGAGCTTAGAAGTGAGGGTAGGTCACCGAAGACATGCAAGAAATGGGGGTCTCTTGAGAGAAACAGGAAGAGGAAAAAGACTGACTAATACATAATGCAATACAAGAGCTTCACGTCAGTAAGAAAGCGATCCTAAACTCCAGGCTGAATTAACAAAATGAGACATATGCTCTCAGCTAAACTTTACTTTATCAATCTCCTTTGTGCTTTACTGAATTTTAATCTCAACCAGCCACTCCTTCCTTATGAACTGTCTTCACTCAGCAACTGGACTAGTTTGGTACTAGCAACGAAGTCCGATGTAGTAAAGAATGAGCAGGTCTTTTATGCAAACACTGCTGGCACATCAATCTGTATCATCTTAACTAATGGATTTTGCTTCTGAAAACTCCTCCTTCCCAGTCTAAATTAATTTCTCATATTTTTCAGTCCTTACTCACATTAGAGGAACTTAAAAAATATTAACCTTTAGTTAATAACGCCTGAAAAGCTGAGGAAATTCCTTACACTTGGCAAACAGCCAATCTGGTTTTGGTACTTGAAAACATAACCTGGGGCTAATGACTGCTAAACCAGATGTCAGTTTTAGGCATAAAACAGCATAAATAATTTGGGTCTACTTCCACAGAGATTTATAGGCCAACAGTGTATTGTACCAGACGTCGTACTTTAACAAAGTCTTTTGCCAAACACTTCACACACATGTAAAGATTATGGGTCCTGCCCCTTATCTTGTTTGCCTTGATTTAACATACTTGGACTATTTTTTTTAAGGTTTCTGATTTTGTACCCTATAGCAATGTATTTAAACAATAGCATAAATTACACGGAATTAATAAAGTACATAAAAATGGATTAAAAGCTAACTGTGACACATTTCAAAGCTTAATGCAGAACACATCAAAGAAAACGGTTGACATGTGCATTTTACCTTAGGAGTTAGCTTTTTGTTCCAGGGTTGTCTAATATTTCACTTTTAGAATGTCTCAATACAAGCTAAAACACACTGTGGTAGAGCTGGCAAGTTACACAACTTCTGAATTCTCAAAAACCCCAAGGACAATTTACTGTAACCTAAAGCTGCTGTAATCTACAGTTTACTGCAACATGAAGTTCAATCATAGCAACTCCAAACACCACTGTGTTTAAGTGAACCAAAACAAAACACTGGCAAACAAAAATCCAGCCAGTATTGGAGATGGCCATGGAAAGCAGCACAAAGGTAGATGACACCCTGCTGGCTTAGTCCCACATGCTGCCGTAAAAGGAAGGGTTAATGTGCTCTTGATACACCTAGAGACAAAAATTCAGCATAAACTGAGGAATTTGTTTTTGCTGTACTACATAATTCAGCATCCATAGAACCACTAAGGGAACAACGGCCAGCTCGTTCACATCCCAAGAAGGAAAAAGTAATTGCTTTTTTCACAATTACATTATTCCACATAATAACTGTGGATCTAAAAGACAAGCTTTTTGACTTAGACTTCTTGAGCCTTTTACCTACTCACTATTGAAAAAACCCACTGAGAAGCCACTTATCAATGTGTACACATAAGTATCTGACAGTGGAATATGGGGAAGACATAACGGGGAAGAGAAATGTTTCAGATAAAGACATAACTAATCCAATGACTAGAAACTGTACTTAAGCACTGTCAACCTTGAAATCTTATGGGTGTATTTTAGAGAGAAAAAGATGGATATTTCTAAGCCTTTGCAATGGTATTACACATGTAATAAAAGCGCTCTTTAATCCACTTTCTGAGAAAAGAATTACATAGTCTTTTGTTTACAGGAAGCGAGACTGGTTGATTTTGGGACTGTTTACATTAGGTATTTCAGACAGATGACATAAGGGCTCTGATCATCTCATTGGAGACACCCAACTTACTCCATTAAAATATGAAACTTTTTTCAGTTTGGAGCGCTGAACTGTACAAATGTCAGACTCCTGCAGTGGTCAGCATGAGCATGCCCTGCTGTGCCTACAAATAGGGCAAACACCAATCTATGTGCTTGCTGAAGAATCAGCTGCCTTCTTATGCTGAGATTTAGAACATGTTTGTATTCTCCTTTAGACCTCTAGGGTCCATATCAATAAACCTAGAACAGCTCAGCAACTCAGGAGTGCCAAGGTACTCAGTTCTGCAATACCAGTCACATATACATAGCAGCTCAGAAAGATTTCAGGTGAATGACGGACAGCATCCTCAGAAGACTGTATTTCTGAAAATCCACTTTCAACAATTGACATGAATTAGTTCAATCTCCCTAGTCTGTCTTTCAGGGCCTCACTCTTGCTCGCCTGCTTGGAAAAAGACTCACATGCAGATGTCTGAATTTACAAAGTTTTTTTGAATTGCTGTTAGCATCACTAGAGAGGCTGCTTTACATGGCACTCTCCTTAACTTGAGATGTCCCACTAGCCCAACACTACTTTTGTGCACACTAGATGCTCCACCCCTGTATAAAGGAGCTGGCTCTTCATGTGATGGTACTCAATTTTAACTACCACTCTGTCAGTAGTTTGAATGAATGAGTTTTGCTTTCGCATTGATTTACTTGACTATAGCACTGGCACAGAAATCATAGAATCATTTAGGCTGGAAAAGACATTTAAGATCACCAGCTCCAACCATTGACTGAGGACTTCCAAGTCTGTCACTAGACCACATCTCTGTGTGCCATACACCCACAAGTCTTTTAAATACCACCAGGGATGGTGACTGAACCACTTCCCTGAGCAATCTGTTCCAATGGTTGGCAACCTCTAGGTGAGGGTTTTTTCCCTAATATCCAATCTAAACCTCCCGTGTCACATCCTGAGATTGTTTCCTCTTGCCTTACTGTTTGTTACCTGTGAGAAGAGATCAACACCCACCTCGCTATATGTTAAAGATGGCACAGTCTTCAATTCCATCAAGATCAGCACCACCACTTCAAGCAGAATGCAAGTTTTCCTGTAGGAAAATTTACACTTTGGACAAAATACACTTTTGTATACTCATTGGGGGTTTTCCCCCATTTTTGCCAATGGTGAGTCACTGACAGTATTTTTTCAGTCACATAAATCTTGATGTGTATTTTTCTATCCTACTTTTATAGGACAGATTGTAGTCTATTCTATTTTATTACCAAGTCTCCTTAGTGAGCAGTGTTTTCTTCCAGTTCCCTGACCGCATAATATTAATTCCTGCAGACAGGAAGGGACTTTTTTTCAAAAGGGATAAGGGAATAGCTGCAAACAATTTGTTGTTTCCAATCACTAAAGCAAATTATACTGTTTGGCTGAAGAGAGCTTCTGAATCTAGCTGGAAGCATGAAAAAAGATACACACTTGAGTTTCAGCTGCTCCTGATGACATAGTTAAATGAAGAAAAACAAAAAGGAGATAAATATGTTTCTCCTCCCTTCATCATAGCATACAAGCTTCGTGAAAAGAAGAACTTATTGTAATAATGATTCTGCACAGTGAAGGCATTCCTACTCAAGGAAATAGGAATGCATGGACCACTGTGATCATTTGCTTACATAATTTGTAAGGTATGTTCAGAACATTGCACTTCCCCCCACTACAGATTGTTTTTAAAAAACTGTTCTCCATCTGGGACAAATAAAATAAAATGTTAGGTATGATGACTGCTATCATCAGCACCAATACCTGGAAGCTATTCTACACTCTTAAGTATAAGAATGCCATAACATTGTTCCAGGGATACAGCTAGATGAAAAGCAAGAAAAGCTTACAAGAAGAGACTAGGAATTTTTTTTTTTTTATCCAAATGGACTGTTTATTCTATTCAAAACACTATCTTTTTCAGTGTTCTACTGATTTTTACCACTTTAAAAATACCAGAAAATATTATATCAAATGTCATGATTTATAATTTTGTCAGAATAGTTCTAGTTAGAAAACTTTTGGAAGCTCTATTAATCAGTAAACTTATTCAGAAAAACTATGTTAAATGTCATCCATGACAATGTCTGTATTCCTTAATCCCTCCCTTATACAGAGTTGATGTGGTTTAACATTTATTTTAATTTCAAAGAAAAAGAAGTCCACAGAGTTAGAGATATTTCAGCAAAGAATAAAGACCATATGATATAAGACCAACATCTGATCTCTCTGAACATCAAAATATACGTAACTCTCAACACACTTGTTGCATGAAAATCACATTCTCAGAAACGAGAAGGAAAATGTGAAAAATTAGTTAAAATTCTGTGAGTTTTACTGGCTTCAAAAAGTGCAAGATAAACTCCCCAATCATGAGTACTTCTAGGAGCATGCTTCATGCTTTTACTGATTTTGGCAGTCTGTAATTACTATATTGCAGTTTTAGTACATGCTTAGTATCTTGGTTCTTACTTTGTTTTCTCTGTTACAAAAGCTTTAGCACAGACATTTGATTACATTTTCTCAAAATAAAGTAGTATTATGAAATTAAAATTTTCATAACAAATGACAACAGAAAGGATACACTGACGACAGAATAAACACAGAAGAGCTTCGTGCATTGTGCAAAATTGTCTAGAAAATAATACAAAATGAAAATAATGCCTAGAAAATAGTGATGAACAAAATAAATTTTGATGAGATATAACAGTGGCATTTATGTACTTATAACTGAAAAACAAGTGGTGTAATGAAAGTATTTAAATGACAAACATATTGTCATGAACTCAAATAATCTGTGGCAATGTTACAGGGTCTTTTTAACAGCCTTTTAAAATCTTTGGGCATTAAAATCTAGTGCAATACTCTCAGCCTTTTAAAGGCATTAACTGTGTTTAAATTTACTTTTTGTGTCCTAAGAGCCAAAACTAAATTGGGCTTATCTTTCTTCACATGGTTCGTTTGTGTTCCCTGATTAGGTGCCAGATGTCCAGAAAAAAAGTATTGATAGAAAAATGTCTAGCAAACCACTCTGGAATAAGTTCTTCCTTTTTCGGTTATTTAAAGATAACTGTTACAAAATTCACAGGAATGTGTGAATAACAGAAAACACTCATATATTAGAATTGAGCAGCTTAATTAAAAAGGGCCTAAGCTCTCTATGAAAGACAAGTACTCAAGTGTAGTGATGGTTATAAGTAATTTGCCTTTTCTCCAGGCTGACAGATACGAATCAGGCTGTTCATATTATATATTAAACATCAAGAAACCAAACAGGTTAAACAAGGAGAGGAAAGACTTTGATGATCCTTCCATCTGTAAACATGTAATTCCTCTTAACTAAAGAGCACTGCAGATTGAAAATAACGCCAGATCATTTCAGACATAGGGCAGCTGACAGCTATTTCACAGGTTTTGCTATCTCCAGCATGAAGGAAATGCAAAACCTGAGTTTATGACAAACGAAGTTAACAGCTTTAAAATAACCTCATATACATACCCCCCTCCAATAAATATCTATGCATATGTTTACCCTCTGTAGTTATCTGTAATGCTGCCAATATAGCTTTGAATAAACATCCACCATGTCCTATCAGCTACCAGAAAAAATGAAAACCCAGGAATGTTGCTCTGTCCTAGTTCACATAGGACTGATGATCTTGCCTAGATGCCCAGAAGGCTTTTGTGGCATCCAGAGACTGCTGAGAGAGAGTTCACAGCAGCTTATTTGCTCCTGCTTAGAGCAGTCCTTGACTGCTTTGTTCAGCTGAAGTCATGCAGATCTGCACAGTAAAGTTGAGGATTTGTTCTTGTATGACATATTTAGCAGTAACCATTCACGAGAACAATAACTTACTGCAGACTCATGAAAGTCTACTGTTTTGGACCCTCTGAACAGAGCTGGTCATGGTCTATTTGCTCTATTTTTTTTCTTCTTCTTACTACAGGCCTTGTCTGGAGCCCTGACATTCTCTCCCCGTCTCCTCTAAAAAGCAAGTGCTTTCTTTTCTGAATCACTAATAGCAGAATTTTAGTGCAAACACTACTTCATGCCACCAAAAAGAAAGCAAATCCCCAAATAATCAGTCCTAATGTCTCCTTGCCCTCTCTTCACACACAGATTTATCAGACTTTCCAAGTCTAACAGTTGATGGATTTTACTGACACAACTGTGACACTGGAACAGCTGGTAGGACAAGAATCTTCTATTAGGTGACACCACGTGCTCCTTCTCCCACCAAAAAGCTGTTCTGAGGCCCAATCTTGAGATCAGGATTGGCAAGCAATTTCTGAGCCTCAAAAATGAGTCTCCTGGTAAAGATACCTTTCTAAACTGCAGGTATTTGAGCTTTTAAGAGTATCAGAGAAGAGCCACATGTTGCTCCCTTTTGCATAGCAAGGCTACCAATGCTTGCCAGAAGCACTGGATCTGTTCTGTCTGCACTGAACAGTGGTGCTGCACACACATGGCAGTGTTTTCCAGAAGTGCTGGGCATGACTACACACCCATCTAAGCCCTGCACTCATCGTGGCTTCAATAAATAACACTACAGGAGTAAGTGCTGCTGCTACAGCAATTCATGTTGCTGACAGCCAGTGGTAACTGCAAGGGTCTGAACACCAGGGAGTGACAGGCAAATATGTGCACCTGCTACTTTTCTTGAGGACCTTAAAGGAGCCTCGCCATGTCAAGGGCATGCATCTTGGCAGGGAAAGGGCTGATAAATCCTGGGAAACCAGTGTCCTGGAATAACCCTGTGGGCTGGATGAATTATCCTACGATCACAGAATCATAGAGTGGTTTGCATTGGAAGAGACCTTAAAAATCATCCAGCTTCAACCCTCTGCCATGGGCAGGGTCACCTTCCACCAGACCAGGTTGCTCAAAGCCCCATCCAGCCTGGCCTTGGGCACTTTCATCAGGGATGGGGCATCCATAACTTCTCTGAGCCACCTGTTCCATCATGTGACCACCCTCACAGTAAAGAATTTCTTTTTACTACGTAATCTAAATCTATCCTAAAAATACCCTACATCAATCTTCTGTTTGAAACTCTCTGCCTTATCACTATACTCACTGATAAAAGAGTTCCTCCCTGCACTGCCTGTAGGCCCCTTCTGGGTACTGGAAAGCTGCTTTAAGATTTTCCTGGACCCTTGTTTTCCCTGGGCTAAATCACCAAAACAAAAACTTATTTTTTCAGGTTGTATACCAAGATGGTCCTTCCTAGAGTCTGTACTGATCCACCTTCACCTGAATACATATCTTATTTTATGAATCGCATGGGGAAATACGAAGATCATCAACTGGGAAGGCTTCAGTCATGCCTCAGTTCTTCTGCTGAAGCCTGCATTGCTGGGGCCTTAAAGGAGGAATGGAGGACATACTTGAAGAGCCACTGGAAGGGCAGGGAAAATGAACACATGCGTTCTTGGAGAATTTGATAATTCGATATGATTGGTGGAAAGATTAACCCATTTTATGTAATTAGCAAAATAATAACAGCAATAAAAACCTCTCCCTCAACAAATGACAGAATTCCAGCTAGATCTATTGATGCAGTGCGTGTCTAGTGAACATGGAATATGACCTCATATTACACATAGTTGACACTATTTAAAAAAATGCAAGGGTCTGTTCCATGTAGCAGTCTTGCTGCTCTGGAATGAGTGTGCTCCAGCAGCAAGTGGGTGCACATGGAATATGATTTCTCATCGGAAAGGTGAAATAATTTCGCAACAAGTAGAGACTTACTCTGCAATCTTATCAAATAAATAACATTTTCACTCTCTGTGAGAGAGATGTGCAGTGGAAGTCCCCCTGAAATAAATCAAAATTTTGCTACAAACTCCAGTGCTTAGAAGACTTACTAAACTACTGCAAGTGGGTTACTTTCCCAGCAACTATTAAGAGATTCTTCAGCAGAGGTTGAAATTTGCTTTTGGAAGTTTCTTTTTCTACCCCTTATACAAGTGAGTCTAGCTACAAAACCCTCCAAACTACTCTTGTTTTAATGACTGACCTGTTTAGCAGCAAAGCCCTGTTTTGAGTATTCAAATACTGAGAAAATAAGATACAAATGACCTCTTTCTGAAGGGCCAGTATGGGAGCTAGATTTCTATCTTACAATCAAGCTTGGCTTTCCACAGAATGGGAAGACATACAAAGAAAACTTTTATGAGTTCTTAGGTGTAGAATCTTCATATACTTTGATCAGAGTTTGTATGTGGAGAAACTCAACCTCTCTGTAAGTTTGTTAGGAAAGCCCTCACTGCAGAAAAAACCCAGTATCTTTCATTCATGTTGAATAGATCTGAATAACAATTCCAATGGCAGTGCTGTTCAACTCTGTAATATCTGGACAGAAAGCATACAGGTCACATTGTATCATATATCACTGCACTATATTTCTTTCTTATCACCTAGCTGCCTGGGCAAAACCAGATGTGAGCTCCTTATTTTAAACACATTGTATGTTTTATAGAGAGTGAAAGCATCATGGAAAAGGTCCAGATACAGCATCCTTTATTGATAATTTCAGATATATCCTGCACTATCTCTGTAAAAATGCCAGAAACAATGCATGAATCTTATACTTCAAACATGGTATGATAAAATTAAGTATTACCAGCCCTCAAGTGAGACAGCATGGGGAGAACTTTGGTGGGGTTTTTTTTTTTTTTTTTTTTTTTTTTTTTTGGGAGAAGAAAGAAATTGCCTTTCTTATCTACCTTGGGAAAATACAGATTCCAGTGCCAAGAAAGCAGGATCCTCATCTAAAGATCTTATATGAAACAAGAGGATCAATTTTGTTTGAAAAAGACTTCACAGAGATAAAACAGTCTTTGGAGAAGGAAAAGAAATAAAACTGTCTCTGGCATGGAAAATTGAAACTGAATGGACTAGTCAGGAAAAATGGCATTTAAAGACTCAGCCATCTGAGATCCTAACAATTAGTCTTGAAGGAACAGGGCAAGAAGGAAATACTGAGAGACTGTATTTTCAAGTGTTGATTAAAGAGTCACCTGATTTTTTATTAAATCTATCTGGTTACCCCAGGAACAAGAACAGTGCCAAGGAACAAGGAAGGATGACTCCCACAGGAGCAATGCAGAAACACTTGTAATAAGACTCTGTTTGCAATGCTGGGACAATTGTTTAGGTTATTACTTGGTCTGTTAGGGAGCATGGGTGCTGCCTTGCCACGATCCAGGGTAAGAGATCCCAGTTCTTTTAGTGAGTCTGTGTTACCAAATCTCCATGCTCTAAAAAGGTCCCACCTCCTACAGAGCACCTGAAGCTACACAGTTATATGACAAATGGTCAGGATATCCAATGCGTCCATTTCTTCCTGCAAAGCTACTTGGCTAATGCTGGACCCTTTTGTTACACCAAAACTGAGCTCTTTGCTCTCATGCGAACAAGGTGTCTTCCCACCCTACATGAAATGATTTCTGGCCTGCAAGACTTAGCAGTCAGCCAAAGAGCAAAGCTGAACTACAGCTTCTACACAGAAAGGTCAAGTTATTTGGGGTCCTTGTCCTTAGATGCTTCTGCTTGTCAGAATGCCTCCAACACCACTTAGGAGGCTCAACTGGAATCACTCTAAAAATATTCAAGCTTTTTTTTTTACTGCCTTGCTCTACAAATCTCATCTCTTTGTCTCGTGCTTACTACACTATTTTTGCTGAATCCAGCAGTCACCCATTAACATGGAAGATAACTCTGCATGAATAAGAAGTTGAAATTACTTCCCTGATGTTAACCACCACATGTGCCTCAGATGTCTGAATCTCCACACTCATTAATGATGTGTTTGTGAGACCCAGTTCTTCTACATACACATTCCTCAATGCTAAAGCCCTCAGAGGATGACAGGGTAAGATTATAGTCTCTCACTGATGCAGACCAATTCTCAAAAGACAGTGCCTGAAAAAAGTGAAACAGCAGTGGACAGCTGAATTGCCCACTTTCAATCAATCCTGAGAAATACTCACAAGACACTCTCATAAGAGACCAAATAACCTGGGGGTGGGTAGAAAACTCAGCACAGGAGAAAAGCTCCCTGTTAAGTGGGGAGGGCAAAGACCAGAAACCAAACCCCTTCTAGGAACATTGTATAGATACAAAGTGCACGTGGTACTACAATTTTTATCTGGGCAAGCTGCTATCTCAAATTCAGTGATGGACCAGATTAAGTGGATCTATCTCCCCGTAACTAGGATCAATGATGAGACCCATGCTGCAGTAACCATGGCTACTGATGTCCATGTTGGGAGTATCAGTGGTGCTGTCATTCTGAAATTTTTATACCTCAGCAGGGTGTAAGAGCAACAGTATGTTGCTAACTCTTCTTTATTCTGTGACATTTTGCTCTGGCAGTTGGGTATTAGTCCTCTCAGTGGTGTACTTAAAGGACAGTAATTGTTTGCAATCGAAATGCTGGAGCTTGCTTAAGGTTTGATGAGGCCATGAGCTGCTGCAGAAGACAGTTTCAGTCATCAACCTCACATTCTGTGAATTACAGCAGATAAGGGCAGACATACAGAACATATGAACATGCAGTTTCCCCAGCAGAAGTGTTGACTTTCTTGTGCAGGAAGTGTACACTAATTGAAAGGTGGACTAAATTTAAAGTTTATGATTATGTAACTGAGGGCATCTGAACCAGGGATCAAGGCAGAGTCATGATTCTGTATGTTGTGCAAAGATTTGGGATAATTTGTGTTGATAACAAGTATTTTCAATATCCAACACATTCTCAGACAGTGAGAGGGAAATAAGGCCCCTTCCATGCTATCTTTCTACTTGGAAGCTTTACACATCTTGTACTTTGCTATTCTACATGGAAGTATAAAAGGGCTAAGCTGGGTGTAAGTATGGAAAATATGATGCTATTAAAAACAAACATAACAGCTCCCTCCCATTGTCTAACCTGTCTGAGGTGTATATTTGCCCACAGTGACACACACCTGAAGAAGAAGTGCCATCTGGTGAGACTGGAGCATGCTGTACTGCAGTGTTGCTGCTGGGTGAATGAGATTTTTGCCAGCGTATGTCAGAGCTGAATTTAGCCCTGTTGGAGATGGGATAATTAAGCAAAGAAGAGTCCACCTCCAGCTAATTCTTTTCCTCCTACAATATATCTGGATTAAAGAGTATGAATTACATCTAACGCAAGCTTTAGAAACTTTTACAAAGTGAACTTTGGAATCCAGAAACTTAAATATCCTTCATTCTTTTTTTTTAAGAGATATTTGGTATCCATCTGTCCTTGAATTAAACTGAAGTAAAATGGTATGTTATTTGGGTCAATTAACATGACATAATGCCTAATAATCAGTACTAATGCTATCCTTCTATTCTCTTCAGTGGTCTTCTTTCCTACATCTGAAAATTATTTCAGAACAGTGTTTGTTTTCATTGTAAAACGCAACCATTAGTTTGAGTAAATCATGAAGCCAACTGCATCAAGCATCATCTCTGCATCAAGTACTTTCAAAACACACTAGGAAAAAGCACTGTTATTCTGAAAGTGCATGAATGATCTATACATAGTTAATCCAGAATATTTTATATATAGGAAATTTTACACAGCTTAAAATAATTCAGCTAAGGAAAAGAATCTCTGCATTGGTGTTATCTGTTGACTCCAAATCACATTTTTTTTAAAATCCTTTTTTTCTTTCCCTTATTATAATGCTTTTTTAATGGAGAAAATCATGTTTCTCTTTCATATTTTGCTGTGATAAAAGGCTGTGGAGCACAGAAGTCGTACCACTCATTTCAGACAAAAAATATTTATGAAAGATCTGACAATTTTTCTCTGTTATCCTTCAGATGACATTTTTTTAGAGTGCTTAAAAGGAACAAAGCATATGTTGTTTAAGCAAGTTCCCTGAACAATGGTATTGCCTCTTAACAGTGTCAGGCTTGTGTCAGAGATCAGAAATGTTAAATAGCAAGAAGACAAACAGGTTAGTAAGGAAACAAAACATGCTCAGCAACAATTAAACTGTGAAAGCAGCGAACTGCTACTCATGGGTACAAACAGCAGAAATTAAAGTATTTGAGAGTGAAACTGAGTCAACATGAAGCAAATAAAAACTTTAAATCAGAAAAATGTAGCCTTTAGATAAATTTTACCAATAAATCTAAAAAATAAATAATAGACCTTAGAAAATACCTTGGTACCCATATGATCTTTGAGATGGGCCATTTTTGTCTTTATCCTTGTGAATTATGGAGGCAAGAAAAGCATTAAGGACAGTCTCTGAATTCTGGAGTTGAGCTACATCCAACTCAAACAGAACACTGCATCCTTGACACTTAGGGTAGAAGAAAAAATTCAATTCCTGACAAGGCTCCAGAGGTAAATAGGTTTTTGGGGTATATGTTTGGGGGTTTTTTGGGTGGTAGTGGTGGTTGTTTTTTGTGTTGGTGTTCGCCTTTTTTTTTTTTTTTTAAACACCAAAATTTCTAGCTTAAACTGTTTGAAGCCATACATTTCAACCTATAGAAACAGATTCTCTGCCAAGTATCAACAGCTTCTCTGTCTTTACTTACATGAATGGCAATGAAAGAACACTGCCCTTGTGAGCACATTTATCCTAAAGATGGTCAAATGGGTAATTTTTAAAATTTGTACTTTTTTTTACACAGATACTAAATTAATATATGTATTATATGATTATATGGATAATAAAGTAATAAGGAATTTATTTACTATTGTAGCTGTATTCTCTAATCAATTTATTTCAATACTACCAAGAAAAGAGTTAGAAATCCTCTTTACATATCATAGCCACGAAGTCTATTTACCACTATATCCATGAGAATCTGAATTTGAATTAATGAATGGCAAAATAAACAGAATATTGGCTACAGAAAACAAATAGAATTTATCAAGATTAAACAGAGCAACCTGTGCTCACTTACACAATTCAAGTGGAATGATGTACAGTTATCTTATGGCCTTTCATGCGGCAAATGTGAGTTTGTTTTGATTTTAAATTATATTTGTCTTTTATTGAACTAATCTTACATGATAAAAACCTCTACATGGTTTCAGAAACAGCAGTAGCTGAAGCATTGAAACACTCCCTGCTATTGCTTTAAAGGGAAATAATATAGAAAGAAACACTAGGTCCCATGTGCACGGTCCTACTGTTCAGAGGATTCTCTTCTCTGGCTGGCATTTTGCCTGAATACATTTTTTCCAGGTCATCAAATTCCAGATTACACTCATACAACAAAGGAACACACTAGATCCCTTTAAGGGACTGTGTAGGAAAAAAAAAAAAAAAGAAAGGGTAAAACAAGGCTATAGTTTGCATGTATGTTTAAATCTAAGGAAAAGCACAGCTGAAAGGAACCATCTTCTCTTCCCTCAGACAGTCACTCCTGAACTTGGATCAGTCTGTGTCTCATGTTTGCAGCTGATTCCTCGTACTGGTTCCTGGTACTGCAGGCTAAAACATACTTGAAACCAAAGGCTTCAAGAAAGAAATAAGGAAGTGAGAAGCTTAAGCAAATAAAAAGGCTTGGTGTAAAGAATACTCAGCTATTTTTTCAGCTCTGGGGGCCACTGAGTCTTGGGTCATGCAGCTCCTGTTCAGAGAAGAATTATTTCTGGTTTTGTAGGAAACACTCTGCTGGAAAATGCAACAAAACATGAAGCAGCTGCTTCTCTTTCAGCAGCTTTTGCTCCAAATGCTGGATTTGTTTGTACCTCTCTGTCAACAACAACAAAAAAAGGATCAGTACATGACAACAAAGACTTTCTCTGGTCTATCTGTGTGACTGTGAAATATGTGAAAGGACATTGTGCCTCACAGTGTATATTCTTTTGCAGGTGTTCAGTTTCTACTAATATACAGACTTGGAGGGGGAAAATAAAGGAATGAAGTAGCTCATAAAACGAAGATGAGCAGAATAATGAACTAAAATATGATACTACTTAATAAAATCAGGCAAAGCAAAACAGTAACTGCGAGAACCCTCTAATGGCTGTTTTGGCTCAGGCAACTGTACAATATGCTTTCTCAGTAACTTACTTCTCATCCTCTGCAGCTGGAAGGAAATATGGCATTCCTCACTTCCATGGCACACTTTCTTTCAGGCTACTTAGTGAAGAGTGTTTTGGCCAAAAGGATTAATACTTTGGGAGTCATGCAGTAAATACTTCCAAAAGAGCTATGCAATGCAGTAATTCAAGACACTGTCATCTAAACTTAAGAGTGTGCACAGATACCCTGCTTACTTGAAATATTAATCCAGTTCCTAGTTTGCCTCCATAGGTAGTGCATTTATGTTTATACTACAACTCTCACCATATCTTTTAAGAGACTGATCTACTGAGAGATCATCTTTGACATTCTTTAGCAAAACACCCCTCACTGCAAATATAGGTCGGGAATATCTAATAGAAGTTTGCCTATGGCAGCACAATATTTTGAGACATGAAAAACACTCTTTCCTACAGAGAATCCAAGACCACTAGGAGAGAAACCAAGATTCTACTTGCATTTTCATATAAGATAATTAAGAATCATTTAACATGATATTACATACTCAAACACTTCTCTGTTGTTCATGGCCTCTTGTGGACCTCAAACCCAGTAATAAATGTAAAATTTTATTTGAGACAAAATATGATCTTGCTGCTTTACTGATCGTGAAAAACACTTAAAACAGGCACAAGTGATGCAGATGAAAAGCAGAGGAAAAGGTCTGCACCAAAAATAACCCCAAAACAACAACAAAAAAACCCTACTAAAAACTAGAACACGAGTAAAATCAGAAACGCAAGAGTTGTTCATATGCTGTCTAGCAATGCAGGACACAATATGGCTACATTTTTAAGAGCTTGACATCTTAGAAGAAAAGGAAAGACTGGCTGTAATGTGCAATAAATGAATAAGTTTAGACAAACAGTCTTTTAAAAGCATTAACCTCAGTTTGAAGAGGTTATTCTAAGATTCACATTTATCATTCTATAGACCAGTGCCCTACTTATGGCTTCAAAGCTTGCCATAACATAAAGCTTTGCCCATTTCCCGAAAAACCTGGTACTGGTGACAAGGGAAGCGACATCTGGCTTCAAGGCAATATTGTGATGGCCCACATACTCATTCTGCCCTTTCTCTTGACACAAACCTGTTGTGTATACGCACAGGACCCCATACAGACCATATTAATCCATTTTCACCTTTGGTGACTCTGCAACAGGTCACCTGGCTTACTCTCCCCACAGTGCAGGCATCTCTCTTAATTTAACTCATATGTACCAATTCTCACTGCAAGAAAATAAAACTGCTCTGTGAAATTTTATTACAACTATGTTGTTTCCATCACCTTAGACAACGAACAACTTATTGCTGAACTGATTGGTTATTCAGAGATTTAACAAATTTTCCACATATTTACTACAGAAGCCTATAAACTCTGAAATAATGAAAGGAAAATAATCAACTGCACACATCAAAAATAAGCTTCCTTTAATAAATCTACTTAAAAGTTCTTGGGAGCTACATGAAGATTGTTTTAATGAGTACATAGATTTATATATGACAAAATTAGAACTATCTCACATTCACTGCATCTTGATGCTGATGGTAAGTCCCAAGACAATAACTATGTAGCAAAACAATATTAACTGATATATATAAAAAAATAAAGATCGTGAGTTGCTTGAAGCTATTCAGTTGATGTGGAAAACCAGGTTATAGCTGATGAGATGGAAAGAATGATCACCATAGCAACAATTTACCACTTAACAATGAAGGGGGAAGGGTGCATCATTTCCTCCTACTTGCACATGTAAACAGGATTAGTTCAAAATTCTCAAGTTCAGAGACTTATTCTGTTCTTTCAGTAAAAAATGCAGTAAAAATTGTATTATATTGTACTACAGCATTACATTCAACACCATGTGTCAGTCTTATTGGCAAAGACAAGAAATTCAGTACCAGTAAAAAATATAATGATGATTTTAATTAAGAATTCTCCTTAGTAACATAAGCTGTCATGGAAGAGCTTGTCTCACTGAGGAATAAAACATTCCAGTGAAGCAGCGAATCAAAAATATAAATTGCTTGCTTTCAGCAATGTCATTCATGTATTAAAAGAAAACCTGATTTACATTTACTTATTTTAAAATAAATCTTTTGGGTAAAAGAAATACAGAATGCATATGTACCAACATAACATTATCTATTACTGCTCTGGATAATTTTAAAAATATGATTGAAATGTGCTTTCCTACCCTTATTTGGAGTTGTCATGTGATATAGAATGTGTATAAATGAAATACACTTTAACTGTTTTTCCTGTGTCTGCTCCACCACTCCTCTCCACGCACACAAGAATCCCTCAACACCTGTAACTTACATCACCTTGAAGTTTACATCAGTCATCTTCAGTATTGTCCATATTTTTCAGATATATTAAGATAAAAACAGCACAGCGAGGAATGAACTTTCCAGCAGCCACTGAAGCAAACTGAATGACACTGGAGTCTTCATTAGCTGTGTTGGGGACTCAGCCTTTGAGGCAGGCACTAAATTCATTCGCCCACTCATTATTTTAACTGGGCATTTCACCCCATCTCTTCAGCATGCACACTTTATCCTTAAAGTGCCTTAGTAAAACAGATATTTCAGCTGCTCTCATTTTACACTGCATGGGGATCAGAAGCAAAGCATTATGAAGCTCAACAATGCTGTGTTTAGATACAAGGAGTAAAAATCCTAATGCTTAGAAATAATACTTATATCCTCTCACAATGAATGGAGGAGAATCCGATGTACAGATTAGGTACTGGGCAGCACTTTAAACACTAGGAAAATTCAGCTTGCCTAAAGGAAATTCTCAGAGACATTTTCAAAATACATTCCCTCATCTGTACTTACGCAGCTCTGTGATAATGAGTTTCAGGCCATAAAAATTTTCAAGAATTTAAGCTCTAAATTCATGCATTTAAATACAGAGGAGTGGCTTATGGTCAGCATTCAGAAAACATTGCCAAAGGCAGAGTTTGTAGTCCCCACATCCTTTGTATCTCTGCTGATAATCAGGACACCAACTCAGGAAGTGTAAAACATTAATTGTGGGTGCCTGCTTCCAGTTTGAATCCGCACTACCTACATACCAGAGGGTGTGTGCAGAACAGTAAAGCTTTTGACAGAAAAAGCTTTACATAGAAATAATCCAGAAGTGGAAAAACAAGTCTTTAAACTTTACCTACAACACACGGGATGTAAAAGTCTAAATTCAGTTACAGGAGAATGCAAATCTGTGCAGAGTCAGTTAATTACTATGAAGACAGCTCAGAGGAGTCAGGAATGATACAGCCAAGAACAGCAAAAATTGTAAAGGATTTCTTAAAGCACTCTCCCTACAAGAAGGAGGTGCCAGACTAGCCCTGCTGATCAAAGTGCCTTCAGTGAAGGCAGAAAAAAAAAAGCTAGCTAGCAGTACTATGTCAGAAACATAAAGGAGATATTAATGTACAAAGGGTTTAATCACTTTCAAAAGCTAGAGAAAACACTACAAAAAACACTACATAAAAGAGCCAACATAAAGCACTCATGAGTGTCAGTAGCAGGGCTGCATAAAAGCACCCCCAGGGAAAAGGGATAACGGTGCTCACACTGTCACACAAAAACCGCATGCAAATAACTCATTATCTGCCACAGCACTCAAATATCCAGAACTGTAGATATGGATATGGCTGCAGCATAATAGCTGGGATCTTCCAGAATAAACACAGCCACATTACTTATACTTGGAGCCCATTCTTGGTTTTGGGTAGATCAGCACAGGCGCAGTACAGGCATGATATGGCACTGGCCTAAGGACACAGCAAGGCTTCCTCTGTTGTGTGCAGATGCAAGCTCCTTCCTGCTTGGCAACAACCTTGGCTGCCCATCACTTGATACTTAGGAAATCAGACAATGGAAAAGCAGAGAAAAATGCTTTCCCTGCTCTCCTATTGCTGCTAAATAACTGTGTCTGCCATGAACTAACAGCGTGCCCCACCATGGCAGGGCAGGGACCATGCCACCAAGGCACCTGGCAGTAGTGGTTCCTCACTTTACTACACGGCTAGATAGCTAAATAGTCACTGCAAAATATATATATCATCGAGTCTGATGATTCCCATCCACATTATTTCCACCCAGTAAATCCCTACCCACTCTCAGCTGTGTTTGAGAAGCCTTGGAAGTCAGGAGGTGGCTGCTATCAGCAAGACAATCCCTTCAGCCCACTACTAAGCCCTCTTGTTCAAGGACACTGAGGAGGCAGCTGCAGACAGCCTGAATGGTCACCCCCACTCCCAAGTATATTCTTAACAACTTCAAGCTTTTGCATCGCCAAGACTTCAGCACATGATCTTACAGCGACAAAGGTAAAAACTTGAAAGTGAAACACAACACTGAAAGAGAAATTCCTTTGGCAGATCTTCTTTCTCTCACCCCTTCTCACCCTGCATTTTCAAGAAAGGACAAGATGCAAAAGAGGAGAAAGATTTAGAGGAACAGGTGCACATTGCAGTACCCATCTTACCAAGGTCTGCAAATAAGCTAACAGAAATAGTGACAGAAAGATATAATGACAATGCAACAAATCCCTAAAAATTAAAAAATTCAGGAAAACACAAGCAAGCATCTCCCCAGTTACCCTGGTTATTTAAAACCTCTACAACTGAGACAGCTTGCAAAATAGCCAGCCACCACACACGAAGACTGGAAGGGACTACAAAAGACAGGTAAGGCAGTAAGGCTCCATAAAGGAAAGGTCATTCTCAAACATGCTATATCACAGAAAAAGGCACCGGATTAAGTCATGGTAAGGAAATAATTAGAAATAAACTTTTGCATTTGTGGGAAATGCCAGGGCAGAGAAGCAAAAAATGCCACAATAATTTGTTATATGATTAGCCAAAACCCAGTAGCAACTAACACAGCCACAAGTCACTTGGTCTGTTCAGCCTGGTGAAGAGAAGAATGAGGGAAGACCTCATTGCAGTCTACAGCTTCCTTGTGAAGGGAAGAGGAGGGGCAGGCAATGATCTCTTCTCTAAGATGACCAATGACAGGACCCCACAGAATGGCCTGAAGCTGTGTAAGGTTTTAAGTTGGATGTTAGAAAAATGTTCTTCCCCCAGAGAGGGGCTGGGCACTGGAACAGGCTCCCCAGGGAAGTGGTCAAGCACTGAGCTCGACAAGAGTTCAAGTAGTGTTTGGAAAATGCTGTCAGGACTCTTGGGGCTGTTCAGTGCAGGGCCAGGAATTGGACTCAACAATCTTTCTGGGTCCTTTCCAACCCAGTGTGTTCTGTGCTTCTGTGAAGCCTAACTGTGAGATGGTGCTGTGGCTGTTTAAGTGCTGAAAAAAAATTCCCAGAGACACAGGGAAAGAATTAGAGACAAGGAGCAGATTATGAGTATCTATAATTACAGTTTATTTGTTGTAAGTGAAAGCAAAGAGCTAATGTATGGTGTTAGGATACAATGAGGCAACCAAGGTGGTATTTGTGAGAGAGGCAGGAAGCAACTAAGCTTCTTAGTTACCCAGGATGTGCAGTTGCTGACATTGCATAGCCTCTGAAAGGTCTGTTAATAAATATTTGCTTAGCATATTGTAACTTGAGCATAGGAAAGAAAAAGTTCATATTAGCACATTACAGACAACCCTTACAAACCTCACATACTTTTCATAGCAAAGGAGAAGATTGCTCCTTCTCTTAGGTTCTTCACAGAGATTACCTCTCCCACATACATTTCAAAGAACTATGCAAGTTTCTTAATAACCTTCCTTTGAGGGCCTTACAGAAAATACTGGAATGTTTACCCCTCAGTATAAACTATACCAAGGAAGACAAATAATTATAGAAGTTTGATATTTTTATCACAAAAGCAATGGTATTTTTTCCAGTAATTTCAGCTTTAGCAGAAACAGACAAAATATTTCAAATTAAGCCAATTTGTAGGAGAAAATAATTACAAGTCACCATACATTTGGAGTAATTTATGTTTAGAAAAGTACATATTTACACAGAAAAAACAGACCTCAACCTCTTTATTACACAGACTATACACTCAGGACCTGTCCCTCTCCTTTACTATAGCTTTCAATACATGCAGCAGGTCCCAGGTCTAGTTAGGCAACGTAGCACTTGGGAACCTATGGCAACCTTTGGTGCCCCAAACCAGAATTTGTGCTTACAACCTGAAAACTCCATCCATCAAAAAGCTTGGAAGTTTTATTAGAGACAGTAATGGTCCACGAAGACCATCAGAGGGCTGGAGCATCTTTCCTACAAAGACAGGCTGAGAGAGATGTGGCTGTTCAGCCTGGAGAAGGTTTGGAGAAGACATCATTGTGGCCTCCCAGAACCTTTAAGGAGGCTTGTAACAAGGAGGAAGAGGGACTTAATATACTGTAGATAGTGATACGACAAGGAGGAATGGCTTTAAATTGAAAGAGAGCAGATTTAGATTAGATATCAAGAAGAAATTCTCTACTCAGTGCTCAGTGAATCCAGAGAATTCGGTTCTCAGTGAAGCACCAGAACAGACTGCCCAGGGAAACTGGGAATGCCCCATCCCTGAAAGTGTTCAAGGCCAGGCTGAAGGGAGTTCTAAGCAACCTGGTCAAGTGAAAGGTCTCCCTGCCCATGGCAGGTGGGTTGCAATTACATGATCTTTAAGTTCCATTCCAACCCAAACCATTCTATGATTCTAATACTGTCCATGAGCAGCTGGTGAAGTGTATTGAAAGAGATTTATCTCCCTAAAACTTCTTCATTTGTTCTATCCAAAACCATAAAGAAATGTGAACTAACATTTCAAAAGTATAAATCAATTTTTAAAAACAGATTTCAGAATGAAAGCCTTCAAAACACTCATTTTAAGAATATGAAGTTACAACTATACATCACAGACTCTCTGCTTCTGGAGTTGCAGGATGAGCAGTAAACACTGCAATGTAATGAAGAAAATTCTCAACAGATTATCTATTACACATGTGGGACTTCACTTTGTTAATGTATAATGTGATCCAAAAGATAAATCAGTTAATGAACAATAAAGTTGGAATCTCCTAAAAAAAGCTGAAATTTATACCTCACTGGAAGTTACACAGTAGTTATACAGTAACAATATAAAAGTAGAGAATAAACTTTAATGAGATGATGAAAATATAGTCTCAACATAGCAAAGTTCAGTCTTTCATCGCAGCATAAAAATGTCTTTCCACAGCTAAAAACTGTAATTTTATGGGCATCCTTCTCTGCTGCTAACTTTCAAATTCTAAACTTCCCAGCAGAAGGCCTGAAAGTTGCCTTTTTTGTTTAGTTTTGTTTATTGTTTTAAGATTAAATAATTCATGGATATTTTCCAACATATGCATTTGGCTTTTTAGTCAAAATATTTAAATTTAAACCTGAAGTAATTATTACAAAGTAAATATGATAGTGTGGGTGGGGTCTGGTTGACCATCTCTGATGACTAAACTCCCTTCTCAGGAGCACTTATTTTTTTGAGTTACTGTTCAGTGTAAAACTAGAGAGAATACATCTCTAAAATACACTAAATTTAAACTCTTTATAAAGAGTTCTTGATGTATGCCAAACACACCTACCATGAAACACACTGGAACTTGACACAGGCTAAAGATTTGTAACCAGTCCATAGCCAAAGTTGATGCATTTCTTAACTTCAGTGTAGACATTAACTGAACTTCTACAAAGGCTGGTCGTGTTGTCTCATTTAGCAATTTAAAAGACTGCTATTAAATGAGTTATTCCTTAAAAGTTCAAGTTCATTATTTATCAACATGTATTTTCCTCAGTAACATATAATTAATAATACATAATATAGTAGTATAGCTTGCCAAACACTTCTGTTACATATTCAGGTGCTACAAGGCCCGTTTTGTAGAGCCCTGGACTGCTTCATGCTTTTTTAAACTGATACATACTTCATTCAATTTGTGTGCTATGAAAACATAATAAAATATTTATAAAGAGCAGAGTATGTTTAAAAGAACCAGAACACATGAAATTTTAAGTCTGCATAACTAGTATGATTACAACAATGAAAATGCATTTTCAGAAATTAAAATGATGAAAGTAATTAATAAAATTCCTCAAAATGAAGCAGCCCTGAATGACTAAAGAATTTTAATAGCTTTATTATGCTTGTCTTCATAGTCATGGCACTTAAATTCAGGCCTGTGCAGCTTCTCTGTTTCTCTGGACAAATCATATTTCTTTCCATACAGCTCTTACAGGTGTATGATAGACACACTCCAGAAAACTAATGGAGTATTTTGGGCACAGCAGGGAAGTGTCAAAAAGGCAGCCTGAAAGTGTCCTTACTCGCACTGTAGAAGTACTCTTATTTTGGAAGGGAGCTATTACACACACGAAAACAGTCCATTACACTGTGCATCTCCTGTGAACCCTCCCAACGTGCTCTAATGGCAAACATCCCAGTGAACTGCTTATTCTCTCAGGACCATTATCAGAGATGGACTCTGAGCACAGAATGACATCTCCGATACATATATTGCATACAACAATGCTACTGATGTGTGAACTCACATTAGGGCATTTAAGCCAGCTTACTGAACTGAAGAAGATGGATCTCAGCTAATATTGCAGGGTTTGGTTTTTCAAAACATTGCACTGGGCAAGAAGGAAAGACACTTTGAAAATAACGAACTTTGGAAGAGTGCTTGCTGTGCCAATAGGATTTACAAGCACATGATTAGGAAGTGGCATACTGTATTTTTGTGACACTAAGTGGTGTGCAAGAAACAAATACTTCGAGCACATACCCTGCTAGAGAGTACAAGAGGTAAGTATTCTTCCTATGGCAGAGTTGCAAGTCCTTCCTTTGTCCTGACTGGGAAGTAAATTTGGAAGGAAAGAAACCTGATTCTTCATTCCAAGCTTAGGGAAAAGACAGCAGGAAGAACAAACCAAAACAAAAAGCCTCACTGTCTTTCTTTTCAGATTTATCTGTTACGCTTTCCCAGGACTGCTACCAGAAAACTCTTCCCTAAATGGCTATGGGAATTTTAGTCTTTCTCTGGTCATTTTGCATACAGTATGTTGAACACTTAAACAGAATGTGAGGTTCCCACAAAACAAACCTGGAACCTTCAGAATGCTCTCAGAACGAGGCAAAGCACTCTCCATGCCTCAAGCAAGCTTCCTGTACAGAGGACAAGAAGGGGGTGAATACTGATGATGCTGTTGTGAAAACAGGGAAACAGTCATGGAGGAATATGGAAGAACAAATGATATTGAGCTGCCAAAGTAGAGTACTGGGTGGCAGAAAATACATACATATGGTAAGAAGGTAGAAGTACACTGGATCTGATTTTATATGGAGAAATTTATAAATCCTGTTTTGCATTTACAGTAAAATCAGAATAACTGTAATTTATCAAGACTATTTTTAGCTGAATGCGCAAAAAGCAATTTGGGGTACACATCTGAAAGGTAGGTGTAAAAGGATTAATGTGAAAAGACTCAAATCAGTGCCACAAATAAAGAAGACAGTCCATCCATCCATCCCTTTCTGCCTTTTTGCTTGACTTGAGAAGATAGAGCAGAATGACAGTCAGTAGGAACACAAAATTAAAAGTGTGCTATGGAGAAATTAAGAGGGTTTTTCACTATTGTTCTTGAATTAATGCTTGATAAAAAAGGTACTGATCATCTTTTTAACCGAAACTTTTGCCAGAAATTCAACAGCTTTGGCCTTGCAGTTTAATGACTTGAATTTGCAAGAAAAGGAGGAAGTCTCAAATCACTGACCTGTCTTCATAGCAAGGAAAAAGAATTTAATGTCTGATATTTTTCAGAAATCCCTTAGAAAAAGGCCACACATGCAAACACATTTACATCCACTCCCAGTATCAAAATACATTTGCAGGTCACCAGTTTGACTTTTCTGGGACATTCTGAAGCAGACTAGGCGCTAACAAATCATAAAATGTATTTATTGGCCTAATAATTTTATGGATAAAATTGCCAGATCCCAAACTCTTGCACAACACAGGGACAAAGTCTGACAACCAAGCTCAGCAAAACAGAAAAAATGATACTGAAACACTCTTAAGGGTATTTTACTCTGGATATTTTATAATGTGAACCTGTGAACATTCAATGTGCAATATTGTTCCTGGAAAGATCACTGGGAGCTTAGACAGTCATTTGAGCAGTATCAGACCCTCAAGAGTGAAGAAGGCACCATCAGTCAGGACTTGCTTTCATGAAGTTATGGACACTTTATACAAGCATTGCTTAGTGCACAGCATTACCATAAGGGCACAAAAATGCATGAAGTTTCCTATTTTTTATTTATATTATCAAAATATATTCACAATATACTATCTGGTGGGAGAAGAAGCAGAAGGCACAGTGTACTTCTCAAGTTTGAAAGCTGACAGCTTCACATACGTTTTTATGTAAATAAAAAACATGTGGCTTTCTAAGGGTTTCAGCTCACTTGCATTACTTTGAGCATACACTAAAAAGAAAAGGTGGAGGGTTGTTTTGAGTGCTATCAGCAACCAAGCAGATGATAAATGTACATCTGGGTGCCATGTAGAAAGACGATGATAGCACAGAAAAGATGGGCTACTGTATCAGCTGTTCGTGGACTATATTCCTGTCAAATGCTGATAAGCTCTACTCATGCATTGCCTTATTTAGTCAGACTTCTCTGCTGACACACCAATGCACAGTAACAAGTGCACATGACGATTCCAGACTTCAGCTCCTTCTCTTACTGAGAGCATAACAAATATTAAATTGCTTAGTGTCATTTTCTAAGGCATACTGGAAAAGTCTTATTTTCTCATTTGAGAATACACACAAGTAACAAAACTGCATTCTTAATAGAACTTAAGTGGAACACGATGTAGACTGAAATAGAATGGTCAGAAAAAATTGCAGACTTTTTCATAATGGAGACAGTTTCGCTGTATTTTGAAGACTAAGAAATTTACTGGAACATATGTGAGGTTCCATGAGCCTGTTGTTTTGGAATTACTGTTTTAAGAATGAGCATAGGTGAGCACAGGCTTAGGTCTCTAGAAGTAATTCAACCTGAAGACAAAAAAATTTTATGAACTTTTTATTTACATATATACATGTACTATTACTGTGATAGGATAACTCTTTTCCCAGGTAACTCTAACTACATTTATTCTAAATGACATGACACATATAAGGAGAGAATATTTTTATTAATATTAAAAGCCAACATCTGTTACTTTCAGAACTATTTCAGTGGCCTTACACTCGCAGAACTAGTAGATTAGTCATGTTTCACTGAAACTATTTAATAATAGGCTGCTGTACTACAGTGTCATTTCAGGAAATCATCACTGCTTTAACTAATAGTACTACTGTCCATTAACTCATCTACTACAAATATATTTACAGCGTAACTGCTACTACAGAGGTAAATTAGCAGAGCACATACTGTTAAAGTGTGCATCCCTGAACGTTTGTCATCCTGTTTCACCTACTTGCTAAGTTGTAAAATCAAGTGATCTGTGATGGGTCTTTTAAGTCATTAGCGTGAATTAACAAGATTCTGCTGTATATTATTTCACTGCTACTGCCAAAAGGTCAGCTCTTGAATACAGGAGATCCAGTCAATGTCACATATTTATCTTCCTTTGGAACAATGACAATATATTCCATTAAAACTCACTCTGCACTGTACAATGCCATTAATTGTGTTAGCTAAAGCACTCAGCTTTTTTTAGAGAAGGCAATATGGCTTTCAATGCTGCAGATGAACACCAGTCTTCATCAGATTTTATCCTTATAGCAGTTCATCTAGACTAGGCTGCACTTTTCTTGGTACACACAGAGAGTTGGTGCAGAGGCTGGACATACAACAAAAACCTGTGCTTATACACTCACCACACCCCTCTGGCTTCTCTTTCATACGAGCCTAAAGGAGTACTTGTTCCCAGGTCAGGTATTTCTAACATGGCACCCCACTGTAACTCTTACTGAAAGGTCACACTAAAGTTTATGTCATGCTTGGAAAGCAAACCCACATAACCAAGTTCTGTTGTGCATCAGATCCATCGGATGAACACCCTGCCTGTGGCCTGGGAGCGTATGCGGCTCACTAGGCCAATCCACCAACCCAGGGCTGGCTTTTGGCTGGACAAACAGCTGAGGGGGAGCAGCACAGGTGGACTGCCAGCTGAATTACTCTGGAAGCAATAGCAGCCTCCTCCTGATCATTATCCTTCCCAGAGCTGCTGCCTTGACCACAAGGCTGTCTGGCTGCCTCTACCAGAATTTCACAGCACATTCCACACCGGCTTCTAAAGATCCTTTGGGGAAAAGCACAGCCAGGAGCCAGCTGTCTGAATGGCTTCAACACCCTCTTCCCCTTGGAAGCCTCTGATGTACTGCAAATGCAATCAGCCACCCAGCTTTCCCTGCCACTAGGTGAATGACCCCATGCATCTAGCCAGGGAAGTCTGGCACCACTGCCTAAATGACCTTCCAGAAAAGGGGCTGAACAAGAAAAGCTGAGGAAAACAAATCATGATTAAAACTCTGTTAAAACTCACTCACGTAATATGCTTTTACTTGGTTAGCTAGTACACTGAGGATCTTTGCAATACACAAGAAGCCATACTGCAAGAAGAACAAAGAAGCAGTAACCTCTATAATTAGCTATTTCCATGGCAAACCATGTAATTTGTTAGCAGTATTTCTTACATGTATGTAAATGCAGAAATCAGATTCACTAGTAGAGCAATAAAACACAAAGCTATATTCCCAGTTTTCACAGCAAACCTTCACCTCATTTCCAGAAATATGGATTTCCTCAGCGAGCTGACACGTCTTTCTAGAATAAATTCTGTCGCCCCTACTCAAACTGAGCTGTACCATACTATAATCTCAGGTTTTGAGGACAGTATGCAGAACAGCACAGCATTCAACATGAGTAACAGCAGACAAAATGTGTGTGGCATATGGATTCATTACAGAAGCTTCATTATTTGGAAAGGGGAAAAACTGAATCTCAGGAAGTACCATTAGTTCCTCTGGAATTCATAAAAGAATTGAATTTTAGTTTTTCTGGAAATTAAGAGAAGTGGACAGCATACTGAGAACCTAAAAGTTCCCTTCAGTGGTAACTGAACTGTCTCTGTACCTGATTATCCCTTCCTGATCCAGCTGGGAACTTCTAGTATCTTGACTTAGGCATTTCAACTGCCTGTGACTCCCACAAAACATGCAGCTCACAAAGAGCACTGTTCCATCAGCAATATCCTGCTATCACTGGAATCAGTGGGAGTTGTGCTGTTGATGTCAGCATGGCCAACCTTTCCTATTTCACCAGCAGCCTATGTAAAGGATAAATTAAAAGCCACAATCAGCTCACACTTTTATCCTCCAAAGCAACAGGACTAAGTAAAGTCCAAAGCAAATGGACTATAAGCCATTTGTCTGCTCTTTGATTAGAAAGGGTTTTTTTTTCTCTGCTCCTAAAGAAAGTAGCATCACATTATCATAGTAGAAGTATTTTAGTAGTAAGGTGAATGTTTTCAAGTCTTGACCAATTTTCTCCCTCTGTCTACTGTGCAGCAAGCCACACACTCCTTTCCAGCTTCTCTTCATTTCAGAATTTGCCAAGGAACAGCTATGAGGAGTTGCTGATCAGAGCATGAAATGTCACCTCATTCCTTCAGAATGACAGGCACAATAAAAAAAAAAAAACACTTTATATTACTACTATAGTCTCACTAGAATTTTATTTCATAGCTACTCTCTAGGATTAATAAAGTACATTTAAAGTATCCTTCAGGGTCATGAAAGGGTAGGCAATTTCAAATTATAATATGAAAGCACTTGCTTATTTTCATATTAAAATCCCACAATATTATCACCCTTCTGGGTGTCTATTTCAGATCAATTTAGTAAGAAACAGTTTTCTCATATTAATGTTATGAATACACTACTACGTTTGCAAGGATCCCCCTATTAAAAGCCTCCTGTGCTTTCACTCAAAAATACCATAATCTGAATCATGTTAGTCTTTCCGTGTTTGTACTGTAGAAGAATGTAGGGCTTTCACTGTAATATGCTCACTCTTGAAGTCCTTGCTTTATTCACTATTTTCAACATAATGCTCTCATCTAAATTTGGGGGGGGGTTGTTATAAAATCTGTGCCCATTTACTTTGGCATAAATATTAAACCATGTTTCAGCAGCAGAAAGACAGAAAATGCCTCCATACCATTCTAATGGCTGAAAGCAATTGCATACATCACAACATCCATGGGCCATGGCTGATGATTTCCTTTTGAGAAGAAACTAAAGATCTGAAGACTAGAAACCTGTAATTTCTTTCCTGGCAAGTAATGGGGAAAAGTGAGAGAAAAAAAATCCCCAACAAACTTGTTTATTCTTACCAGCACTATGCTTATAAAGACAGTATTACTGAAGTAAAACAGAACAATGGTGTTCCAAAAAACCTCTACAGGAAATCATCTTTTCATTGCTCCTCTTATTATTAGTGAATACATTTTGCTAATAATTGTATGATCACAAGTAGACTAAGTTCCACCATTTCAGTGATTCAAAACATGTATGAAAAGACCCTAGAGTCTATGCAACTTAAAAGATGAGATGGAACATGTGGAGACAAATATTCCAGACAGAACGTAGTAAAAAAAAATAGAAGAGCAGTATGAACTTGTCCCATCAGAAACAACTGGTATCATTTTCAGGTCTCTAGTCATACTCTACAAGAAAAATTACTGCAGGTATGAAGTCATTCAGAGAAGGATCTGAAAAAGCCATATGTTTCTTCTACTCACTTGTTAAGAACATCATGGGTGAGAGCACAAAAAACAGGTCATGAAAAAGTTTGAACCTGTTGTGTACATACTCTTCCAGAAGCAGAACATGAACAGCACCAGCTTTAAGATGATGCTGTACACTGTGATAACTGCAGCTTTTGGCACTGAACAAAGGCCCAGTAATGTGCCTCTGTCTAAAGGCATTGTTTCTGAGCAACACTGAACAAGTTAGTGGGATATATCAGAGTATTTCAACAAAAGGTGCCAAATTACCTTTCAGGACGTTCTCATGCCCTTTAGCCAGCTGATTATATGTGGAGCTTTTTCCCTTAGATCCAAAGTGATTGCTCTGATGGCATAATTTCCTTTTTTTCATGCATTCAAGTTTTTTTTCTTTTCAATTAAAGCTACACAATAGAAAAACAAACAGCAGGAAAGGATGTAACTGCAGACCAAGGTGACACTCGGTTGACCTTAGGATACAAGCAGCCTTGTCTTGTCACATTCACAAAGAACAAAATCTTTCAGCCCTTTTGCAGGCAACAGCTCCACTGCAATACAACATGATCTTTTGGACACAGAGAAACAAAATACTGCCATGAAACAAAGTTATCTCATCACAAACATTTATGATGAGCATTTCAGTCAGTTATCTACATATTTAAATTGAGCCTCTTTTTTTCTTCATTCCCTACTGCAAGCTGAGTTACAGCATCAACTTACTACTAGTACTACTTGTACAGTCAAATGCTGCAATAGCAAGCTAGAAGATAAATCACTTTAGACCTTCATAGTAAATTTAGAGGAAAATACTGGATATATTACAAAAATTTGAATCATGTAAGGGAAGATTAATAATTTCAGTCTTGCTTTCTCCTTACAGGGGTCTCTGGGATAGATTAGCTCTGGAAAACCTTTTATTACACATAATACAGCAAGTGCAGAACAAGGTGACATTTAGTTTTAAACTGGGTCATGGTGATCAAATCTTCTCTCGCATACATAAAGAACTTTCTAGAAAAGCTACTCATCCTATTTCAGAGTACCATGGCCCTCAGCAGGACATCTGATCTAAATTACTATTCCTTTAAAAATACACCTCTGCCAAAACAAGCAACAGGCCTAAAGCAAATATCAGACCTATTGCCCCAGAGTGATCAAAAAATAGAAGAAATATATGGTATAAAAGTAGCATCATTGTCAAATTTTGAAGTGAGCAGAGTTATCAAAAGCTTTCAATAAACTCTACTTTTAACCTTTTGAATAAAGAATGATGTTTAAAAAGAAGATATATTTGATAGTCTGAAAGAAGATCTGATGTTAATAAAAAACTTTCTTCACTTGATAAAGATTGTAAAATGTAGATTTCTAAACTGTACCACAGCATGAGACCAGCAGACAACGGAAATCGGATGGTTATATAATTTGGTGGTTAAGCAAAGATATTTTTAGTGCTTTGCTAATCCATCTAATGCATTTCTTTCTGAGAGAAGAAAATGCATTACACTGATAGCAATAACATGGTCGAAACATGAGGATATTGACAAGGAATTTATAGCTTCGAGAAAATAAAGAATTATCTCAAATTATTTTTAACAGCATCCATTCCTAAGGAAGGTTTATCAGGGACTGTAAATGGGTGACACTTATACATAAGTAATTGAAGAGAAGAACCAAAACAAAGAAGGAAAACTTTCACAGAAACACTTCAAATAGGAACGTCATAATGCAAAACAGGCTGGTGACACCTCAAGAGAATCAAACAAATAGAAAATTAGATGTAGGCAGTTTCTGAGTGGCACATAGTTTATGCTATCTGGAAAGCCTGAAGCAACTTCTACTTTTTCTGAAAGAGTATTTTTTAAAAAAATGACAGTAAAGAAACCATTTCCCTTACATTCTATTTCATATTAATCTTGAGAGGAACAAAGCATATTTAAACTGAAAAGATGGGGATAGGACCAGCAAACGACAATGAAAATATTTTTATAAACAGTAAATATTCTTGAAAAAAGATGAGTTAAGTCACTCCTTAGTGTCATCTAAAACAAACTACAGTGGACTTAATGTTAAAAGGTCTCAATCTACTTTAAAGTTTCATTTATTAATAGATGGAAGTGTCAAAGTTGTGCACAAAATGTTTCCTCAGCTGACCTGCACTTCAGCAGGCTCAATTTCTGCCTCCCTCAAAACTTCTACTTGCAAAATGAGACAACTCAGTGTCAAAGAACAGAGAAAATGATTCAAAGGTGTGAATTAGTTTTACTAATGAAAAGACAGTAAATGGTTTCAGAGTCAGACAGAGAGGAAATGGTTTTAAGTTTAACAGTGAGCACATAAAAGCAGAAAAACCAAGAGGAAACTGTCATCCTAATTCTGCAAAGTGAATTTCTATGCAAATCCAGAACTATTTTCTTGAACAGATTAAGCAACGCTAGGTTATACATCTGCCCAAAACCACATTTTCATGTACCAGCAGATTCCAGGGAAATTAGTAACCTTTTTAAAGAAAAGTATCTTTTAAAGTATCACATTAGATACACTAAAAGCAGAACAGCATTTCTTAAATTTTCAGGGACCTTGAACAAGTAGGGTTTCTGAAGACAGTTTAAGCTGAGTTTTCTCAGACTGACCTAAAAAGACACAGTATATATGTTCTTTGAACCATCAACCAAAAACGCCTTCATTATTACATTATTATTACAAAGAGCTGATCAAATATGTTGTGAAATAACAAATAAATGGGAGAACTTTCGCTATGAGGAAATGAGCTCACACATTTCACAGATCCAAGTCTTGTGCAACACCCACTCAAATACCAGGGCACAATTCAACATTTCTGAGGACTTTTAATAATGGTCCAGAATTTAACAGTATCCTGTACTGAAGGATTCCAGTCTGGCTTTATCCTTGCTGGAAACAGCAAAAATCTAGGTGTGCAAACACATGTGAGAACTCTGATGGTCTATCTGTACTGTATGGAGATCTTCCTGAAAGAGACACCACTTCCTTCATATTGCTCACTCACCATGAAGGTCCACAGCCAAAGTTCATCATGTTATGTATGTAGCACGCCATCTCTCAGCAGGTAACTCACAACTTAACTGCTATACAGACTTCACAAACACTTTTGTAATGATCTAACCACAAGTGTAAGGAGCAAGTGAAGTCAAATCAAATATATGTTACATTACAAAGATGGAACTAACAAACAAACTGTTAAAAGCCACTTAAAGCTGATATCCTGTTCAACTAAAATTTGAAGAAGACATCAAATCAGATTTAGCCCAAACTCCCTGGCGAATTTATTCAGAACCATAATTTTGACTAATTGCTCCCTGCATTTATTGTTCACCAACCTAGCAAAGCTAAAAGCTAAATGCTTAATTCTTCTGCTAAAAAAGGTTCACCCTCAGAACTCCATCAACATTTTTTCCATCAGAAATGCATCATATCTGTACATGTCACAGACACAGACTTTGAGGTGAAAGTGTTTAGTGTCTTTTCCTGATAACAAGTACTTGTATAAAGCCCAACTATGAGCAAGTAATATAACTACATCTCTTGCAGGCAGTCAAAATTTTAAGCATACAAAGTACACACTAATTTTTATCTGTCCCATTTCTGTCTTAAAATCAATTTCTGGAACAGGTATAAACTCTGCACTAGGAAATAAAACTACACTCTTCATCAATATGGCACATACTATCAAACAGTGCTTGGGATTGTAACATATCATTACGGTTTTTTTCCTCATATTTCATTATCCACTGAGAATATAAAACAATATTTATACCTGTACATTGCACCATTAAGAAATTGTGAATGCTGGGCAACATTAGACCTCCCAAGATGAATTAAATTTTGCACAAGTTACCTAGTCACCACTGGAAGAAAGAGAAAGCCTCTTCACCAGAAACCACTGACTAATACTTCGACGGATCTGTACAAATTAAACATTTCTGAATATCACAATAAGTCACCAACTCATCTGTTCTGCTGACTTTTATGGAAATTATAAATGCCATTCTCACCTTTATTGCTTATCTGCAATTTCCAAAACGAAACTCTTCTCTGAAGCAGAAAATTATGTTATGAATGGTAATAAATTTAGAAACATTTAAAATATGAAAAATGATTAGATTTTCAGTAAAACTGAAAATAAGCCCTTCATCAAGATACATGAAGGTAAAGGCAGGACTGCCTACACAGACATATGGAAAAGACACCCCTACGCTTAACGTGGTTCACCACCACATCTTCACAAAGCATTCTGACAACTGGCACCTGTCTGGTTACAGTCTTAACTTTTGCTTACAGAACCACAGATTTTTTTAGGTGGCAAAAGACCCTTAAGATCATCAATTCCACCAGTTAATCCACCCCTGCCAAGTCTACCACTAAACCAAGTCCCTAAGCACCACATCTACTTAGCACCTTCAGGGATGGTTCTCTTATTTTTCCTGAAATACATTTTGTATCTTAGTGCTTGGCAGTACATTATTTGTTTTTAGGATATTCCTAAGATGCTTATACAACTGACATCACAAATTCCTGCAACTGAAAGAGCTTAAAAAGGGAACTTTGCCTGAACACACACACACATGCACACACGCACAGCCAGATCCAATGAAGTCACTTCAGTCATCACTAAGATTTCGTGGTCTTCTTTCTTTTCCCTATGGAAGTCAAGTTTTTAACCAGCAACAGGTATGAAATCCTAGCTCCAGGTAAGAACATACTAGGGCTGTGATGCACGCCCGCATCTGCCCACAGGCCACCTCAACAGTGAGACTTTTGAGTCTTGCTTGTTTACACATTTGGACTTGAAGTTGTTTTGCAAAACTAAGAGTGACATGATCCAATACCTATATTTATGAAGTAGTCTAAAAATTCAGAGAAGAAATATCTTTGAAATTATTCACCCCAAAGCCAGAAAGGAAAGCTAAAGCAGCAGAAAAATTACCTCTCCCTCTTCTTATATATGCCAGTAACATCTGAGGCAAGCACGAAGTGGAGATGCTGCATTATAGCACTAAGATAACTAAAGAAGCCTTACCCACCTGATTCAGAGTGGTAAGAGAAAAGAGATGAAAATACCTGTCTTCTTAACTTCCTAGAACAAAAGACCTGAAAATTCACATTTAACTGGTTTCATTTTAGTCAGATACTAGAAGGTAATTTCTGGCTTTTAAATGCAAAACAGTAATACAGTAATTTCTCATCAATCCCTACTTTTAATGTAGTAGGACCAAAGTACAGCATTTGTCACTGAAAAGTCTGGAAATAAAGATTAAAAAAACAAAAAGAGAAAGAAGAAGTGCTTAAGTGAATAAAAAATTAATTCAGAAACAGAACATAACGGGACAGACTAAATGACTGGTTCTCCCAGCTGCACTTTAACGCTGGATACGCATAGGGCTCAGGCCTGAGAACCCATGTCATTCTTAAATGCTGAGGAAAAGCTGGAACAGACTGAATTCATGAATGGCTGCACCAGAGAAGTCTGAGGCAGAACTGAGATGAAGGGCTGCACAAAACTCACTCATCACTCTTAACAGCGAATGAAGTTCAATTTAAGTGTAAGAGTGATGTGCAAAGCAGAACCACCCTAACTTTATTTGTAAGTGGCTTTAAGGTGACCTTGGGAATGAGCTCCTGGGAGACTACCTCTATTCAGCAGATCTGGGAATACTAGATCTGGAGAGGACAACAGGAATAATCAATAAGTTTTTTCAGATGTCAAACACTGACATGGGCTTGAGGGAAGCAAACTTTTATGGAGAAATTTGTTCCTGGACACTAGCCACAAAGAAATTGTGCCTCTACCTCCACAGATAATGAGAGCAAAGAAGTGCAGAAGAATGAAAAAGCAGATAAAGTGCAAATAGAGGAGTACTGAAAGAGGAAGATCATAGTTAGATAGGCAAAAGAATGCAGGTCAGTGTAAGCAAGTATGCACCGAAATCTGTTAAATACATAAAGCAGAAAAATGTTTTAAATCAACAGAAACATGAAAAGAAGTCATAATATGTATCACTGATTCATTAACAGTCAAATGGTACTACTAATTGAACTACACCAGTTTTGAGAAAATGAATCAATTATTATTTGGCAAATATAGAAATAGATCAACATAGAGGGCATGAATTAATAATTTTAATGAGTATTTTTCTGCTGTAGTTGTTCAGTGAGAAACATCTTACTCTACAGAATACTGACTGACAATGTTACAGTTAGATGATAGCAAGTTTTCTTATTTCTGAAGAAATAAGCTGGGAATGTTCTATAGGAGTTGATTTGGTCTCTGAGCAAAAAATCAAGTCAATTACTCAAGCGTCAGCTAGTACTATTGGACATACGTATGCAGTTGTACTAGATACAGTGGAAATACAAAATATCTTTTTGGTTTTGTGAGTATTTTTACAGCAATCAATAGCATAAATCTAATGGCTTAACTGTACAGTTCATACATGACTAACCAGTACAAACGATCCAGATTTTGTTTTTTAAATGGGCATTTATTTCCATCACAGAAACTCTCCTGCAAGTCAGTAGAGACAGATGCTATTTGCAGCTTAGCTTTTGAACAACTGTTGTAATACAGATCAAAACTGACATGCTGTGTAAAAACTAAGAGGAGAATCTGCATAACAGCTCATCTTCTGTGGCTACAAAAAAATATTAGTCTCTTTGTGTATCCCAATATCATTAAAAAAATAGCCTTCATGTTGTCATGTACATCTGCTGGGCCACTACTGCAAGAATCCTCTCTGCTTCTGAATTAAGTGTTTTGGAAATTGGGAAAAAAATCCTTATCATCTGAATAAAGAAATATTTCAAGAATGTTTGTACAGTAGAAAAAGGCTTTCTTAGAAGGTTATTTCAGAAGCAGTGGTGCAGCATTGTTTCATTTATGTTCTGAAAGCACTGAATATTTCCCATCTTGTCCTAGAAATCTCCTGATTTTAAACTATTTAGAAAAGCAACTCTCAAGCAACAATTCTGTGTCTAATACAAACACATGGTAAGACTGGATTCACACCAGAATTGCTTTAAAAAAACCAAAATCCCTATCAAGCTTATGGCTGTAGGTAGGCATATCTGGATATAGGTAATAAGATAATTAAATACGTGACACTTTTTAAAATTTCAAGCTGAGGGATGGCATAGGACTAATTTTGCATATTTTCAGCCATGTAATCTTGGTGAATTAAAAACTAAGAATGTAAAAAAATCTGTGTAGTGATGTTTATATGACTTGTGTGTTTCAAACAGGTGTATTATTCATTCCCCAGCAAAAAACTGAGGAAGATTATATTCTTTTATCAACGAGTTGTTTGTGAAATCTGAGGGAATACGTGCCCCACCTCCCACAGGATTCAAAGAACACATGGTTTTCTATAAAGAATGCAGAATTAACTTTAAAATTACTATCTATAGTAGCTCAAGACCTATTTTAAGTTTTACCAGAGCATTTAATTTGCTATCTTCAAACAAACTATGTAGCAAAATGATTAAAAGTGATTTTGTTTTGAACCTCAGGCAACTTTCTGTACTGAAGCAAGCAGTCTTAGATAAATACCTTTGGTATTTGTTGGATCCTATTCTGAAACACAATGTTCATATTTCAGCTATAATAAGTAAAACATCTCCAAGGCGTGTGAGGCACCAGGCTTGCAAGTGTCCAGTTTAGTTTCTTGAGTAAAGGGACAGTGGTAAAGTTGGCAAAATCCATCATGGAAAGCTGTTAGTGGCACAAATAATTCAATGCTGTTTGGAATGACTGGCAGCTGCCTTCTAGTATGGACACAAATTGTACTACCACATGCATGTAACTTCAGCTCTCCCTAGATATCAGTTTGTTCAGGTCAGACTGAGCACACTCGTTACACAAGGCAATGAACACAACAAAGGAGCTGCCCAATAAACCATCCAGTACTAGTGCCCGAGACTGCCACATGCTTCGTATGACCCCATCATGCAGCACAGCATACTGAAGCTTACTCTCAATCAAGGTTATGAAAAATATAAGCAATGGGTTGTGAAGTAACTGCTGTACTGTGGACATGGGTGCTCTGGGGTGGACAGCTGAGCTAGAGGTGCTGCCCAGCAACTCGAAGCCAATGCTAAGTGCCCAACCCCAGGCTGGGGCAGCATAAGGCCAGGACTCAGGGTCAACTGCAGTTCTCTGACTCACCCTCAGCACTGAACATTACACAAGTCAGCTACTGGTTCCAGGCCATGATGACTGGAAGGGAGAACAGGGATCCAAGAAAGTCCATGTTGTGAAGGTGGGTTCACTCCCAAACAAAATTGTTATTCTGGGTCTCCACTACCAAGTCAATCCTGCTGCACCATCCTCCTATATCCACTTCTAACAACCCAAGACTCCTTTGGAGCTGTGCAGAACAAAGCAGCCTGCTTGTGAGACAGGATCACAACCACAGTTTCAGTAGTTTCTATTAAAAAATAAAAGCTGAAATTTAGCTCTAGCATCTGTGGACATGGACACAAACATGTTAAAAATAAATCGAGCTGTCTAAAAAAGCTGCTCTGAAAAAGAAATCACTGCGGAAGATGCCAGTTAATCCCCCTTCAGTACTCCACTTAAAAGGTCTTCCTGACTGGAGGCTTGCTAGTCACTGCTGTCTGAGCACAGACAGCTAATTAACAAGGAGGAACTGCTCCATATTATTAGTAGCAAGATATTGATTTTACTGTTATCTCGTTCTTCGATCCAGTCTTTTGCCAGCTTCTTTTCATCTGTTGGGCACTGCCATTTTCCCAGACTGCAAGGTCTCCAGACAGCCTAATTTGTTTGTGCAGTGCCTAACACAAAGAAACCATTATGCTTCACCAAATCTCAGGTGATCACATAATGAGAGCCCATTACAATAGTGCTTTTAAGGTGGTCACAAGTTCTCATGGCATATTATGATTACACATATACTTCACTTAAAACTCATTCAAAACTTTAATGTAATTAAAAGTATTTATCTTCTGTGAAAAAGAAAATAAAAAAGAAGTTCAAATTCTTTATTCTGCTTGTTTTATGACCTGAAAGATCAATGAAATGTTAAGAAAGTGTCAACAAGGAGGTATTTTTCTCTTTTGATTTCTTTTTCCCTTTTCCTTCACACACTATCTTCTGGTTCATATTTCTTACCCTTACTGTATTTTTATCATGCCTCTCTGTGTCCTTGCAAAGTTTGTTTTTCCTCAGAGAGTCAACACTTAAAGGAGAAGACCTTTTTACGGGGAGAATTAGCTAGAAAATATCTGAAGGGAGAAAAAAAACCCAAAAGACCTGGCTCTGAACACTCAATTCTGAACACATAAAATTTACTTTTCTGAAAGAATATGGACATGAAGGGTTGTCAGTAAACAAACATCACTCCTCCTTCTTCTACTGCTTCATGTTTACTTACAGGACTGATGTATTTTAAACACCCAGTGACACTGAGTGTTATAAGGTAAGTTTATGTTCAAACTCTGAAAATGAATTCCAGAAACATCACAGTTTTATAACGTACATAAGTATTGATGAAGGCAAAGTTAACATAATACAGTATAATGAGAACTTAAGTGATTTTCATACTAGGAAGGAAGTGCTCTAATGTAATTCCAGTTTATATTGAACTGCAGAGGGATATCTCCTTTGAATGAGACATATGACAGTGATGAAAAGGAAGTTCAAAATCCCTACAGTGAGAATTATGTGACATCCTCAAAATGAGTTTCCACTTGACTCCTGGCTGAATCAACATTTGGGACTTTTTAATATCTCCCAAAAGTACACCTTACAGCATTTAAAGCACTTCACATGCATAGAAAAGAATAGAACGTTTCTGCAAAGTAGCTTCTCCTTTCAGACAGGAGGACCCCAAATAAGGCATATAAACCTGACTGCTTTTAGCACAATGCATTAAAGATGAATTTGAATTAATTACTCCTCATAATAATGGTATTTTTAAAAAGGCACATTATAAAGTTTTGAAAAGGGAAGTATTGAACATATTTTTGAAGTTTCTCAAACTCCGGGATTTTTATATTTATGCCAAAATATTTTTCTTTAAATACAGCTAGTAAAACTTTACTACACAATCAAATCTATTAAGCTGCACTGTAATTTTAAAAGAATTTTTATTCATTGCTAATTTCTAATTGGTTTTGAATACACATCTGTGTAGCAGAAGCTAGTAATTACTTCCCTGATACAGCAGCTTTTTATACATCACACAATGTTGCAATCTGCTATCTTTTGAGAAAATCTTCTGTCATTTTCTAAACACCTTACTACAAATGCATCAAAAACACAAAAGTTAAGTCAGGAGAGCCAGTGTAAATTCAGGTTCAGAGAAGCACTATTTATCACAATTTTTATATTTTTCTGTGTCTACAAAACTGCCACTTTAGACAAAGGAAGGTTACACAGATTACTAAAGAGGATTTTTAGACATAAAAAGACATCAGGAATGTAAAGCAAAACAGTGGTTGGTCTCATCGAAGACTGTTTGGACATCTGTCACAGGTCAAACTACCAGCCAAACCTGTCATGACCAGCAGGGAGCTATGATGAGGAGTATGGTCTGTTTCCATTTGGCTGAACAAACATTTTGGGAATAAACAATGCAGGAAGAATAGCATACAACTCCAAGCTGCATTGAAAAAGAAGGTATCTGGATGAGAGCAAGGATTTCTAGCTCTTAGCTTCGATGGTTTTTGGGGTGAGAAAAGGGCCTATCTAGTGAGCTCTTCAACTAATGGAATGGAAATCTACAGCAAGCACACAGTGCTGGTGACATCTGTCCAGTCTGAAACACAGAAGGCCATTGTGCAGTGAGGTTATGCCATATGGGCAGAACCACCTTTGTATTAAACATCAGAGGAATTATAGAAGGCACTACTCTTAGACTTTTTTGTGCACTAGTAATTGTTGGGAAAGAGACAAGACCACCATCTTCACAATCATCTGGGAAGACATTGCAAGAATGCTCCTGTCTAAAGAATTATCATATTATTAATATATCAGTTTGGTAAAAAATACAGTCACAAACCAGTACTGGTCATCAGGCTTCAGTGAGACAGAAGTACATCCATCTTGAAACCATAACCAATCCGGTCAGCCTAGATTTTAACAACCATTTGACATGGAAGTTTTTTTACTCAATGCTGCTCTAGAATCTATTCCAGATGATATGGCTACTGACCCTGCCAGTATGACAGCTCCTTAGTTCACCAGTGCCCATCACCTTGCTCCTACTGGTTGATACTCAAAACAACCCTAAAAACTTGAGAGACAGGAAAGGTCTTGCCATTCTTACTAGGGTAGTCCAACATGCCCTCAGAAGTGAAGTTAATATTATCCTCATGCCTGATGTTGCCCAGCTTGGTGTCAGGTCTCTTGGCCTTTGAATCAGTGCCAGTACAGTTGGTGCAGTGGCTACTAAAAAGAGAGAAGACCTGAATCTGCGATCTTGCTGTCTATCCTGGTAGTCATGGGAGTGTTTCAGGGAGATTTTTAGTTGAGAAACCAAAGGGAGAGATTGCCCCTGGTCACAGCTGCACTATAACTGAGTCCTTCTGCTGCACTTTCAAAAACATATTTTCAAGGAATAAACATTGTTTTGATGAATTGTTCCAAAAGAAGCAATTTGAACTCTGTCCTCCACCTAAAAATCCAAGGGAAGGAAAAGCAAACAAAACACTTCAGAGACACTTCTTGAAGAGGAAGTGCATACACCATGCCTTGGAAGATAATGGTTTCAGACAACAGCATTTTAAAAGCTTTATATAGAATCAAAGTGGTGAGTCTCCCTTTCCATACATCCCACCACTCATTTTTTTAAAAAACCTAGGGCTTATTATGTACTGACAGAACACAAATGGGATCCAGTACTTTCTTAAAGTTAGGTATTACTGATCTGCTTCACTAATATGGTATGCTGTCATACAATGCCACATATATTTATAGAAGTAACCGAGTATATGCTACCCTTTAGTTACTTACATGACCAGTTCTCAGAAAGGTCCTTTAATAGTATGCTACATCCTTCATCTTAGTGTCACAACTACTTCTTGCTATGAGCATTTTATATATTCAAGCTCTCCCACTTATGCAGTTTTTGGTATTTTCAGTATTTCTTAGGACTGTCAGGAAAAGGGTAGTCACTGGGGACACACTAGTGACCACACTATATTAGGAATCAGTTGTTCAGCTCTAAGAGTAATGTGACATCCTCTTTCTAAAATAGCATGAAGATTTTCTTTCACGCACATTCTGGACTCTTTTTTTTATTCAAAGCATACTTCAAGAAAAGCCTGCCTGAGGAAACAAACTAAAGCCATCAATAGAGAAACTGCCACAGAAACTTACTGGAAGGCAATAAAAATTAAATAGCTTTTTAAAGAGCTCTCAAACTTAAAATAAAACCAGTCAAAATTGTCTATACTGATTTAATTTGTAACAATTCCATTTCAAGAAACTTTGTTTGGTTGCTGGAGTTCAAAGTGAAAATGACACTTTTCTCCACTACCAATACCCACACACTTCTACCATCTCAAATACTTGGCAGAGACACAGGGAGAAGCTGACCACCACTATTTGATGTGGTGGCCCTATGATCAGGTGAGTTGAGGAGAAGCATGCTCCAAAATGGAAGAGTCCTCATACAGAACTCTTCTGGCAGATACTGCCCTGGCAACTAAATCAACAGCCTCCAAGCACAACATCCTTGACCATTATTCTTACGCTGTTCATACCACAGTTTCTCAGAAAAAGAGATGCATCTTGAGGTGTCTATTGTCAAATGGGCAACTTCAGTGCATTTCAGATGCTACCAAAAAAAATCAGCAATACAATAAGCATAACTGGAGCACGCTTATGGGAAAATATTCAAACTTTACCTCATATCCCCCAAATCATTTGCTTCTTTCCTCACCATTTTTTCCCAAACAGGTTTAATGGCATAATGCAGCAGCTCTTGAGAGAAAGCAGAAATGTATCAAGAATGAAAACGTACTTTTACAGTACTATGGAACAAACATAAACTCTTTACTCAAATGAGTTGAAGTTCCAAGTTTCACATGGGTAATGCCACCAAAGTCAATGGAGCTACACACATGAAACTGAAAGGTGAGCAAGTGCTCCGTAACACAAAGGTTTACAACCTTCCACTTGACAACTTACCTTGAGGTTGCAATTTCCACTTTGGTTCTTGCCATGGCAGCTGCTCGCTGTGCACCCTCTATTGCTCTATCCACCTTTTCTCTAGTTTTTGTGTTTCGTATTGGTATAAGTTGCTTCCTTATTCCACGGACCAAAATGTTATTTTTGTACTTTCCCTCTTCTTTGGTGCCATCTGGAAACATGGTACATCCATATCCATGCCTCCTGTTATTCAGCCACTCTCCTTCATATTTCATACCATTTGAACGCTCACTGATACCAAAACCGCTGCGCTTGTCATTCTTCCATTCACCCATGTAGGCTTCTGTAGTGGTAGCATCAACGTGGTCTTCCAGAGGGCTATAATCACAGTCACCATCTCCAAAACTAATCGTAGAGTTGGCGTCACTAGAACTAATCCTGCTCATAGCAGCATCACTCCTGACAGAGCTCCGTTTGCTAGATATCGATGACCTAGATTCCGATTTTCTAAGTTTTATACTACCAAGAAGGGATCCTCTTCTGAATAAGCCTCCTTTTTTCTTAATGCCCATGGCTTCTGCATCGCTGTGAAAATTGAGCACAAACCCTCCTCTTGTTCCAGCTGGGCTGTCTGAAGTGACGTCATGCAGAACAGTGCCATTGCTCTGCTCACTGCGAAGTGACGCTAGAGATGTTCGGAGAGGTGAACGGATCACAGTGGCCATGCCATAGGGAACACTCTGACGTACACCATATCCATGTCTCATCCCTCCTGTCCACTGCCCCTGGTAGGTACCTTTTAAAGTAATAAGAAATTAAATTTAGGAAGCTGTAGAAGACCTAGCCCGCTCCATCCAGTATACTACAGGCAACACTACCTTGTCAGCTCTGATTTTGGTGAGATGCATATGACACAGAGAGATAAACTGCTTTTGTTACTTGTTTTTTTCATAAATTATTTTTCCACTTTGCAAATATTTTACTTCACAGCTGATTTATTTTGGCAACTAAGACACAGTAAGTATAATCACATAAACTTTTTTTAATGGATGTGTCCAGGGAAAACAGCTTTGAGAGAAATTTCTAAAGCAGGACTCCCTCAACATTTTTTAAGGTGGACTGATAGAAAGGCGGCCAGCAGAAACAGAGACACATTATATGCAGTCAGCTGAGGAGGGAGAGAGGGCTGGAGAGAAGGGAGAGGGCAGGACACTTACAGCTCTTGTGCCCAGCTGCTCACAGAAAGAGCAAGCAGGAGAAGTAATAATTCTGTTACTGCAGGTTTAAGGTGACTACACACCTCTCCTTGTCAGGAGCTATTTGACAATGCACTAGATTGCCTTCAGATGGGCTTTTGAATCCACTGTCATAAACCTCTATTGCAAAATAAAATATTTTAAAATTTTTGTGTGGATTTGAATGAAAGAACAAAAGCTTAGGACTCTTTTCTCTTTATAAACTCTTCATATCAACACTTTCTGGTATCCCCAGTACATAAATATGCACTGCATTCTGCATTATGTTGTGACAGAGGAATCAAAAGCATGAATTCTAAAGCCCTTTTTTTGCCTTTCATTTGTTCTGTGGTACATAAGAAAGACAAGGCAGTAACACAATATTGCACAACATTCTAGCAAATATTTAACCATAACTACCCTTGTAAAAAATTTTAAACAACAATGTAAGGAGGAATACTGTATATGATACAATAAGTCATGGATGCCCATGGAAAACTGCACTGGAGCCAAACCCCACCTTTATCAGATTACCACAGCAATTTTTTTTTTCTTGTATTCTCGAAAGGCATTTTCATTTTGACATCTGCCAGTGCCTGCTCTCTGAAGGCCATTTCTACCAGAGGCTCCAAAGGAAGGTGGCATGAATGCTGTAACTAGCAAGTAGAAGATATCCTGTTTTCTGATGGAGTTTCACTCTAATTCCCATTAAACTACCTTAAGCTCCTCAAAACAAAGTCGCTCACCCACTTAGTGCTGGTTTTTATTTTTTTTTTCTTAATGCTACTTTGAACATTTTCACAGAGGGATGAATAAGCAATCTTAATTTTTTTTAAAAAATTTGATCTACTTCAATTGGAACACCTATTAACTATTCACAGAACTAAGCACCAAATGCCAAATTTAGTGGTTGATAAAATTTTTGTGAAAATATTTGTCAGGTATCTGCAGTTGAAGATGTAGCTCCAAGATTCATTTGCTTTGAGACTCAGTCTCTTCCATATATACATACTGTTTCAGTTGGTTATGTGTCCACTATCTATCAAGTGCTGCCTTACTCTTTGCCTCTTCTGTTAACTTATATGTCAGTGTTAACACACAATTAAATTTGCTAAGTCTGTTTTCTTTATTATATAATACTAGATAGGTTCCAAAAAGTAACTGTTTTGTGTTGGTAGAAAATTCTACCAAGTGGAAGGTTTTAACAGATGGCTGCTGACACAAACAAACAACTTTCTTAGTTTCTTTCTCATCCTCTGTATCCTGGATACCTACTGCTGTACTGGTTGTAAGGGTGCTGAATCTAGGAACATGATTATTTTAAAAAACTCAGCATATGGGGAAGAACAAATAGAAGCATGAGCACAGAGCACTGGTATGACATGTTCTGTAAATACTGCAAATATACAGCCACATTCTATTTTTTTTCTTGTATTAAACAGAAAATTCCCGGAAATACATTAATATCTTATGAGCATAAATTACTTCATTTTGTCCCTAATTATTTCTGGGATCTGTAATGATATGTTGGAACTAAGAATCTGGCTACATACACTTACTGCTACGTATTATAACCCCTTTAATGTTCTCCACTAGTTAATTTAATTTTGAAATAATAAATCTAAGTCTAATTTTGATTATACCGCAATTACATTAGAGCAGCATCTAATAATTATGGCTCTACAGGCTGCTTACAATGTCAGACTTCAAGCACAATCAACTTATTTCAGTACAGAATTTTAAAGAAGCATAAAAGGTCAGCCTGTTTTTCTTACTAATACTTTAATTAATAAGCATGTGTTCAATGGAAAGCACAAAAATACTTAATTAATTTAGGACTTGTATTTTTCACTACTCTAGAAAGAAGGGAAGTGGTTGCTGCTGCCCATAAGGGCATTAAAACAAGAACGATTAATGTGCTGTTATCCACTTGTCCAATTTTCCTTTCTATTGGGGAAATAAAATCAACGGCAGCTTCTTCTAAAGAGAAAATAGTAAAAATGAAAATGGAAGATTCATATTTATTTCATCCTTAAAAAGTATAAGATATTTAGGCTGAATTTTATGCAGTGTAGCAGGTAACTATTATCACTTCTATCATTACAAATCCATCAATGGAAAGGTTTCTGATTCTAATGCTAAAATGCCAACTCATTTGCCTTAGCTTTTTAGCTCACATTTTAAAGGAAAAGTACTTTAATGACATACGGAGAGCAGTGTCCAGAATGTAGATACAAGAACCTTGCATAGTAATTTGACTGACTATATCTGACTTTAACTGCATCACCTTAGTCAATAAATTTTAGAAATCTTTACACAAGCAAGATAAGGTATGTCAATACTGCACTATAATTAAATACAACAATGTATAAGACATGATGAAAAAGCTCTTCCCATATATGAAGATGAAAACATATGCAGTATTTACCTATCTCTCTAGATAGAGATAAATATGAATGATATATCAACAAACACATCATATTCTGTTTCACCTTATACCATAGCTGACTGTTCAAAGCAGTTCCTCTAAATGTCAATTATTAAAATTTGAATTAACACTCTAATTACCAACATAATTTAAAACTGTATTTGACCATAAAATAGTAACATTGTTTAGCACTAATTTATCAAAAGCTAGGCTTGCTATCCTTTGTAACGGAACAAACATTCAGCCACAACTCCTGACCACCCATCTGGTGTTTAATTGGTTCTCTCTAAAAGGTGTTCATATTTTGAGCCTGAGAGATATTAGACAGTATATTTTTTTTCCTTTTCTTTTTGTTGGCAAGTTGCTATAAGATATAATTTCATAATCTGTTTCCTTAGTTACAGTGTGCCATCCCTTCTAAAACATCCTTGGTGCATCTTACAGCTGCAAATGTCATTGCCCACTTGCAGCTAAAATTTAAAACTACACTGTGAGAAAAACGGAGAGGCCAAGGACACATTTAACCACTTGCTCTTATCCTTTACTTAGATATTCTGTGGTTTAAAAAATTTGTTGTTACATCAGGATTTCTGCATGCTTTTCTGACTCAAATGTTAAATAAGCGTAGACCTAGAAAGAAGACCTCTCAGAAATCAATGAACATATGTGACCTTTGCTCAGGGTGCTTTTGCCCCTGATCTCCCTCTGTGGAATGACAACATGCAATTGGTTTTTGCTGTTGTTGGAAGGGCCATAAATAACCAATTTAGACATACTGAAGTTTCAAATTAGGCCACAGTCCCTCCCCCAGTAGGTTTTGCATCTTCACACAGATTAACAAAACCTAGAGAGTTTAAAGGAGGCACAAAAATCCAGAATGCTGCAGGGGACAGATTGCTGGGCCACTTGAAGGCCCACTGCAATGACATGCAATGCATGAAGTATCATGGTTTATAATTCACAGTGTTTTCCTCAGAGATTTGACTGAATAACAATTTTAAGCATCTAAACACAGCATGACGTATATTACTCATATCGTGAAAAGTTTTTTGTGCAAAAACTGAAGAACACTGTCGATGCTTATTTTTCTTTTTCCTCCTTCAATGATATCTTGTAATACCACCAATACACTTTAAAGCAACGTGCTGGGGATATACTTAAAAAAACCCCGAAAAGCTAGCAGCAAAGAGGTGTTGATTACAGTCAATTTGAAAATAAACTAGCAATTGGCATAGTCTAAAGAGTTATTTCTCTACACTGGTACTCTCTGGTATTCATGAAGAGAGAGCTTTCCTGCAACTGTTTTAAATTATGTTAAAGATACATGTGTAAATCTGGTTTCCTCGCAAACCCATTTCATATGTTGTTCTGGTGTGCAAATACATCTATTGTTCCCAGCGCACGAAAACAAAAACACATCTGCAAACATCTATGACGTACTGCTCTGCTTCATTCATGAGCACTTTCATTAAAATCAATGGGACTTCACACCCTCTGTTCGTATGAACTGCAACACGCAAAAGACTGGAGTCATGACAACAGATTTCAGCTAACAGTGTGAACTGGATGCTTCATATGTTGTTCCAAGTCTAAATACTGAGGGAATTTACCTCTAATAAACAGTACTATATTAAGATTTTTTAAAAAGCCACAAGAAGCCTAAAGAAAAAAGGATAAAAACAACTTTGAGAAAATAATTTCTAGAACATTTACAGGAATGGCAATTTACTTTCCCAGATGGGGAGGGAGGAAAAAAAAAAAAAAACAACCAAAAAAAAAAAGCCACTGCTTGTAATCAGCCAAAACAAATATCATAAAAATTGAAAAGTATATTGTGTGGTGAAAGTGAAAATGAAATTCTGTTTTCTTTCATACTTTGATTTTGGTGGTGTTTTTTTGTTTTGTTTTGTTTTTTTGTTTGTTTGTTTGTTTTTTTTCAATCCACAAACACATAGCTGCCTTTGAGTATCAGAACTTTCCACACCAGGAAACAATTTTTGGACAGCTACAAATATCTCTAAACAAGGAGACAGAAAGGTACAAAACCCACTGTGCGTTTCATTGTCTGAAGGAACTGAATCCTACCAACTTGCTACACTTTGCATTTTGGAAAAGAAAAAACAGGCACCCAACTGCAAATATCTCATCATCCGCTTTATACAAAAAGACCCACTCTCCTAAAAGTTTGACCAGAGATGATATGACAAAATTCCTTGAAGAAACCAGCAAAAGTGTCAGTTGAGAGCTAATACGTGGGTTAGTCCTTTAGTCACATCCCGCGAACAGTACCTCTGATTTCAGTAAATTCTATTTACGTGTTAACTGAACACGTTGCTGAACGCTGAAGCAAGCAGCATTTCTGTAAAAAAATCCCAGAAACTCTCTAATCCTAAAACTGAGACCCGTTTTTCCTCCTGTTACAACAAACCTGTTCCCTTGCTCCGAGCTGAAAAGCAACTCTGCAGAAGTTGCAGGTGGCACTTCCACCGAGGCCAAGGACACTACAACAGCCAAGGCTGAATTAAAGAGTATCAGGCTTATTTATCGTGCAGAGCATGAAGCGACAGAAGTACGAGAACTGTAAGTGAGCACTCAAGTAAGCTCCAGTCCTCACAGACCTCACTCAACCCTGACTTTTTGACCGGCCCCGATTTCAGCAGAGGACGGATCGCCGCGGCCCCCGGGCACGCCCCCCGCGAGCTCAGCCCTGGGACATTGGCTCTGTGGCGGGGAAGGGTGTGAGAAGCAGCTCTGTGCGACTGCACTGCACTGCGCGTGCTTTGAGCAGGATGCTTGCAACTAGCCCGTGTTTTGGTAAAAACAGGAGTTATTATGAGGGTGGATCTAAGTTTCATTGATTTTACAGTGCAAGCTGCGTCCCCACTCCATTAGCCCCAGCCTCCTGTTTACAAGCCGAGCGCATGGAGCGCGCAAAGCCACCCCTGCCTGCACATCAGGGCGGCACAAGGGCTCTATTATAACAAGTTCTCGCCGTTCCCGCACGAAAGCGGTGCGCAGGGGGCGAGGTGCCGGGGCTCGCCCGCCTCGCTCGCTCCCCGAGCCAGGCGCGGCCAGCCGGCCATCGCTATCTCGGGCAGGGAGCCCATGAGCCGTCTCGGCGGAGAGAAAGGAAAGCCGTCCGCAGGCGGCCGTAATG
>JANPWX010000024.1:1958262-1976594 GCA_024734555.1 Trochalopteron elliotii | reverse complement strand
GCCCGCCCCTCGGCTCCGCAGCAGGTTGCTGCTACACCTGCTAGCGCCTGCAACAAGTAGGCAAAAAGATAGGGCTTCCGAGTGCCACTTGTGGTTCTTAGTTTTGGTTTTGTTTTTATGGGGTTTTTTTGTTTTTTTTTTTTTTTTAATTTCACACTTGCCCTGAGCTAGAAGACGATGGTTAAGCTGAAATGGTGCATGAAGAGCACAGCCGAGTTGTGTTTTGTTTCTTTTCCAAATCATGTGTTGAGCCCACCAAGTCCCACGGGTGGAGAAATACGAGGTAAAAAGTGAGTGGTATCGAGGTTTTTCAGGGACAGCGCTGCTGGGAACTTCATTAGGAGCCTCTCATTATGCCATCAGCTCCACGGTCATCAGGCGACTGAAGAGCTCTAAATCCTGCCAAGTACTTATTTGCCAAATATTTGATAATCAGATAAAAAATTGTAAGGGCAAATGACAGGAGAAATACCTAAGCGTAGAAACTGCAGAGAGAATAGCAGGGAAGGCATTGAAATCTGCTGTCACAGTATCCTAGCTTTTTGTTCTTTCACAGTTACAGACCAGGACTGGGAAAAAAATGAAAGAAAATGTTTCTCTTCAATGGGGATTTTGTTAGAAGCATGAATCATATTTGTTAATCATGAGTTGTGGTACTATCGGGACACAGATGATTTGGAAAAGTGAAGAAGTAACAATGGCTATGTTAGCAGTGATGAATAAAAGCAGAAATATAATTGCAAGTGGAAGATTTGAATTCAAAACATTAGAAATTGAAACAGTTAAGCTTCAGAAATCTGTCAAATTCAGCCCAAATGTAAGCAGTTTTGACTTAAACCTAAATGAAATTAAAGTATTGCACATACTAAACATACCCATGTAACTTGAATAAATTTTCAAACTTTGTGCTTCACAACCCATTCTTCTGTGTACATTTTTATGCCACGTTTATACAGTTTAGTGCCAAAGTATTTCTGCTCTTTCTAGGGGAGAGCTGGGCGCCATGACTGATACTGTTGTCTCCTGTCATCATAACAAGTGTGTGTTTCAAAGCCTTCTTTTTGTGGCAGTAAGAGGATTTCTAGTTCTGCTTGAACATGTGGAGGTAGAAGACAGCGCACACATTTGGACACATACAAGCAAAGAGAAAAAGAAAAAAAAAAAGTCAAAGATTTGTGCCTTTTAATGAGACAATGGAGAAGCTTTCAACACCTCTTTGAACCCAGAAAATTTTGTTCCATAGTTTTGGAACATAGAAAACCAGACAAAAAATGTCATTTCTGTAGCACAGACATGCAGTCATTCATGTATCATTGGACAAGGCTACGAAGTGTGCTGAAGTTGTAGGACTGAGACCTTCACTACAAAATGGTATTTTTGGAAAGCTGTTATTGAGAATGGAGGCGAAGTCTGAAAATTTGCAGTGGGTGGGATTGCTGAAGAAGATACAGTGGAGTATTCTCAGAGTATTGCTTGAGCTTACTGGGTTTTATGCCCTATGTGGTTTGCATTTCTTCCTCAAGAAAAAGATTGGAAACAATCATGGTGAAAACACATGTGCTTTGAGGAGTTTACTATTTTCACTCTTAATTTTTTTTCCTGTTTTCTTCCTTCTTACAGAAGATAAAGTTCTGCCATGTTTGAACAGAGTTACAGAAGAAACACTTTATATGGTTATGGGGAACTGCCTGTTAGAAGACAGCATACATAATAGCTGATACTGGTGTACAATTAACTAGTCATTGACGTTGCCTTTTCATAACTGCATGCTATTACATGAACAGACTTTTTTGAAGTTGTCACGATTGAACTTGGAGCTGCTGAGCATTGGGTGTGTCTGTTACGAGGCTATTGTTGCTTTGCACTGTGTTTCTGGGTGCTGTGTGCAGAAATGAGATGCAAAGCCAGAATTGCCTTGGACAACACTTCTCTGCCCTGTGCCCAGCCAGAACATAACCAGCACAGAGGGGAGCAGAGGTGGGGTGTGAAAACAGGTTAACAAATCCAGACACTGCTGCTGCGACTCGGCAGTGGAAGAGGTGGGTCTGATGAGGGAATGGGAGATTCACCCAGCTCCTCTGTGGATATGAGCAGTTTCTTTGAAGGATCAGCTGTATCCCTCTGCCCCATGGCCTAGCCAATAATCACAGTTGTGCAAGTCCTTTGCCAAGCTGGGTATCACTTTTGGCTCAGTATTGGTGAATAACTGGATTTGCTGTTGTAAAGACTTGGGTAATTGCACCCCTGATGTGTTACTCGACTGTCACTTAGCAATGAATTGTTTATCCCTAAAGCTGTTGATGTACTGTCTCTTATGGTATCCCAAACCTACAGCTAATCAGGGCTACCTTAAGTTCTTACATCTGTACAGTAGAAGATGTTGTACCATTGCAAAAATTAAATAGGTATCTGCCTATTAGTCCTTTTACCCCCTTCATTTAAATTTTCCAAGTTTTAATACTAGATTAACTGAGCCAGTAAGATCAGGTGGGCCAGAGATGAACAGTGAAAATTTCAGGAAGGAATAATTTTATTTTTCTTTTGTTATCACATGTGTGTCAGTGGGTCCTTTTTTAGTGACCTGCAAATTATGCTAAAATCAGTGGTAATTTTATGTGGTTGATATTTCCAGGTGTACTCATTTAAATGAGGAAATCAATTTAGATTAACTTGATGCTTGATGACAAGATGAATTCATCACTGCCAGCCTTCTCTTAGTATATTTTCAGCAGGGGATAAATTTTAATAGATGTGAGAATAGAAGTGCTTCACAGAGAACTCTCAGCATCACTTAGCCAGGTCTTGATGTAAGAAGCCACAGGTGTCTCATTGCTGATGAGGTTGTAGATTTATTATTTGGATTTTTGGTTGCATTTTCTTTTTTTTGCTGACAGATTTTGTATTGACAAATCTCAACTTAAGTTCAAGCCGCATCGTATTTGTTTCTGACCACGGTGTAAGTGATGCTCATATTTAACCTTTAGCATGTATGTGTTAAATACCTTAGATGCACAGTTTTTTTTCCTTTCCTTCTTCCCACAATTAAGTTAAAAATTATTCTACAACTCCATAGATGCAGGAAGTAAGCAGTTACAGGTATATGAATGAGTTCTCTTTTGTCCAAAGTAAATGGAATTAGTTCCACTACTTTTTTAATCTACATTACAAGAGTTCTTTTCTGAAATCTTTCATGCATGTAACACTCAAAAAATACAAGGGCCAGGTGCAGTTTATTATTTACAAAAAAGTCATCAGCACTAGGTCTGATGACACTGTATGTATGCAAAACAAGAGTGCCTGATGACACAGTATGTATGCAAAAACTGTGCTGCAGGGTTATATTTAAAAAGGTCCTTGCTATAGGGATGGTAGATGCAGCAGGTGAAGATACACTAACTCCAGACATTTAATATTCACTGGATAAAAAACTGCTGAGTTTAAACTATTAGTCTATAGATATCTGATGCATGCATAAAAATTAGGCACATTTATTCTTACTCTTAAAAGCTTGATTCAGCAGGGAATTACTTTAAGTACTTTAGTAATCCCATTTACTTCAGTGGGACTACACATGAGCTTTAAATTAAACATCTGCAAGATATCTGTGCTCAAATACAGCAAAGCTCCAAAGACTGTTCTCAAGTGTTTTGCAGAATGGAGGCAGCATGTTTCACTGATGAGCTCCACGCCTTACACGTTGTATTGGAGGAGTTCACACATAGGACTGCTGTGTGGGAGGCAGAAATACAGCAGTAAAGGTAGTACAAAACACACAGTGTAGATAGAAATTTCAAATCAAGTAGGTCTTCTCTGGCCCCATAGGAACAGCCAGAACATTTATGCCAATTTTTGCATCTGGAGTTTATGTTAAAGTTTTTAAACATAGTTCTGTATAACTTTAACGCAAATAATTTTGTCTGACTTCTAAAACAGGAACAAAGCTTCTTTATACATTGTAAATCCATGTTAAGTTAGTGGAAATACTGAAGCAGTAATTATAGAGGACTTTTTTTTTCCCCAAAAAATATCTGCTATATTATCTGATCAATATTGTGTTATGAATCTGCTCTCCTAGGTGTATCAGTGTCAGTTCTACCTTGCAGTTGAAGCTGGGACCTAGCCAGTAAGACAGTATATTTAATTCCAGAGATATTGTGCTTACTCAGTGAATACAGTTATTATTTTCTTTGCAAAAGTGCTGATAAAGCTTATAAAAAACAAAAATACAGATCCTTTTCTAACTTGAAAACAAGATGAGTATGTTCTGTACCCAGACTTCTATTTTCAGCATTGTTCCAAGCAACTGAATTAGATTTGAAATAAAAATGCAGTTTGTTTTTTTTAAGGAAATGCAGCATTTATGTTGAACACCTTTGTCTCTGAAGTGATTTTAACAGTAAAAAACTGTCTATACAAGTAAGTTGTGTATTTGTATATATCCAGTGTGTTGGAATGCTTTTTTAAAAATGTATAAAGATATTACAGTATTTTATAATAGTGGAAAAAATATAATAAGTTGTTCCTGGATCTTGTAAACATTCGGAGTTGTGTCTTTGGTTGTTTGGGGTTTTTTTTATATATATCTACAGAGCAAAACTGAGTGGATCACAATACCTTAATCCATTTACAAAGATGGATTTGGAACTAACTCCAAATGTGTTTTGTTTTATAACACTTGATTTGAAGAAAAGTGTCATATCAGTGATTATCTTAAATTAGCATTCAGATTATATAGGTGGAAGATACCTAGAAAATCAGACTTATCCCCAGTAATTTTTTCCTAAAGGGTGATAGGAATTGTGCAATTGCTGTAGTTCAAGTCTTGTTTCCTTGGGGAAGATGGGAAAGGTTTATGGATTTCCTCTTGGGAGCAAATTCCCACTTCTGAAGATGGCTTGTGTAGTTTTGCTTGAGCATTTTTCTTTAGCTTAAGGAGGCTCTGTGATGCATTATTTTCTTGTAGACCTCATGATTGTCACAGTTGCTGTTGTCTGGACTTTATTTAATTATGTTATGTTATTGGTTGCTAAAGTCTGATTTCAAATACAAACCACACTATTTGGCTAATATTATGTCATATTAAAGTAGCATAATTTTGTGTGACTCCCAAATGACATTATGCTTTTTACACTGGTGCCAGGAATCAGAAGTATGGTGGTTCTGCTCTCCTCCACACAACAAGATGATGTGTAAAAACTAATCTTTGTGATTTGCTGTTGTCCTAATCTTTTCCCATAGAATGCTGTTTAGATAGTTGCTTCCCACCTTGTTTTAGTGAAGTTGAGTATCACTTAGCAGGCTTTCACTAGCATACTCTTTTTCCTCCCACTTTGGGATTATGCTCCCAAGTTAAGTTAATTTTCAGTCTTAATTCCACATTGCAGTTCCTCACAGGTTTCCACATTTGCATGTGCAATAACTGAACTCTTCCAAGATCAAAGTTATTCATGAAGGTATTGAATATTAAAGCATTTAGTACAGATTTAGCATTTCATACATCCTTCAGGCTTGGGACTTAATAATTAATAACCATTACTTAATAACTATACACAATGTGTAGTCTTAGACAGCTTTACTTAGATCACATTTAACAAACATCAGCAGCTTTGCTGAAGTCAAAGTGCATGTCTCTTTTAGGCTGAAGGCTGAAGCAGAAAAGCTTTTAGCACTTTGGTTTATCTCACTGGTGTGGTGGAAAGCTTTCTCTCCCCACTGAGCAGCAGCACGGCCTTTCCCTTTGCCGTCTTCCTCCACCTCTAGGGCTGTCTCAGTTCCTTTCCTGTTCCTAACTAAGACTCATTCTGTGATTTGGCCTTTCTGATTTTGCCCCTGCATACTTGCACTCTTCCCTAAAATTCATCCTTTAGTAATCTGACCTACTTTTTACTTGCGTATGCTTCCTTCTAGTGTTTCAGGATCCTTGAAGAGCTCTCAATTTAGTCAAGTTTATCTCATGATACTTATCTTATTTTCCCTTTTCATCGAGGTAGTTCATTTATGCCCTTCACACTATTTTCACATTATATTCACATTATATTTACAGATTTCTCTCTTTGGACTTTACAGTAATATAAAACCTAGTAGAGAACAAATCTTAAGTTTGTGGTTTTTACAGGGCAGTCTTGGCAAACGCTGGCTTGAGATATTCTCATGCCCCCAACCCTCTGTGCTGCCAGCACAACTGTTTCTTCAGTGAGCTGTGATTTGGATCAGGAAACCAATCCAGCTTAAAAATAATCCAGCAAAAAGATTTATTTTTATTTTGCTCTTAAAGCCGAATCCTTTGCTCTGTTTGTAGAACATCTATGCAAACAATTGCCCTAATGCAATTGAAAGCATACAGGAAAGCTGTCAGCTTTACTGTTCACCTTGTTTGTTTGTAATTCCATTCTCTTTTTCGAGGAATTACAAATAACATTTTCCCCGTAATCTTTCACCCAAGTTGCCCTCAGTCTTGCACTTTCAGTCAGTTTGCCCACTGTTGATTAAAAGAGAAGAGATATTCCAGATTTGATGTAGTCACTTACCTGCTCAATAACAAAACTTTCCCCTGTACAACAGCCTTCCAGTACCTGAGGGAAGACTACAAGAGACATGGAGACTCCTAAAGAGTATGTAGTGACAGGACAAGGAGGAATGGCTTCAAACTGAAAAAAAGTAGGTTTAGATTAGATATAGGAAGAAATTCTTTACCGTGGGGTTGGTGAGGTACTAGAACAGGTTGCCCAGGGGAGCTGTGGACTCCCCATCCTGAGAAATGTTCAAGGTCAGGTTGGAAGTGGCTCTGACCAACCTGGTCTAGTGGAAGGTGTCCCTGCCCATGGCAGGGAGGTAGGAACTGGATGGTCTTTTAAGGACCTTTCCAACCCAAGCCATTCTATGACTCTGTACTGCAACGATACCTTCCCAACAGGTCCCTTGGTTGTTGAAGTCCTCCACATTCACCCTGTTCTGTGCTTTGAAGAACTAACAGCAGCACCCAGAGCTCTTGAGTCCTGCATTGCCATGTCCTACAGGTTTTCTAGGTGTCTGAGGAGAACCAAAACCTGATTGAAGCTTTTCTAATTGTTTGGAGGATTCATATTAACTCTCACATTAGGTAAGAATTGGGGTTGTTTAATATTTATTTGTTAGTGATGTGTAAAGCATCTCTCTTCTGCCTGGATGGGTCCTTTTTGGCTTTGCTATTTTTAAGTTGCAGAAATAACATTCTTTTGAGATCTTAATTTCTCTGGTAATTTTCATGTAAATTAGCTAGAGAATTAAATAATTTTCATATATGCTGCCTTAATACCATAGGAAAAAAAAAGGTTCAGTGGCCTTTCTGCTCACCCTGGTGCTATTTTTCAGAATACCTCTATTGAGAGTTATATACCACTTATATCTGCCCAGAAATCTAGGCTTTTTGCCATGCTTTAGGCCAGTTATTAATTGAAAATTCTCCTTTATTAAGTTAGCATTTTCATCACCAGTGATTACAGACCTTCACAGAGCTCTGGTAAAGAGAATTCCTTCATCAGACAGACAGCTCTGCAGTGTTTCTGTCTCATGTGACTAGTGAAGGAGACCAGAGCTCTGCAGGTCACAACAGGCAACCTTTGCAATGGTGAGTGCACCTCAAAGAAGGCACCCATCCCAACTTCCATGGGGATCACAGTTCTTCAGCTACTCCCTGGAGCTTGCAGTTCCTTATGATCTGCCTTGATTTGATCAGGCAGATTTTCAGGATGAAGCCGTATGTCAGTCTGCATTCATACCTAATTTTGTGTTAACATGGGATGTCTTGTGAATTTCTTTGGGTTTTTTCTTATAAAAATGGATTTTTTTTTTAATTGAGTGGTGATTAATGTTAAAATAGCAATTAGATAAGATATTTCTAATTTTAAAATACATTTTGAGGGCCTTGGCTGATGTCACACTCCTGGTTTGCTCTACTAGATCAGAACAAACAACTGTTGCATTTCACCAATGAATTAGTGTTGGTGCTTCTTATACCTCAGATAATTGTTTTTTCTGAGTGAATCCATTTGTGAAATTAATTGAAAATCACTGTCATTCTAAATATGACAGTGTTTGGGTTTTTTCGGTGGTTTGGTTGTTTTTTTTTTTTTTTCAGTTTATGATGGAGAAAAACAAGGCAAATGCTACCAGAGATGCAAAAGCTGAGGGTTTTGCTGTTTGATACTGAATGTGATATGCATATTTTATGCATGGTATAGTCACTTTTGAGATATGTTTCCATTAACAAAGTCTGCAATAGAGGAATTGAGCTTTAGAGGACATTACCATAGGGCTAAGCAGGCTGTGCTGCAAAGACCATTAATAGAAAGCCACTCCCTCAATCTGCTTAAACTTTGGTGAGGATAATGCGGCTTACTCTAACTGATTTTTGATAAAACAGTAAAAGACAGATGCTTGTTATGCCTGACTTGAGAAGTGCACCCTATTGATAAGTTTCTTCTGCTTCTTCAGGAGTATTTTGTCCTGGGGAAGAAAATTTTTCACACAACAGCTAACATGCAAGTCAATCACCTTAATGTATTTTGATATTTAAGTTTGTATAAAAGAATATAGCAAGGGTTAGTGCATCATAATCAGCCTAACCAGTGAATTAAACCTCCCAGCTGGTATGAGATTTCATTTATTCTTCATTTGCTTCTCTTCTGTTGGCCTTTTCAATGCTTGTACCATAATGTCATGATGTTTTTATATAATGAAGAAACCCATTCACTGTGTGGATTACAGTATCAGCCCCCTCTGCATCTTGAAAACTGGCTTTCTTAGCAAATGCACTTACTGTAATACCACATTGCTGCAGAAAGGTTTTCTATTTGTCCACTGGAATTTCACTTAAAGATCAGATTCTGCATTTTGGAAGACAAAACCGACAATGCAGAATTTTGAATGTCTGTCTTTGTGTTGTGCAGGTGCAGAACAGTTTTTTATGCTCTTGTTTTGGTGAATTCACATGAATTTGTGTTTGCAGCTCTGCATGTGAATAAGTTATATATATCTGTGTTAAGTGTTTCTGGGAAATACAACATGGACATTGGATAAATTCGTATTTGCAGTATTTTTTTCCTAAAAACAAACTGTATTATCTGGAGAGTTTTAAGCCTTTTGTTTAAAAGTAATATTTTCTTCCTTTTTTTCTCTAGGTGTAGAGTCTAAACCAGGTTTTGTAGTGCTTTTTATCAAAGTATCATCCTCTAGAAACTGCAGTTGTCATAGGAAATAAAATCCTTTTATTATTATCCATTTATAAAATTATCAATTTTTTGAGGTTTTCTAAACCACCTTATACTTTGTATTAAGTATGTAATGGTAGAATTTAAGATTTCTGCAGAATATAAAAACATCTCTTCTTTGACAGTGTCTGCTCTAATCATGGAATGTATGTCTTCCTAATAATACAGCGTATTTGAAAAACAATTATATGATATTTTCTTATGTCTGAATGCATAATAAATGTAATTGACTTACAGAATAAATAATTTGTGTTTGGTTTGGCATGTATTCATCACTAAATCATTAACTTGTAGGTGTGCCTAAAATCACCTGTGCTATTAAGTCCATTGTGGAGATCACCTTAGTTTTTGTTTTAGGTTGTCAATTTTAAAATTTGTCATTAGCCTGCATGATATTTCGTTATGTTAGGTACAAAGTATCTGGTTATGTTAGGTACAAAGTTGTTTTTCCAACTGATTTGAGAAGTAAAATTGATTTTGAAAGTCCCTTATTTCATGTGATAACGTTGCAAAAATTTTGTTAATTCACCCACAGCTGTCTATCTGCTGTTGTTGCTTATGAGAAGTTCTGCCATGAAAACAAAAATTTAATAGAGCTGGAGGACTTTTTCTGTGATACAACATGCTAAAGTTAGAAGCTGGGGGTTGCAGTTTTTTCTTCACATGTAGAGGGATATAGTTTTGGTTTTATGTAAGTTTGAGACTGCAGTTTTTGTCTAAAGAAAATTTAAATCAAATTTTATTTTTACCAGCTGGTTGTAGATCTGCAAAATTAAGCCAAATTAAATATTTAAAAAATGTCAGCCAGTTTTGAAAATTTATGATGTCAGGATTTAAATTTCAGTATCCAGAAAGGGAATGAATCTGGCATTATGCAACTTTGTGATTCTCCAGTTGTAGTGCTGAAAATTATTTGTATAGGCTTAAGAGACCCAAAAAACCCCACAAAACAACCCCAAACAAAAAAACAAAAACAAAAAAACCCCAAACAAACAAAAAACCCAAAACCAAACAAACAAAAAGTTATTTTAGTCTGAAATTTTGTTGCGTTTTTCGTTTGTTTGGGTTTCTAAATTCTTTTCCTCCTTTCCTTTATGAAGTCTAGCACAGATCTTGCACTAGGTTGGGTTTAATCAATGACTGGAAGTGCCTGGCTCATTCTGCTGGCTATTGAGTGAGTTTTAGTTTGTAAACTACTTGCCTAATTTTGTGCACAATTGCACTACATGCACAATTGCTTTAACAAATACAGTATTTTCCCCATTACTTTCACAGTTTTTGGGAGACACAGCTGCTGTCCACAGTTGGAAGTGTTGTGCAGAGCTGGAGCTACTGTGTTCCTGAGTTAAGAGTTCATTTATGGGGACAAATAAACTTGTGCCCCCATTATAATTTGAATTATTTTATGAGGTAATACTTTCCTTTATCTTATGGTTTTATTTTTTTAAATGGAACCTAAAATCATATCTACCTAGAGTACAAAATGTTTAACGTGATTATTGAAATAAGACCATGTGTGTGCGCATGAAGTTGTTAGAATGGAAGTCTTCAATATGCAAGTACGCTTGCTACCAGTAAATTTTGTTTTATTTCATCCTGTCACGCTGGGAGTGAGTGTTGAAAGATGAACAGGCAAGTGTTGCTCAGCCAGAGGGGAGAAGCACGTCATCCAGCCCCCAGAATAGCATCGGCAGTAAATACGGTCATGCTGTTCCTCCCCGAGATAGACCCAGATCACATTCGTAGCACCCACTGGCTCTGCTGCTTACCAGACGTTCAGGCCTTTGATGAAACATTTACAAATGCAGCTGCAGTTCAGAGGGATCTTCTGCCAGCACTGAAGTAGCTGACATCAAGAAAACGGGAGGAAATGGGATCACAAGCCATGGAGTTCAAACAAAATGCAGTTTAGGGGGAATACAAATTTAATCACAGTATTAAAACCTGCTCCAAGATATGAAACCCCTACTAGTTAGACTCCTGTTTCATGTTAGCCTATGTTTTCCAGTGACTTAGAACTGCTAAAGCATTAAGCTTTTGTAGAGGAGGATTGGCGAACTGAAAAATAGCTCTTTGTTCAACTGTCTTGGGTCACACACAGTGTCAAAACTGGAATTAAAATATATTGTAAAGTGAAATCAGAAAGAAGCTGAGATTTAAAATTTTTTTCCAGCTTCAGTTATTTCTCACTTTGTGCAATATATGTAAATGAAGTAAGATAGCCCTGAAGATCTGTGGCAGTGGCCTATCTAGCATGTTAGAAGGGAAATTTTAATTATTCAAGGCCAAGAGTTAACCCTGTCAATTTCTTCATCTTGAAAAGATAGATTATTCCCCTGGGCCAAAAGAATATTCTTACTTCCTTGTCCCAAAGCTCTGTTCATATAATGTTTGTATTATGCTTTGAGGACTGTAACATACAGGTCAACTTCTGCCTTTGTGTTCTGCCTGATGGACTTGACAGGACACTACACGAATTAAGCCAAGGCACCACGTCTTCCTCCTCCTCCCCACCAGTTTGCACGTCTCTGTAAAGTTTGAAAAGCTCATTTCAGCTTCTGCAGCTTCTCTCCTCTGGCTTTGCCCCCCCACCGGTGCATTAGCTGGGGTGTTAGTGGAGAGGGTTTGTTATTTCAGACACATACCATCGCCTGCTGCCCTCACTTCTCCCCTGAGTTCGCACAGGGCACAGAGACAAGTTCATACTTTCATTTGTATCAGTTACACACACAGGATTTAAATTCATCCCTCTCTCTGTATAGTGTATTTTTTTTTTCCCTCTCTACAGAAAACTCAGTAAATGCTAAATAGCGAGTATTCCCACCTTAAGCTGGCACTAATACCCTACCTCTGTTTTTCTTTTCTTTCTCATTGGGATTTCTTTAAATGTGATAGGGGAAGTGTGTTTTCAGAGCAGTAGCTCCGGTATTTGTTCTCTATTTGTGAGTGACGTTATGCAGTTGAGAAAAAATCATGCCAGCATGTTTCAGTCAGTGCCAAAAGAACATAGACAGTGATTCAGTGCCCCGATCTATTGCTGCCCAAAACTGTATCTTGTCCTATTTTTACTTTCACAAATGAAGGTCTTATTGAGAGGAGTTAGGTGAATGTTATGTTTGCATGCTATCTGATAGTGAATTTAATCAGCTGTTTTGTAGTCTGCTGTTCTTTTATTTCAAGCAATGAGAATTAATTAGTTTTCAGAATTCAGTAAATATACAGTAAATTGATGTATCATAATTGACCACTACAATTTCCTTGTTGTTTCTCACGTACTTTAATTTGAAAAGACAATGCAATAGTGATGCATAAATGATGTGATTTAGATTGATGGAAAAAAAGTCTTTGCAAGAGAACATATTCTACTTATGGCTCCCACCCTGCCATGAGCACTTGTGAGCTGTGTTGCCCAGACAGCAACGATGATTTTCCTGTGGTGGTGTGGAGCCCACGGTGGCCCAGGACAGAACAGCCTCCATCCCTGCTGCTGTGCTGGTGCAGTGTGCTCTGGGACAGATGATGACTGTAGCTTTTCAAAACACCTTTTTTTTTACTTCTGTCTAACACGGATGTCTGACTGTCTTGTGAAATGAGATTTCACGGAGTCTAATTGAAATATTTTACCTGTTACTGTTTAAATTTTAGTCCAGCTTGCACAAACAAAATGAGCAAACAGCAAGAACTAAGGCTGAAGAAACAAGAATTTCCTTATTTAAATAAGAGCTATATTTCTATGATGTCCCAGTGATTAATGTTGTTAAAAGATATGGATCTTTCTTCGTGGCCCCTATTTTTTTACTTGCCAATAACAAGGTGTGGAAGTAATGATTATGGTTTAAAGCATCTTAAAGCTGTTTGTCTGAACAGTTTGCTGGAAAAAGATAAAATATTTAAATTTGTTTACAAATTAACTTATCAAAGTGTTAATGTTTCCAATAGAGAGTGTAACAAGATTTTTAGAAATTTTTTTTAAATTGTTAAACTTTGGGATTGTTTCAGGGATGGAAAGATGCTGATTTCTGTAATTTTTCAGGAAAGATTTTTAAAACTGTTTTCCAGTCAAAGAAAATACCAAATGAGACTTCAAACGACATCTTACAAATTTGTATTTACCTCCTTAAATTTTCTTAAGGCTTTCTATGTTTGCGTGTCATCCAGTTACTGAATACTTATATTTTGCATTGTGATTGTAATAGAATTTGAACTGGCCTAAGAGCTGGTACAGGACCCACTGAATTCAGTACAGATCACCCCTCTAACTTTGGTGGACTTTGTTTCAGCATCTGTCCAATCTATTTTACAAGGTCAAAGTTGCACACTCTGGTTTTGGCCACAGGCAATAGCTCTGTTTCTTAGATTCATTGTTTGTGTTGTGATAATACATGAGTTTTAATGGGCAACCAAAAGACAGTGTGCCAGACAGTGCTGTGCAAACAAAATGTCATCACCGTTAGATTAAAACCAGTATAAAAATCAACACCTGGATGCTATGCATGGAGGTACAAAGTTTCCACTGTTGTGGCTTACTCATCTAAGTTAATGTGGGGGAAGATGAAGTATGTGAAGTGGTGATACTGAATTGTTCCTAAAACCTTGGTTATGATCCAAGTTTGTGATGTGAGCCAGCATATTACACATGTGCACAGAGACAACAAACATGGGCAAGTATAAAAACAGTTTTAAATCTTTTGAATTTGGCTGATGTATTAGATTTTATAGTAAAGATGCTGTTTACATAAAAGTTTGAGGTGGGATAGACTCAATAATACTTTAATGTTAATACCTAGATTTTAACCTTTACAGCTAAGAAATGGCACTTTTTTCACCTTATGAAAATATATTAAATTTCTTTCTGTGTATGCCTTAAAAGCCTAATTAATTCCAATCATCAAAACTGTTGAGATTTATATATCATTAGAACAACTAATATTTTTATTACATCAAAATTACTAATAATTATTTTGAAATAGGCTTTCTATAAAACTTCTAAGAATTTTATATAAAAATTAGTTATTAAGCAGTATTGCTGGAGTATTTACATATGAAACTTCTGCGTGGAACAGGAATACTATAGTATTTAGGGAAAATTTGGCAGAATTTTGTGGTGAAATCCCTGAAGAAAACCTAGTATGATATGTTAAGTAACTTTGAAAGTGACTATATAAATTCTATTATAAGTTGACTTCGTTGGATGTAAAATGGTAACTGACTAATTATATTTCCTGAGAACATGAATCAGCTATCTAGAATTGCCATCACTCCATGGTTTTATATGCAGTTAAATTAGGGCACAGATAGTCTCAGCTGTGACTATCAAGACTATCAATAACGCTGCTCTTGCTCTTTCTATATAGTTGCATATCTAATTTTTCAGTCATGTTAAAATTCTTGTGAGTTCAGTATTAAGTCTCAGCTATGTACCTGAGTTCAATGCTATGTTGTTTTGACTCATATCATCACCAGTAAACCAGCATCTGCCAGTAGTATTCAGTCAATAACCATTGATGACAGAAGGTCCAGAACAGAACCTGCCTTACTTTCCCAACAAATATTAACTCCTGCAACACCGTCTATTAGTCCAGTTCTGCACTTGGAATTGAACCAATGCATCTGTTAATGATTCATACACAGAATACAGCCAATTTTCAGCTATAATGGCTCTGGCTGCATAGAAAAAAAAAAAAAGTGGTTTTTTTTTTGCCCCTGTAGTCTAATAAATTTGAGTTTCAATATGCACAATGAATTGATCTGATAAGAAAAGAAAGTTATTTTTTTAACTTGCATCAATTACTCTAATGACATATTTCACCTGTGTTTCTTGTTAATAACATGGAGTGAAAGGTGAAGTAAAGAAGAAAACTGATTATCAGAATACTGATTTCCAGATCTTTGACCCAATTTATATAACTGTTTATCAAAATGGTTTTTATTTTTAGCATTAGCTGTAAATGCTATTTTCTTTCCATGATGTAAAAATATGTGCATTAAAAAAAAGTTGTAGAGGGGTGTGCATATATACATGTATTTTTGTAAATGTGTATGGGATGCTAAAAAAGACCCAAGAGACACCATGTAGAGAAACAGGGCAAGAACATCAATGTGGTACGAAAAATGACTTATCACATAGAGCTAGGGGTCTCCTTGAAAATGGCAAGATGCCAGTTGGGTTTGCATTTGTGCTGTTTGTGTGTTCATGGCACTTACACATTAAACATGCCTTTAAAGAGTCTTATTTCAGTTGTGTAAATGCTTGTGGAACAAAGTGTTCCAGGATGTGGTGAGCTTTTTCATAATCTGGCTCTTTCGCTTGCTTTTCTGTGGGTATGAGAAGGTAGAGGGCAAACACAGGATGGATAGATTCCTTTCTTCTCGGAAGAGAAAGGAATCGTTCCTTTTTCTTCATCTTTGGAAGAAGGAAGGTCCTATGCGCCGTATTTTGGAAAAGGGAGTCCTCGTGTGGTCAGGCGTGGGAACAGCCCTGGCGGGCTGGAGGGATCCCAGCCGCAGGCACTCCCTCCTTCAGCTGAACCAGCACTATAAACATGGACAGCGGGGTGTAATTTATCACAGAATCATAGAATGGCCTAGGGTGGAAGGGACCTTAAAGCCCATCCACTTCTAACACCCCTGGCATGGACAGGGACACCTTCCACTAGACCAGGTTGCTCAGAGCTACTTCCAGTCTGGCCTTGAAAATTTCTTGGAATGAGGAGTCCACAGCTCCTCTGGGCAACCAGTTCCAGTGCCTCACCATCCTCACAGCAAAGAATCTCTTCCTAATATCTAATCTAAACCTAGTCTCTTTCAATCTGAAGCCATTCCCCCTTATCATGTCACTATATGCTCTTGTAAAAAGTCCTTCTTAGTCTTTCCTGTAGGCTCCCTTCAGGTACTAAAGGCCACAATTTGGTAACCTGTAAGCCTTCTTTTTTTCAGGGTGAACTATCCCAATCCTCCAAGCCTCTCCTCATAGGAGAGGTGCTCCATCCCCCTAATCATCTAGTCCTCTGGACCTGCTACAACAAGTCAGTGTCCTTTCTATATTTCACGACAATATGGATGACTAGGTTAGGAAGAAGAAACACCTGTATATGATTGCAGCTGCTCTGTCTGAACAAGTCTGAAATGCTGTTCTCACTGGTCCTTCTTTCTTTATTGTGTTGTAAGATAGACAAGGAAATGTATCTTTCTATTCATCTAAACCAGGTAACAAAATATAACTCAAACACAGAAGTCCATGTGTGGTATTAAATTAATTAGCTGTACCAAGAGAAATGGAGTAGTGGTCTATGGGGTAATTGACAAAATGACAACATTTTGATTTAAAGGCAAAATTCAGGAAAAAAAAGCAAAAAAGAAACCTGAATGAGTGTCTAGTTCATGTAAATTTAAAAAGAACAGTTCCCAGTTCTTTCCCTTAAGTTACTGTAAGATCTAGCTGTGAGGAACAGCTGTACAGAAGCCTAGGAAGGGACCTATGAGAATACCCATATATTGGTGAGTCACAGGTTAAAGCCCTTGTACATGAGAGGATATTCCAGCACTCTTACCTTAGACAAGTATCTTAAAGAGAAGTAAATCCCACTATAGTGACATCGACTGCTTTCTTGCTGTCAGTTCTAAGCACATTCTCCAACTTTTTGAAGAATAAAAATTAAATTCCCCCAAATGTGGGATTTACGATCAGTAACACTGATTGCTACCAGCTGGGATTTGTGAGAAGCCTCTCATCCTGCATGACCTTCTGAAGAGATTGTTTTTACTTGTGACTCTAGCAGTGAGTGGTCTCTGAGGAAGGCATGGGGCAGCTCTTGTGCCCACTCCCATGACCAGTACAGGGCTGGAACCTGTCTCTTTGTTCCTTGCCTTTTTATTTATGAGATTTGTCCATTACCTTGTCTCAGTGACTTAAATCCATTCCCTTGCTTAACATTAGTCAAAATTTCCCTTAAATGTTCTTGTTATTGGGATAGAGCTCTCAACATACTACGTTCAGGTCTTTCAGATACTGATTGTGGGGTTCACCTGTGCCATAAAAACTGCATGTAGGAATGAGTTATCAGGCTTACCTGAAGTAGTAGCCTTTACTGGGAATTGAGCAGTCAGAATGAAGAGAACAATACTTTAGGCTGTGTAATCTCACTGTGGTTTTTTTTAGCTTGCTGAAATCTGCCTGCTGTCGCTGAGAGGGTCTAATGTACCCTCTAATCAGCAATCACGTCTTCTAGACTATCTCCAGTGTAAGATACAGAGAAGGCATTTCCTGATGATGTAAGCCATTGTTTGTTATCAAATGCTTTTCAGAGAGGACCTTGCTTCACACAGGGAAAATTAAAAAAGCCCTGCAAAACTGTTAGATTTTCTAATTTTGTCTAGAAAAAAATAATAATTAGGCAACTTCCTCTCTTGAGATTGAAAGAACACATCAGGAGGCAAAATAAGTTATTTGAAAGCTTTGTTCCTTCTTGCTGACTCATTCTGCAATAGAGGATCTATGCCCACAAGGTCCAATTCAGGATGATTTATGTTTTTGGATGCTTTTTTTTTTTTTTCCTCTCTAAGCGCAAATTGCTGATGTCCCTGAAATTCATACTGGAAGTGGTGGTTAAAAAAAAAAAACAACAACAACAACAAAACAAACCCCAAATAAATATAAAAGGCTAAATCCTGCCATGTGACCTTCCCTACTTGCGCATCCATCTTCCTGCGCTTCCTTAGGGGATGCTGCAGAGGGCTTTGCAGTCGGTTTCCCCTTCGGAAGGGCTGTCCTCCGAGCAGTGAGGGTGGGGGGAAGACGGGGGTGGCCCCCGAATCCCCCGGGCATCCCCTTCGGGTAATTTCCAAGAGCGGATCGGCGCGGGGTGGGCACGGCCGCCGCTCCGCGCCCGGCGCCGCGGGCCAAACCGAGCCGGGCCGGGCCGGGCCGGACCGAGCCGGGCATGGCGCCGCTGGTGCTGTACCACTGGACGCAGTCCTTCTCCTCGCAGAAGGTGAGGGGTGGGCGAGGGCGCGGGGCCCCGGATCGCCTCCTCCCGCCGTGCCCACAGCCCCTGCGCGGCCGCGGCGGCAGCGGGGTGGAGATAG
>JANPWX010000024.1:1841192-1958219 GCA_024734555.1 Trochalopteron elliotii | reverse complement strand
TGAAGGGATGAGGGATGGGGGATGGAGGGATGAGGGATGGGGGACGGAGGGATGGGGGATGGACGGGAGCGGCCGTGGGTGCGCCGAGGCGGGGCCGGGAGGGCGGCGGTGCGGGGGTGCCGCCGCGGTGACCCTGGCCGTGCCGTTCCAGGTGCGGTTGGCAATCGCCGAGAAGGCGCTCAAGTGCGAGGAGCACGATGTGAACCTGCCATTGAGCGAGCACAACGAGCCGTGGTTCATGCGCTTGAGTTCCTCTGGAGAAGTACCCGTCCTGATCCACGGGGAAAACATCATTTGTGAGGCAACGCAGATTATTGATTACCTTGAAGCGACGTTTGTCGATGGTAATCCCACAGGCATTTCAATATGTGGTTCTTCCCCTCACCCCGTAGCCTGAAGCAATGCCGTGGGCAGCTGTGTCACTGCAGGACTCTTCCTTCAGGGCAAAAAATGTTTAGAGTTTCACAAGTAAGCAGGCTCTCCTAATAGTTAGCAGTTTGGGTTGAAAACATGTTCCTCTAAAATGAACTGAAGGCTTTCCACCATGAGTAAACTTACTTCATGAGTAAACCTTTATAAGTAAAACCTACCTCTTTAGCCCTTCAGGAAGAATGGAGAGGCCAGGAATAGCAGCAGCACTGTGCTGCACTAACCCTGGCGTGGCACTGCCATGAAAAATAACATACTGAAAAGAGCTGTGTGACTTTTGACTGCATGACTGCCTGCATGACTGCCTTTGTTGAGCAGGTCCAGAGTCTCTGTGAGATAAGAAGAAACGTGCTTAATTTCAGAAAAATCTTCTGTAGAACAATGGAAGTAGAATGAGCAAATTATTTTTGGAGCCAAAATGGAATGAAGATGTAAAAGAGCGGGAAGAGAAGCCTTGGAAGTGATCACGTGCAGGGTTTTGAAGTTCTTTGTGTCTGTAGTGTTAAAAAAACCAAACAAAACACCAAGAAGAAAACCTGCCTCAATTTTTGAAGGAAATGCAGAGCTGTATTTTGTATAGGTGTGAAGATGGCAGCATTTTGTATCTCAGGCATTTAGTGCTGTGATTTCTGAGGCGTGAAGAAAACTTAATTGTTAAGTGAACATAATTTGTGCTGTCTTTTAGTCAAAAAAGGTGTTGGGACCCAGGTAGATCAAGGCTAGGGTAAAACTCATTGATGTGCAGGAATACTTCCAATCATGCTTTGCATAGGATTCCTTACTGTAATTTCTACATCATTGCAGGAGCAGTAACATTTCAGCCATAATAATATCCTGGAGTCTCAGCTGTGCCGTGTCCAACTGTGAGAGCATTATAGGGTTGTATGTGATGGTCACCCATTCCTAGATGTACATAACAGAGCTGAGTGTGGTTTTCTGATTTGAAAGCCTCTTAAATATGTGTTTATGTGGGTTGCTGCATAAGAATTGGAATTATAAAACATTTTAAAATGAAATAAAAATATACATTTCTCTGAGCGGCAATCACACCATTGAGTTATGCTGGGGAGCAAAGTGAAGCTTTCTTACCTGGGGCTGTGTCACCTGTCCCAGCTGAACATAACTGAATGAACTTTGGTCAATTAGATGATTCTTCTTTTCTTAACTTTATTTTAAACTTTGTTTTGCAGAGGAAGTACCAAGATTAATGCCAGAAGAGGGAAGCATGTATTATCCAAGGGTGCAACACTACAGAGAGCTTTTAGACTCCTTGCCTATGGATGCTTACACACATGGCTGCATCCTGCACCCCGAGTTAACTGTGGACTCCATGATTCCAGCCTATGCTACCAGCAGAATACGTAGTATGTACTGGTGTAGCTCTGAATGTCTATAACTTAGTAGGTTGCTGCATTACATTCATCTTCTTTCTTAAGTCCACCTTAAACACAAAATACTGAGCATAGTTTATGAATTTTAGTTGCAGTCCTTGATGATTTGTATGCATATACTTTTTATTGGTTGTGTATTTTGTTGTGATTTGAAAACAAGAAAGAGGAAGCATTATTTTTGAGGTGTCTTTGGAGATAATTTTTGTACCATTTAAAAGACAACCTTTTAATTGATGCTGTTTTGTTTCCTTCTGTGTATTACAAAATAACTAAGTAGTTCTAGGACAAGTATCAACTCCTGACAGCATGGCTGGATGATAATTCCCTGTTTACAATTACATTCTGAGATCTCTGATTTTTTTGTCAACATCAGTGGTTTATATAGTATTGTTTTTTTTTGTATAATGTTTTAGAATGCTTTCTGTAGAACAAAGTCAAATACTGTAGAGTCTTTGAAATGTAATACAACTACACTGTTAGTAAGTTCACAATATCGTAAAAGGTGATATTGTGTTAGTTTGAGAAATCATATTTCCAACAAAATGTCTTATTCTCCTCCTTAAAATTTTTGGTAAATCAGTTCTCTTACTAGCCACACTGTTATGTTTTCAGAAGTGAAGGCAGACAGTTAATTTTCTGTATAGTTTCCTGATTGATGTTACTGAACTAACATAGAATCATAGGATCATAAAATCATAGAATCATAGAATGGCCTAGGTTGGAAGGGACTTTAAAGATCATCTAGTTTCAGTGTCCCTGCTGTAGGCAGGGACAGCTTCCTCTAGAGCAGGCTGTTACAAGCCCCATCCAGCCTGACCTTGGGCACTTCCAGGAATAGGGATTTCCACTCCCTCCCACATAGCTTCTCTGGGCAATCTGTTCCAGTGCCTCACCATCCTCACAGGAAAGAATTTCTTCTTCATATCCAATCTAAATCTACCTCCTTCTGTTTAAAGCCACTCCCCCCTTGTCCAAGAACATGAATTATTCTCTTACTTAATCAATGCATTGTCTGGTTTGGTGGTTTTGGTGGTTTTTGTTTTTTGTTTTTGTTTTTTTTTCCTAAGTGTGGAAACAAACAGTTCCTAACTGTTTATTGAACAATCGTGCTTTACTCATAGGCATTGTGGATAGTTTTTCTGTTTTCACATGGTAATAATCAGTGTTATTATTACAGTTCACTTTCCAACATTGTCTTCTGCTTTTCTTGCTGTATGTATTCTTCTGCTCTAGCTTCTAATTGGTGTAAATTGTTCTCAGTTTGCACATATTCATACTGACAGGGCTCACATTATTGCTCATCTAAATTGGGATGTTTTCTTATCTTTTTATGCTTAAAGCATAGCCTACATATTTTGATTTGAAGCATTTTTTTGAAAAGCCTGTGGATGTTTCTTAACAATTCTTTTGCATGTTCAAACCTCTCCTGGATGGCTACGTTTTCAGCTTGAAACACTTTTTTTTCAGACTGCTAGATATAATAAGGCATGAGCCAGTTGTGTATTATATCTATGCATACCAAATCCAAGTAAGTAATTAATTGCACATGTAAGATTTTAGTTGTATGAGTACATCCTTCAATTTCTTCATACACTATATTGAAGGATGGCTTTCACAGTCATGTTGAAATGAATGTATAAAAAGTGAGTTTGTTATTCTCTAGAAAGAATTTTTATCAGTTTAATTTATCAGACTTAATTGCAACTAAACTTTATTTAGTTTAAGTACAATTGAGAAGTGATTCATGCTCTATAATTACTCTTTTGTTCTCGGTTTATGATTGGAAATGCTTATTTTTAGAAGATTTATAAATCAGTCTTTTGGTATTCTAGATTCATAAGTATGGTATTTTCAGGCAAAGGCCCATTTTAAGGAAAAGGCTGTACACATGTAGTAGAAATCAGTGAAATCAACTTAAACTTTTCGTATCATTCCTTCTTTAAATCATGTAATGAATATTTTTCTAAGACATACCCACAGTTCTTAAAGAACATTTCCAAACGGATCACAGACTTTGGCATCACATTTTAACTAAATGAAAACACCTTGGCTCCATATTCAGCAGCATTCAGATTTTGTTGTAAAATTATGCTTATGATGTACAGTGACAAAAAAATCTCAGTGTGGGCCTACCAGCACTTTCACATTGCAAACTGATGAGCTGAAGGTGTGGTGGGTCAATTTCAAAAGCATTTATGTTTTTCAAAATGTGATGTATTTAAGTCCTAACTTGGTGCAGATGCTGTATTGAAGCAGCACTTCCAATTTCTTTGGTATGATACTTGTACACAGGTGATTAATCAGTTCCTGTGGATTGCATTATGAGTATGTTTGGATATCTAATATTTGTCACTCCTTTTTTTGTTTGCCTTGTGGATTTTTTTGGTTTTTTTTTAATCAGGCCAAATAAGTAACACAGAATCAGAACTGAAGAAGCTTGCAGAAGAAAATCCAGACCTTCAAGATGCCTATATAGCAAAACAGAAGCGCCTTAAGGTAAAAAACCCCTTTGTATGGGCCCCTTTATTATGAGCTTGTTAGTGTTAGATTTTTTTCATCACAATATAAACATGTATTTCACTTGTCATTACCAGTAATATCATGCAGTGGTTTAACCCTTCAAGGCATGAAACAGTCTGTCTTCAGATCAGCTACACACTTCAAGTGTGTGCTGAAGTACTGGACTGGTCCCACTACCCTCAAAGGTAAGTACACATCAGTGCTGATGTTGGGCTGTTGAGAACCCTGCAGGGGTAGGCAAACCTTAATATCTGGCATCTCTAAAGTTTTATTCTGTTTTCTGAATTGTCACCAGCATGCATGTAGTATCCAGCTGACTATATGGAGAAAATAATCACATTTTATGAATAAACACTGTAGTATCCTAAGTATAAGCTTCTCTGATAAAAGTATAAACTCGATACAATTATTAAAACATTAACCTGTATGTCTGTTTAGTCTAAACTGCTGGATCATGATAATATAAAATACCTAAAGAAAATACTGGATGAACTGGAAAAAGTTTTGGATCAGGTTGAGACTGAATTGCAGCGGCGAAATGAGGAAACACCAGGTAAGGAATTTTTCTTGTTAAATCCTGTTTATATTTCTCTTTGAGAATACTGAATAAACCTGTCGACAGCACCATTATAGAACAGCTTTTAATGGTCAGATTTCATACTTTTAGTATATATTGATCTATACATCACAGAAGGGATCAATACTGTTTTAAATACTAGCTTACTTTACTGTTCTAGTCAGTGAGTTCTCACTGTATCGTGAGAGTGCTTGATCACATTTTCAGCAAAATGAGAATAATTAGCTGCACAATTTTTTAGTATTTTTGTCAACAAAATCCGAAAAAAAATTAACTACAGAATGTTGATGTTATAGGTGGAAGCTTCAGTTCACTATAGTGATCACAACCTTAATGTTTAACACAGGTTTATTATAATCTTGTGCAGATACTCTGCTGATATTTGTGGTATATGCAGAATAAGCAATCTGAATGATTGCTCTAATTGTTAGGCAACCCCCTTTCCTCACCCTCTTGGAAAGCAGTCCTGTTTACCTGCCTCCACCCACATGAAAGTCAAAATTTTCACAGAATCACAGAATCATCAATGTTGAAAGAGACTTTCAAGATGATCTAGTCTGGCTGTCAACCCAGCACCATCATAACCACACCTAAACCATATCCTGCTGTCTGCTGCCCTGGGCACTTTATTCCAATGCCTGATCACTCTTTCACTAAAAAACATTTCTAATATGTAATCTGAACCTTGTCTGGCACAACTTAAGGCCATTTCTGCTCATCCTGTTAGAAAGGACTGGCCCAAATACACAGCCCTGGGGAGCCCACTAGTGATCAGCCACCAAGTGGATGTAACTCCATTCACCACTATTGGTGTTCCCAATACTGCTGAGGGTCCAGCCCTTACAGAGAAATGGCTTAAATCAAGTAGCGAGACGGCATGATCGGATATGTCATGAAAAATTAAAAAGGTTTTAATAAGGAAAGAAAAAGACAAAGAGCAAAGCCAAGCACAGTATAGGGACAGGTCCTATAGACTTGCTACAAACACCCCGAAAATGCGCTGAGCTTCTTTGTTCTCTCTCTTTAGTACTCAATAGTTCAGGTGGCCTATTTGGCCCCTGGCCCAATGAAATAGGCAACAGGCTTTGAGCTACACTCTCTGAGCCCAGTCAATGCCTCTCTGCTGCCACTGAGCCAATTATTGACAGGACAGCAAAGACGTTTCTGCATCCTTTACCTTATAAGAAATGCAAGGAGTGAGTTTTAAAACTTTCCCTATATGCAAACACCTGGTGGAGGTGTGGGGTGCATGCCAACACGCCACCACTCCCTGGGCCTGGATATCCAGCCAGTTTTTCACTCAGTGAAGAATGTACCCACTCAAGCCAGTTTACCCAGGAGAATGCTCTGGGAGACAGGTCAAAAGCTTTACAGATGTCTAGAAAATATCCATAGACTTTCCCTCATCCAGTAAGTGGGTCACTGTTCATGGAAGGAGGTCAGATTGGCCAAACAAGTCCTGCCTTTCTAAACTCATGCTGGCTGGGCCTTTTCCCCTGGTTGTCCTGCACATGCCATGTTGTGACACTCAGGACGATCTGCTCCATATTTCCCAGTACCAAGGTCAGGATGAGAAGTCTGTAGTTTCCTAGATCCTCCTTGTGACCACTCTTGTAGATGGGTATTACATTTGCTAATTTCCAGGCAACATAGACGTCTGTGGTTAACCAGGATTGGTGGTAAATGGTCAAAATAATTGGCAAGTTTTTGGCAGCTTCCTTCTTACACTTGGGCGCATCCCATCTTGACCCATAGACTTGTGGGTGTCTAACTGGCATGACAGGTCACTAACCATTTTCTCTTGGGTTGCAGGGGCTTCACTCAGCTCCCCACTACCAAATTCCAGCTCTGGGATCTGGATACCCTGAGGACCACGGGTTTTGGGTGTTAAAGACTGAGGCAAAGAAGGCATTAAGTACTTCAGCCTTTTCTTCATTCCCCACTATGTTTCCCCCTTCATCCAGGAAAGGATCAAGACTCCTTAGCCCTCCTTTTGCTGCCAGAGTATTTACTGAAACTGTTTTTGTTGTCTTTAACTGCAGTGCCCAAATTAAGTTCCAGTTTGGTTTTCTTTCTAATTTTCTCCTGCATAATCTCATGACACCCTTGTAGTTACCCCCCTCCTTCCAGAGGTGAGACACAGTCCTTTTTACCCTGAGTCCCAGCCTAAGTTCCCTGTTTAACCAGGCCGGTCTTTTTCCCTGAAAGCATATGGGGACAACCTGTTCTTGTACCTTTAAGAATTCCTCCTTAAACCTTGCCTGTCCTTCCTGTACTACTTTGCTTTCAGGACTGACTCCCAAGGAACTCTGTCCGTCAATCTCCTAAGCAGCCCAAAGTCCGTCTGGCAGAGGTCCAAGGTGGCAGTTCTGCTGGTGCCTCTCCTTACTTCACCCAGAACAGAAAACTCCATAATTTCATGGTTGCTGTGCCCAAGGTGGCCATTGACCACCACATTACTCTTGACTCCTTCTCCAGTTGAGAGTAAGTTTTCTACACACTCCAGGAATGTCCTGGACTGCCTGCTCTCCACAGTGTTGTATTTTCAGCAGGCATCTGGGAGGCTGAAGTCCCCCACAAATACAAGGGCTGGAAATTGAGAGACTTCTGCCAGCCTCTTGCAGAATGCATCTTCTGCCTCTTCATGGTGGCTAGCAGGTCTGTAACACACTCCTACAAGTACATCTGCAATGCTGACCTTCCCCTTGATCTATACCCACAGGCACTTAATCATGTCAGTATCCTAAATTCTGTTTAAATGGGATTAGCCTTCTGCTTATTCACAGTGTGGTTCAACTACCAGTTGTGCTAATAGGAGTCCTTTCCCTGACTTCACTGGGAACTGTGTGAAGCATCAATCAATATCAACTGCATCTGCTCAAATCAATAACTTTTTGCATTTAGCTCTATAAATAGCTGTTGTAATTATTACTGGTTACTATCACAACTGTAGGTTTGAACCAGCAGTTGAAAATCTAGATAAAAATTTCTACTGAGTCAACAGTGAAGGAGTCATAGCAAATATTTTAACTCATAAAGGATGGAGATTTTGTTCAGCAAACTATGTCTGCCACCATTTCCAGCAGCCCCTTTCCTTTCTCTGCTAAGTGGCCTTTCCAAGGAGTCAACTAATACAGTATTGATACGCTTATGAAAACTGCTGGGATCATAATTTACAGGATTTTGTAAAACATGGGGCTATTGCCTCTTGGAATTTTGTCTGAGGTATTCCCCCTTTAGAGGTTTGTGATCTGTGCTTCTCCAGGTTCTGGTCAAAGTCAGAGCTCCTGCTTCTCTTGCAACTACTTGAATCCCTAAACTACTACTGCTGCCGCTGCAGGCATCTTTCTTTCACACAGGGTAGATTCTTTGGTCTTTTCCGTCATCTTATTTAATGCACTGGATGAATTCCCAGGTATCTTTTCAGCAAACTAGGATACACTCCTTTTCTACAGAAGCCTTTTTTTCCAGGCCTGTGTAACCAGTCAAAATGGACTGGTACCAGCTTTGTGCCAAGCTGTTCCTCTTTGGTGGAAAATGTGTTGGAAAGGAGATTGCAAAATTTCTCTGCTTCCAGAGAGGTGCAGCTGAGTGTTCGTGCCAGCATTTTTGCATGCCTGCTGTGTGGGATGAACTGTAAAAGTTACAAATGAGACAGGAACAGTATAGTCCTCCCTATTTGAGATCTAGGCTGGAACAGAATACTTATGCTGGCAGTTGTGATAGCTGTGCTGGCTATCAAGTTTCATATCCTGAGTTCAAAAGCTCTTGGTATAGTCAGTACATGTCAGCCCTTTCAGGTGGTGGTGATTCAGATCCCTGACAGCAAAGAGTGACGCTGCCTGGCAGTGCCTGCTCTGAGCCATCCCAGGAAGATTTACATCTTTCCTTTGACTGGAAAGGGTACCTGGGGTCTCCATCTGTGCTCCTGACTAGTGGTGAGCAGTGTGAGTATTTGTCACCTCTCAAACATCTCAGTGTAAAACCCCCATGGTTTGGGGTCTAAGAGACACAAAAGAGGGACAGGTAGACAAATTCTCTCATCTCGCTGGGCTGATATGTTTGGTGCAAGTCAGTCATCTGATCCATTTCTTTTTGACTTGAAAGCCTCCAGCAAGTTAGCTGGAGATAGTTCTTGAGTGAATGCCATAGAGCTGAGTGACACAGGCAAGACGATAAATTCTTCAGACAAGTTAAAGCTTTTCAGTAAAAACTAAACTGCCTTCCTCCTTTCCAATCCTGTTTAATTTAATCCAGATTCGAGAAATGTACTTGAGGATAATATGTGTTTACTGTGGGTTTTAATTTATGAACCTGGAACGTGGATCTTTTTTCCTTAACAAATGTAGGCCAGACTGCTGAGCCTAAGACTACAGTGTTGTGCAAAGAGTGGACAGGGATTAGTAAAAGGTTCATTGATTAAAGTCATATTTTAGCTGAAGCGTTGTTGCTCTTTATTAGAAGGTACTTTGAAGGAGCACTAAACTAAATGTGCTTATATTCCATTAGTTCCTAATGCTTCATGTTTTATCTCTTCTTAGAAGATGGAAATCAGCCTTGGCTCTGTGGTGATTTCTTCAGTCTGGCAGATGTGTCACTTGCTGTCACATTACATCGCCTGAAGTTCCTGGGATTAGCAAGAAGAAACTGGGGAAATGGAAAGCGGCCCAACTTGGAAGCTTATTATGAGCGTGTCGTGAAGAGAAAAGCATTTTACAAAGTTTTGGGACACGTCAACAATATATTAATCTCGGCTGTCCTGCCAACAGCATTCCGTGTGGCCAAGAAAAGAGCTCCCAGGGTTCTTGGCACCACCCTGCTGGTCAGCATGCTGGCAGGGGTTGGTTATCTTGCTTTCCTGTGTCTTCGGAAGAGATTTGCCAATATGGTGCTATCGATTAGAACCAGGCAAAATTATTTTTAGACCTTGTCTATCCCTGGTGGAGAGTGAAGGGCATCTCTATCCCCCAGGAAAATATCTTCAATGAAATATAAATGTTGAAGAACGATTATGTCTGTGAATTAGAACGTTGTCACAAGGTAATCATCTCCTGCTGCTGTATAATTGGGTTGGCAACGCTGAGATATTTTTCAAAAATATGTGTTGGGGGGATGACAAAGGAAAGAAGAGACTTTCTTTTCAGCCAAGGGCCTATAACTGTGACAGTGCTTTGTTAAAGTGGTTATTGTCTCTTTTACCCAGTAGCTGACCTAATTAAAATGCTTTTATTTATCAGATATGCAGCAATGTGACAGCTTTTCACTGTGGATGAAATGCATTTTTGTGCAGAAGCCATCATTGTTAAAACACTGAAAATAGCTCTTACTTTAAATGCTCAGACTAAGATTTCATTGGAACATTGTGCCTGTTGTGTACAGGAGCAAGTTTCTCTGTACTGATTATTGTCTGTTGATTTGCAGTTAGACCTTTAGGAATGTGTTAAAAAGTAATCTTATAAAGCCACTTTTGTCAGTGTATCTTCACACAGCAGTACAGGAAAAGACCTGAAACAGGTAAGAACATCACTGATTTGTGCACCAACAAGTGAAATTCTCCAGAGGCATCACTGGACAACAGATACTAGAATTTTGCTGAAATACAAATGGGGGCGAAACACCTGACACTTTGGAAAGCCTTTTGGGCTCAGCCGCAGACTCTGCCAGAATTAAATCAAACTATCTTGGTGCACATTTGCTGCTTTCATTGGGGTGGCTTGATATAGTTGCCTCCATATGAGTGTCCCGTGTACCCTTTTGTGTTTCACTCTGAGCACTGGCTATTTTTTGCACACTTCTTGGCAACATTAGCAATTGCATATGTCTCTATAAAATGCTTGCCCACAATGTGCCACAGTCAACTAGGAAACAAATGCCTTTTTGTATAAGTAATTAAAAATAGTTCACTATCTGTCAGTCTGGGTAGGTAGACTAGATTGAAGGTAAAGCTGAAATTTAGTAATCATTAAGCAGATGATGCCTGTGTTTACTTATGGATAGGGGTCGTGTTGATGGTAAGTGAAAAATACAGTAAATTTGGAGACAATTTGTACTGCTGATTTTTTGCAAAACTGCACTCTTGTAGCATGCAGGAAAGGTGTAGAAAAACATTTTGATTACTTTCTACAACTCAACAAATGCTGTGAGTTTTATTAGTTTTAGCTAATTAATTATTAGTTCCTGTTTCAACAAGAAATGTACATTTACCTGAAAGTAAACTTGGAATCATTTTGCAGCAAAAAAAGTATTTGGGAAGGGCTGGAAATTCTCATGACAGTTCAGTAAGAATTTTGTATGCTTGATGAATGTTTGAAAGCCTCAGAGTTTTGTTTACAAATTGTACATAGCTGCAACAAACAAAGCATAGCTTTAAGTGTTTACCTATCAACAATCAGTGCTAACAGGCCTAAGGACATTTTAGGTCCAGTGCTGGTGGCTGTGGTCTCTCTGCACAATTGCATTTAGGTGCCAAGAAGATCATCTTTGTGGGAGAGAACTGAGGCAGTTTCTGTCTGGGCAGTCTCACCATCTAACACATATCAGGATGGACAAAACTATTAGATATGCCTGCTTATTATTTAATGTTGTGCTAGTTGTCTAGCAAAAGTAGACATAAATCTCATTACTCATTTTCAGTAATAAGAAACATCTTACCTAGGAAAGAATGCACTTTTTTATTTGTCAAAAAGACAGTTTTATATAATTCTATTTCATGATCCAGTGGTTTTCAAGAACTTGTTGAATTAAACATGCTCTATTTAGAAAAGCTTTATTATCTCTAGAGTGGGTTTAATCCAACAATACTATTAATGTACTGGCAGCTTTAACTGAGTTTGTTTGTGTGTTGCAGTTCATCTGCATTTACTTGTGGCTATCAAATTCCACTAAGTTAATAAACACAGAGTAAAACCTGTAACTTAATGCTTCCCTGGCATGTATTTCTGTCAGACCACCTGTAAAATGTAATTTGATCAAGTCACAGTAAAAATAAATATATAGGACTTAGCCTTCTTTAGAGTGAAGTGACCACCAGATGTCAGTGGTCCTCCAGGACTCTGCTCTGGTGTGCCTATGAGGAAGGAAAATCCTACTTTTCAGAGAAAAAGTTTGTGATCTCAGCATAAGAGGGTTGTGAGCACCCTCATCACACCAGAAGTCTCTCCAGAGCTCTGGAAACAACTCCATGGTTCTACCACAGGTTTATTCTCTGACACCTGCCACTTATGCTTGTGTAGTTTCTATACTGGGTAAACGAGAGGCCAAAGTTGAAATAATATTTCACATGAAAATGAATGTTACTGAACAACAATTAAACTTGCCATCTGCAAGGATGAGTGTCGATAAAATTTTACTGTGGAAAAGTTTGGATCCCTGGTTTAATTCATGTCAGCTAGTTCAACTGTTCAGTATCCTACTTATTTTCACTGCCCTGAAGTACCCTGTACATTGATTTCTGTACAGGTGGCAGCAAAAGGCTTATCCATGATTAAATTCCTCAAAATAGGATGAGATTTAGAAGAACATATGCTGCATTTGACTCTTTGTGCAGGACAGCTTCTGTGCTTGTAAAGTTTCTTTTTAGCCTGGCTTATTTTCTTTCTGGTAGCTCTGTATACTATTTTGATTGGGTACAGAAGCAAACTTTTAGTATTCATTTACTATTTGCTTTCATATCATGTGTCAGATATATTTCATATCTTTATGTGGGACCTGCACAATAAACATCGATTCTAAGACCTCTTTCTAGTCTGGTTTATATCTTCTGTGTCAGTAAACAAAGCACATTTGAGGATTACACAGCATTGCTGTAAGGACTGATGCTATTCAAGGAGAGAAGCCCTTGAACGTGTTTTAAACCAGATTAAAGGTTGCCTTGCATGTATATGGAAACAGCAATAACAATGATGTTTTCTTTGGTTGTCTGTCTGAGCTAGGTATGTATGAGGTCCAACAGAAGCTCTCTGATAAAGTTAAAAAAAAGACTAAAAAAACCCAGGAGAACAAGCAGGTTTTGTACTTTCAATTAATCCATAAAAAAAAAAATCCAACCCCATTTTGCTTCTGAGTGTGCTCCTGATTCATTGTTGAGCTGCAGCAGTTGGGGCTCCTGTCTGTAAAGTGCATGACAAGCAACAGAGTGTGTCCACAGTGACATTGTCCTTGAGGAGACTAAATGGTGTGCCCCATTAAATGAGTGTTAGTCTGGCCATAAACTAAACCCCCTCTTTTTTTTCTTGCACTGTAGGAGTCTGTATTGGACCTCCTTCCTTGTTAAGCAGAAGAGGAAATAACAGCATGTGAGGCTTGCATGCATTGCCTCCCAGTATCTTGGAAGTCAGGGAAGCTGCTAGGATCAGGTAGACAGCTGGTAGGGTTTGAGTTTCTGGAGATTATGACACCTGTAGTCTGTGCACCAACTTTGAGGTAGCATTGATCCTTTAGCATTAGTCAGAAGTGTGCACAGAGCTCTTGCAGTGGAAAGCTTATGTCTAAGCAGACAAGAGGCAAGAGTGAATACAATGGTAAGAACAGCAAATATAAATTCCCTTGTCCAGATTCACAAAGCCATACATCCACTTTTACATGTCACATTTTTAAAGGCATTTTTTACTTAAGTCTGAATTTTATGGGAGCAAGGAGCTACTAAGATTTAGAGACTAGATTGGCATGCCCTAATGCATGAGGATTAGAGAGAGCAGCAGATGGAAAGTAGGTGAAAAGTAGTTGGTCTAGCTAGCTGGAGCACACTGTGCTCTGCAATATGGTGTATGACATTATTGTTTGCTGAGGCCTCCTTGTTATCTCTCTGTGTAGCCAATGATAGACAAAGAGGTGTAAGGTCGTGCTTAGGCAATTTATATGATGTACTGAGGAAATCAAAAGCATGTAGAAAAATCCCAAAGAAAATATGCTGTATTTTGTTCCCTTTTTTCTTTATAAAGAAATTTTTAGTTTTGGTGCAGTACCAAGTCATAAAGTCAGGCAGTCAAAACTCAGGAAATTCCAGAAGCCAGAGTTCTTACAATACTGTTAACTCACTCATACAATACTTCAATAGCCTTTTTATTTCTGTTTTTCTTTCTAATTTACAATTATGGTGCTTAATTTAATGTGAAGTTAAAAATGTTGCACCATAAAATAGTTAGGCTGTGGATAAGCTTAGTGTTGTGGGAAGAATCTGTTGGAATTTGCAGAGTTGAAGGCCTAACTGTTTCTGTGCTTTACATCAACATTAGTATTTGCTACAGTTTTAAATACTCATAAATAATTATATAAAATGTATTGTGTAAACTAACACATAATAGCATAAATCAGTATTAATCTGCTTCATATATACTAATATATATTGATATTCTATATATATATACACTATAGTATCCCTATTTATCCCTTTCATATTTCATTTGGTAAAAATGGCTAACTGACAATTATGTATTTTACTGTATTGCTTACCTTTATAAAATAAATTTGCATTTATAAAGGTAAAATTATGAAAATTTAATGTAATTGTAGAATCATACAACATTTTGGGTTGGAAGGGACTTTAAAGAGCATCTAGTTCCAACTCCCCTGCCATGGAGAGAAGTGTTTCCCTTTCCTTATTTACTCTGATAGCATTAGAACAGTATTTGAAAACATTTGTTACATCATGACTGTAGGGACTTGAGAATATACACAAACATATTTAGTGCTTCATGTTTAGCTGATCATCCAGATCAGAATCTGAATGCTGCTGCATTTGGACTGAATAGAAAGCTTTAGCCTCTGAGAAACAATTGCCATCCTGAAAATTGCTCATTTAAGGCTTGTTTCAGAAAGATTGCCTAACTTCAAGTGTTTAAGCAGATAATGCCTGTGTTTCTGTAGGCAGCAGAAAACAGAGCATTCACAGGGCCGGACCAGATGTGAGGGGACACTGGTTCTGTCACCTGCTGGCTGAGGCATTCACCTTACAGGAAGTGAAGTCCTTCTCCCCCACTTTGTATTGAAATAGGTAAAACTCAGCTGTAAAGACAAAAACTCCTCCCTCATAGATACAGGCCCTATGCACTAGGGTCAGGCTCCCTCTTTCTCAGCACAAAACACATCTGTCTTACAGAAATCAGAGGCCATTCCTTTGACAAAAGGTAGTTTGGACATGTGGAGGCTGAGACTGTCAGTCACTCAGCAGCTTGATGGAGAGCAGGGCCTGGGACACAGCTTCCTCTGCCAGCTTGTTTCAAATCCAGCAGCAACTGGCAAATGCCAAGCTCTTGGCAAGGATGTCTTTAGGTGCATAACACAGGTTTGGGGAAAGGGAAGGAATTCCATACTCTGGAGCCTAAACGAAACCAAGGAAAAACTGTTCAGAGAAGTTTCATCACTGGAACTTGTGGTCCAGCTCTGTGTGGCATTTCTGCAGAGAGGCTTTTGGATTGCTGCTTCTGAGGACACATTGTTGTAACTCACTTCAACTATTTAACTGAAGTCAATGAGAGGAAGAAGAAATATCTGTCTCTGTTGAATACATGGTTAAGCCAGCTTCCTGATACAGATATTTAAGTTGGATCACTGTTCAGACAGGTACACTGTGAAAGCATATGTTTTGGACTGTGTAACTCTCCTCAAACACCTTTAACACAAGCCTAGACACCAAACTAGAAAAATTCAAATTAGAGGTCTGGATTGCACTCCAGAGTCACAGGCAGTAAAAATAGAAAGACCTATTGTTTGAGTTTTCAGGTCTTCAAACAGAAATACTTCCAGAGACAAAGATCTCACAGGAAGTCTGTGCCAGATGCTCTTTGTCCAAATTTTGTGCCTTAAGAATTTGTGCACTCTTCCATTGTACTGAATTAAAGACCGCTCTAAAACACGGAATCCACTAAAATTTACAGAGGAAACAAAATTGGCTGATGTTGCAGTAATGGAGGTATCAAGATTTCAGTTTCTAACAGAGCCAAATTCAGATCTGGTATGAGTCATTGCTACAAAAAATGTAGTGGTGCATCTACTTACATGGGATCTGAATTTGATTTTAAAGTCATTATGCCATGAATCACATTTTACAACTTTGTCTTGACAAGTTTTATTTCAATCAACCTATTTGTTACAGAGACAATGAAAGCTGTAACAGTATCTTTCTGAAACAAAGAAAATATGCATAACTTAAGCTTTTAAAAGCTGTGTAAGCTTTTAATATGGGCAGTATATACTGAGTCAAAACGTTTGGAATATGGAGTTATTTTTGGGATAAAGAATTCTTTTAAAACAAGTCCAAGAATGTATGTTTAGGACTGATTCCAGAACAGCATCATAAATTTTTTATTCTTTGGATTTGAAAGAGAACTAAAAATCTATAGCTGACTTAATTTTTCTGTTGTTAACTGCCAATTGTTACTGTGATACAAGGAAGCTCCAGCAAATAAAAAGATAAAAAAAATTCTCTTGTATGTATGTGTATATATCTATATATCTATATCTATATCTATATATATATCAAAAGCCCTTATTTAATTTTCTTAGGTAAAGCATATTGGGTAAGAGTTCTGCCTCTTGTGTTTTATAAGAAATTAACAGTGTCTTTTTCATGCAAAGTAAGAGATGGAAATATTCCCAAAGTGGCTGGCAGAACAGCAACATTGGCAACATTGGCTGAGGCTGCAGTTCCACATCCATAGCAGCCCAAAGAAGTGGAAGTGCAGCAGCAACTGAAAGAGGCTCATTGCAGTCCAACAGCCTCCCTGACAAGTGGGAGGAGAAGCAAACCAAGATTCAAACCCAATGGAAGAAGTGGCTGTGTTTGCAGTCCCTCAAGCTGGTTGCAGATAGATGCAAAATGTGTTCCTAGCATCTCTGTCTAACTTGGTGTTTACACATTATCAATGACTGTACCAGTTGTCAGTCCAGGGGTAATGTATTAAGAAAACTTACAAATGGAGTTTCTGGAATCAGGAAAAAGTTTTGCTTAAATCTGTATAGAAAATGAATTGAAGATGCATTTGTGAAGAAAAGCATATTCATACTCTGCTCTCAGCAAGAATTAGTTCTGAAATGTGGTCTTTAGCCTCACACTTCACACTGACATGCTTCAGCACCATGATGTTATGGGAGAGAAAAGGGACAGGGAAGATAGTAACGGAGACTCAGAAAGAGGACCTGAAATGGTAAGTTATATTAACAGGCTGACACCCGAAGGTTTATGCTTCATTTGGTTTTGTTAGTTTCTTGGCTTTTTAATAAAAAAAATGCCCTACACCTGTAAAAGTGCTACACTGTGATGTGTGCATTGCTGTTGAGAGAGAAATGCAATCACATCACAAAGATGTTGTCTGTTGATGAAAGAGTAGAGCCTTTTCTTTCTGTGCATGAGAGTTTATTTGAACACCTCTGCTGGGGATGAAATATGCGAGGGGACAAGCATTGTTATTACATGGTTCATTGATTTATTCAATGATTCTGTTTAATGAGAGATTCTGTACTTCTGTCACAGATGAAAACACTAATTCAAGACAGCAGTAATTTCCCCGCTTGCCTCCATTAACAATTTATTAGGTATTACCAAATTTTATGTTTTTTCATGTATCATAATTAATCTCACCACACGACCTTACCTCAAAAGTAGTTTTGTTCTCCAACACTGCAGTCCTTCATCTCATGTTTGTTTGTACAGGACTGGTTCTAACCTGAGCTGTTTGCTGTATAACCTGCAGTTCCCCAGGCTCTTGCTGGCTTTGGGCACTTTGTGTAATGTTTCATCTTAGAATCCTAGAATCATTTAGGTTGGAAAAGACCTTTAAGATCATCAGGTCCGACTGTTAAACCAGCACTGGCAAGTCCACCACTAGGCCATGTCCCCCAGTGTTACATCTACACATCTTTAAATACTCCCTGGAATGGTGGCTTAACTGCTTCTCTGGGCAGTCTGTTCTGGTGCTTGACCACTCTTTCCATGAAGAAGTTTTTCCCAATAGCCAATCTGAAGCTCTCCTGGTACAACTTGAGGCCATTTTCTCTTCTTTTCCAGAACATCACCTGGTGGAAGGCTCTACAGAAGTGCAAATGCTTTCTTCTCTAGTTTGTACTTTAAAAATTTTCACTTCTGCACTTGAAAAGAAGTATTGAACAAAGAACAGATTAAAAAAACACGAAGCACCAGAAGAGCTAGTTAGCTGTTTCAGAACATAAATTGACTCCTTCCTCAAGCTGGAGGAAAGGTCAGTAAGCTCCTACATGTACTATTTATTTTTCTTTGTGTTTCATGTGCGACAGCTGAATTTCAGATAAGTGCAAGTGGTGGAATTTTCCTTTCTGTCTCAGACATGCCAAATTTTTAGGGAGTTTACTTGCCTGCACTTGAATTTTTGCTGATGAAATGTGGTCACTGTTCTTCATCGAAAGGAGCTCAGTACAAGTACATGGCTTATGGTCAACAGTGTTTGGGTAAGACATTTGCATAATTTTCCCAAGTGTCAGTGACTCCACACTGTTTGCCTAAGTAGCTTTAAGAAAACACTAGATGATTTTCCAAATGGTAGTCCCTCTGTTTGAATATGAACCTTAATTGCCGTGTTTAAAACAGGGAGGTTTTATATATGATAAACTATTTTTCCTTTAATCTCTGGAGTCTGAATGATTTGGTGTATACAGAAGAAGAGAAGGTATGGTTCCTGAAAAACTTTTTTCCAGACCTGTAACTGAAACAGCACAACAGAGAAGAATGAATGAATAGCCTCTGCTTCATAATTACAACTAAAACTATCTTCTGATAATCTTTTACATAACTAACAAGAGCAAGTGATATTTTATTCTGTGAATTGGGCCTAAATCCTTAAGCTATTAGTAAAAACTGGTTGCAATTCGGCCTTATTTGGATGCTTCCTTGTATTTTGATGACACTAGAGAGCTTTTAGTCTGCCTGGAGTGATCTTGATACATTGTTTTCTTCTTCCTCAATACAATAGTTGACATCCTTAGCACAGACTATTTAAGACGTTGTCGGGTCTTTTGAACCCCTCTTTTTTCGACATTCACATCCAGGGAAAACATAGCATAGGCTACGAAAGTATTGAAATGTGCTTCCTTAAATTCCCATCTTTGTGTCTTTGTGAAACTTCTGTCTTCCACCCTTCTTTCCTTTTACAAGCCTTTGTAAAAGTCCATTTCAAGGCCGTACCCAAGTCCTTGTTTAGTTGTGGAGATTGAAGGGTTTGAAAGCATGACCTCCTAGTTCATACTCAGAAAAGTCTTGGCTCTTTGCACTGGTTAGTTTGAAAATTGCTGCCATGGAAGAAACCCGTTTCATTTATCACATGAAATCCTATCTCCTGCTCTTCCAAGAAAAACTCATCTGTTGTCAAAATTTTCTGCCAGTTTGTGTCTTAAAATAAGGTTGGCTTTTTGCCCCCCCACCATTTATTGCAAAAATAAGCACAAACTTGGTTTTCTGATGGTTAAAATTTTGAAACTAAGGTTATTTCCAAATTTCATAGTTCAGTCATACCCAGTTGTCCTTGGGTACCACTAATGTTACAGTTTAAGCAAGTTTTCCTTCTTTCTGGTATATATATTCCCATTATGTATCTATATGCAATAATTGCCCTATAAAAATACCAGAACAAAATAGTAGAGTAAAACTATTAAACTGATATATTTTACAGAAGGAGAAAAGAAAATTTCCACAGGATGCCCTACCTCAATAAATATTTTCCCCAAAGGTGAGATTGTAAGCAAATACCAGTACTTGGAACCCTTACTTTCAAAGTGTGTTTACTAAAACTCTGTTACACAGGAGGACACAAGTGAGAGCAGTATTCAGTGCAAAGCCAGTATTTTCAGTAACATGGTAATAAAGTTAAAATACTTGTTAAAAAAAAATGAAACCAACAGAAAATAAACTAAAACCAACCCACAAAACCCTTAAAAACTCTTTTAGAAAAACAGTTCAACACAAATGAATTCTCTTAGCAGTGATAAATAAATAGTGATTTCATGACACTGTTTATTTACTGTCCTTGAGATTTTATCTTGGATCAAAATGTGTAAACAAACACACAACCCCAACAGTTTTAGAATTAAATACAGGACTGGTATTAAAATTATAATTCCTGTTAATACAGAGTATAATCCAGCCAGAAACTTAAATTAAGGTTGAATCACAAGCCATCTGTACTGCTATAAACACCCTTGCTGTATGTAGAAACCCAGTCACAAAAGAGTACTCCTTGTTCAATTCTGATTTTTGTTAGAAAAACACATTTACTCATCCCATTTATTTCATATTGTTCTAATTATCCCCACAATGTGATCATTCACAAAAGGCATTCTTGACCATGAAGAAAACTGTGATGAATTATTAAAATAAAAACTCTAATTTCAGAGTCTACTTTTGAAAGCTTCTCTCTGGCCCAGAAGATGACATCATATGTCAGTGACATTGGCAGCTTTGGAGTCCTGTACAACAGCCACGACAAAATAGTTTTAGTCCTAGTTTAGCAATAAATTATATTACTATGTAATTAATTTCCAGATTATCAAAACCCATTAGTACTTCTCAGTAACCCCTCCTGAGGCCATAAGGTATCAGCTGGGACCACTGAGTAAGCTTGAACTGCTCAGGAGTGTTGAAGCACAGGCTATGGAGTGTCCCTCCAAAAACACAGCAGGAGCTGAATGACCATGGGAGAACCATGTCCCTGAGCTGGGTGGTCATGGGACAACCACATCCCTTTGCTTGATCCCACCATTAAGAAAGTGCCTTTTTTCTTTTGCTCTTCAATTTGGCCATTTCACAGATGTTTTGCTGCCCATGAGTGGCAGGGTGTGGGCAGCAGGAGGCTGTGGGGGCCCTGAACTGCCCTGTGCCAGCCACAGATGGCTTTGGGACTGGCATGAACACCGTGGTGTGTGCCACAACTTTGAGCAGTTGGAGGAGCCCATGGGTCCCCCAGCAGGTGTATTTTGGAATCAGAATGGAGCTCTGCTGTGGAGGACCCATGTACACCCCTAAGGGACTGTGGCAGCAGGCCACCAGTGCTGGGGCAGGGACACTTCAGAGTGACTGTCACCAGCACACAGAGCTCTAAAGGAGAATGCACTTCCCACACCGAGCAGGTGTTTCTATATAACCCTTATATAAAAAGCTTCAGCTTACCTTAAACATATAAGGAAGCCAAACTAGAAAGTTCGGTGCCCTTCTCATTGTGGTTGGCTTAGTGCCAGCACAGGAGCGTTGATTGGGCTTTGGGAGTGTACCTCAAAGCCTGTTGCCAATTTCATTGGGCAGGTTGCCAAACAACCCACCTAAACCATCGAGTATTAAAGAGACAGCACAAATGAACTCAGGGGCTTTCTAGAGTGTCTTTGCAAGGTGTCAGAGGCTTCTCTGACACTTGTGCTTGGCTTTTTCTTCTGTTTCTGTAACGTTTATTATTTTTCATTTATTAATCCTTTTACTTTTACAAAACACACCTGGAGAACTGTCTCACTAATTATTTTAAGCCAATCTGAGAAGTGCAGGACACCCTCAGAGACTTGATACATCTTCATGTGTCTCATTCCATTCTGGACATGTGCTAGGCTGTATCAGAAGAAGGCTATAGATGTGTTTCTGGCCAGGGCTTTCTCTTTCTGCAGCCTTGCAGACACTGTCCCTGGTGACTGGTGTGCTGGATCCATGCAGCCAGTGGCACAGCAGCTGCAGTGACACACCAGCTGAGGGTCCCTCACCTTGCCCCAGCCTACACTGCCCTGGTGTCATGTGTGCTGACTGGGAACTGGCGAGAGCACACCAGGCTGAGTTTCTCACTTTGCTGGAGAGCACTGTTTGGGCCAATGGATCAGAAATTCTGCCTTTGGAGCAAGCAAACCAAACCCCAGTATGTTGATGAACAGGCCTGTGAGCTTTGCTCAGGATTGAATTTAGTGTATTGGGTTAAAAAGCACAGGTCAGATTCAAAAGAAGAGGCATGCTTGGCAAGGAGCTCATTGTCAGAAAACAGTTATTGCTGTTAAGTGTATGGATGAATAGCAAATTAGGGCTTCTTCAATTCTTTTGCTGTGCCAAGCTGTTCCCTCTTGGCTGTACAAGGGAAAAATGCTTTTCCCTAAAAGGTATTTTTGTAATGAGAAATCTGCACAGCATGGCTTCATCTATGAATACTTATGATTTAATAAAATACAAAAGTAAAGCACATTTATTATCTGTACGTCATTACAGAGTAGGTATAAATATGTTTTTTCAATATGTGACTGTTTTGGAATATTTGTCATTGAATTAGATTGCACTTCAAGGACCTATTTGCATTAAGTATTTTCCACTATGGACATGGAGAAATATTTGTTTTTTCACAGTTTTAGAAAAAATACGTTATATTTTATAGTAGAAAGTAAGAAAATAGTCTTTGGCTTGGGATTCCTTTGGACACTGTGCTTTGACAAGTGTGTAAATTTTGTTTTCTTTTTGGTTTGTTAAACAAACCTACATATAATCCTTCTCTTTAAAAGGAAAAATAAAATTTCATTTTAGTGAAATATTAATAAATCTCATAACCTGCCATTAAAACCCAACTAATGCCTCTATTTCCATTATGCCCTATTTATTATGTACATGGTGCCATTTTCAGTTTTTTACTTCCTGTGGATTTCTAATTTTTTCTCGTCAGATTTTTCTGCCAATTGACACATAACTTGCCACTTCCCCAGTCCAGTCCTGGGGCCTGGAAGACACCAGACACTGGGATATGGAGCTGTGTCCCTGCTCCTGCCCAATCCAGTGCAGTTAGTTCTAGTTGGGTTATACCTAGAGCACTCAGATGAGGAAGGATGATCTCTCTCATCATGTGAAGGTTTAAAGAACAAGTATTGGTCAGTGTTGCAGGTGCGCATACTGTTTCCACTTACAGTAAAATTTTTAAAAGAATGTGTTTTTTCATTCTGTTTCATGATACACAACTCCAAAATGCAAGAAAAATACAGTTAGAAACCTCACATTGTTACATGATGAATTATCTGCAGAATTGCTGTTATTTTATTGAACTTGACAGGTAGTGAAGAGGGATTTTATTGGTAAAAATACATCTGTAATTACGTGTATTGTTTCTGATATCAAGTATGGTTACAGCTGCTGCTTGAAAATTCATAAACACTGCAGTGTTTGAATGAAGAACTGTAAAATAAATAAAGAACTGTAAAGTAAATAACAAATCACTAGAAAATATTTTAAAATATGATTGTGGCGGCTCAAAAAGAAAAATCTTTGTATAAAAAGATAGACCAGATACTACTTTTTAAATGATAAATTTATTATCAGGTCAGTGGTTTAACAGGAGATAAACAGAACTGTAAAAGAGATCAGTAAAAGCAAAATGGAAAGACTATCCTACCTTCTCTCTTATTTCATTTTATGTAATCCGATGGAAGATTTAACAAGGACTAAGTCATCATTTAACAATGATCCAAGTCATTACACTTAAAATGGAAACACTAGAGGGGTGGTTTCTCCACTAGAACATGATTTTGAAATTGAGATATCTTATATAGGCCAGAATGAATCATTTTAATGTCGTCTGTGGTAAAGCATCAATCTTACCCCCTTCATTCCTTTCCTCCTGTGATACAAGTGATATTTGTATCTCACATGTTTGACTAAACCATTCCCATCTAACTAGCCATAAAGTTTCCAGGAAACAGACAGTCCCTTACTTCCTTTGCAAGCTCATTTTCAGTAGTTAATTGCACTTCTTAAAAATGAAGATCTGAATCTATGTATTTGAATTGTGGTTTAGATTATAATCTTCCACATTTAAATAAGCCCAGCTGTGCTTATCATCACTTCAAACCCACACAGCTGAATGAGCATGAAACCACACAGATGCTTGTCCTTAAAGACAATGACTTCCATGTCCAGGTCAAGCTCTAATATCCACAGTGATGGATGAGGAGCTGCAAAAATAGTTAATGAATACACTGTGTTGACATGACCGTTGGGATGACTGTTGGGCTGTTTGTTTAGTTAAACACTGGGCTGTAAGAAAAGCAAATGAAGAGAAAAACTGCCAAAGATAAGCTATATCTTGGTAAACATTTAAAGACAGTTACACAACCAAGAGAAAAGAGGGCTTGTCCTTCCTCTTAACTCCTTCTAAGGAAAGAAAGGCCAGAAACAGAAAAGAGTCTGGACTTAGAAGGTATCTCCCTTGATCTACAGAGCAGAAAAGTCTTGGGAAGAGAGGAGAACCAGGCCATGACATAAGCATCTGTTCCAGTATTTGTTGTTTTAAAGTCTATTTTACGCTTTTTATATGAAAACAAGCCGAAGGACATCAGAGAACTGAGGCTGTAGTAGGTCACTCTCTTGTCTTGAACAATGGTCTCAAAAAAATGTCTAGGAAAAAGAGATAAGATTAGAGGAATGATACAATGAAAATTGCCCTGAGAAAAGTCCCAGCTGACAAAGGCTTGTGGCACAGGGACTTCCTGAGGCAGAAATGGTCTCTATGCATTTAATACCCCTTGTGAATTTCTTGTCAATGTACATGTCAATGTCTTCTTATACCTATGTACACTTCTGGCAGTCACTATCCTGTGTCAAAGTGATTTGTAACTTACACATTTTGTGTATAAACTTTCTCTTTTTGTTTGTTTTGAGTCTTCCACTTGATGGCTTTAAGGCCCTTCACACTTGCCAGGGAAAAAGCAGTGAAAAAATACTTCAGCATCTGTTGACAGCAACTTCAAATACTTAAAATTACTTCAAAGAAGTATTTCTGCCTTTTTGAGGGCCTTCAGGTTCTAAGCAGGTAGTCAGCCAAAAGACAGATCTGCAAGTTTTATATCAAATGAGTCCTACTTATAGGTAGACTCTAATTGATAAATATATATATAAGAATGGAATCTTGAGCTACTCATCACAAAATTGCAAATTCCTTTTTCAGGAGCAGTAAAAACCTGGTACATGGTACATAAACATATACCCCTTGAGAGACCTGAGGAAACAGAAGCCTTCAGGACCATTCTTCTAAGAAGCATTTGGACTGGAGAAAGCTGAAAATGGGCTCTTTAATGAGCCCTTATTATGAGATCATCACTTGTAGGTAGAAATAAAATACAAATTAATATTGGCAGTAGAATATTTGTCATTCATTTCTAGTAATAAAATGCAATTTTAAACTAGTCTCTGCTATAAGTTGAAGCCTATAGTTTATGATGTCAGTGACTGATAAAAATAATGGACTGCTTTCTTTGTTATGACATGCCTCCTAAGTCATAAGTAGGCAGCCAGCAGCTCTTGATTATGTGAGTATAACTTTCGAAAACTCAGTGAAGTTAGCCCAGATTTTCGCTAGGAAAACTAAATTGATATGGCCAGTTGAATTCACGCACATTCTTTTTTTCTCGTGTCAAGGCATCACCTCATCTTACACTTTCATCAGAGACAGGATTTTCCTAGTGCTCTTTGTGAACTAAAATCATTTAAGAGGCATTTCATTAATCAGGTGTTCAGACAGTAGCTACAAGTTCTGTTCTCAGTAAAGATCTGACATCCCTTTACACTAGTTTGAGATTAAATTCTCTCTAATCCCACCTGCAGCTGCCAGCTGAAGCAATCAAGTCCTATGCTGTTTATAAGGAAATAGTTCCTTCTTTGTTTTGTGGGTAACACTTAAGGCGATACCTTAAGTCCTTGTAAACAAACCCATACATGTTCTCTTTTCCTATGACAAATTAACAAATTAATGTAACCTATAATAGTTTCACTGTATGGTATTTCTCCATGCCTGAATGTTAACATTATAACTAACAAATAACTAACAAAAGCCAAGATATACTTTATTATGAAGTGCAACTTCCTACCTACTTTGGAAAATACACTAGTGTGGCATGACGTTGTTTTCTCAGCATGTATTGCCTTTATCCCATTTCCTGCCAGTGTTTATGAATGGAAGGACATTTGGATTTTAAGCAGAAATTTAAGAATGTCACTAATTACCGACGTGCTCTCCCACTGTATTCTGATATAAGAAAACATAATTGTAGTGCTGTAGTAATTATTCCTGCCATGGCATGTGAGAATAACATGTTAGTTTATACTTCAAACTCTTCTCCCTTTCTCAAATGGATGATATGGATATTTTTTTTTCTTTTTCTCGTTGACATATCTTATTTAAAGGAAAAGAAAGATATAGTTTTTGCTCTTTTCCAGTACCGGGGTGAACTTATTTGCACTTGATTCTCATTAGTCAACTTGATAGCAAGCAACACCAACAGTTGGCAAGAAATGGAGTACTTCTGTTTCCTTGGAGATAGTTAATGATAGACTTGACTGCTCACGAGGGTAAGGCTCAGTGATGATCAGATCTTGCTGTTAAATTGAAAAATTACTTCATTTGTACTTTCTGTACCTTTTGTGGGGATATGTAAATTTATAAACAATATATCAATATATCAATATCTCAAAAATCTAAGGTGACATGGGGAAAAGGCAGTTTGGAATTGATGTGGGTGACTGCAAAGAATTCTTCAACGTTTTTTCTTCCATTTTTTTCCTTTTTACTCTGAAGAATCCTTTGTCTTCCTCTGATTAACCAAAGAAAAAGGCAAACACATGAGACTGCAAGTGGTGCATTTCTTTTAAGAATGCTTTTTAAGAAATCCTTTTCTCAAGCTGGGCATTGACTATTTATGGGTTGAAACCAGTGTGTGATTAAAAGAAAATATGTTAGGAATTAAATAGTCTTGGTAGATGCTGCAAGGTCAGGATTACACATTTAAAAAGAGATATTTTTCCCCAAATTGTCACAATCTCACTGATTTTCTTTTCAAGCTGCACATATTCCATGGATAGTAATTTTTTTTCTGCCTTCACTTATTCATCTTTAAGATGTTTGCTCCCTCACAGAAGGGTAAAGTCTATGTAAGTGTAAATGTTCTAAGGTCTGAGATCTCGACCTGAAAGATGCCATAAAAAGCTATAAAATACTTATCTTTGCCATGGAATCTTTGCCAGTTTAGATCATCTTTTTGAATTAAAGTTACCGTCAATGAAACCAAGCTTTGGTTTAGAAAAACACATAATTTCAGAGCAAAGAGCAGGAACATGTGGTGTTCGAAGGCAGTCAAGTTCTCTGATACTTATCAACAGCAACACTTTCTTGGAGAGAAACATGATAAATGAAAATTCTGCACTGCCTTCCAGGAAGGGTTCAGCTCCTCTGAAGAAGAACATAAGTTCAGAAAGAATCACTGATGAGCCAAGGGAAACATCTGTGGTTAGTTAACACAGTACGGATTAAACAGAGTAATTGTGAGATGATGATAGTGCAGCTAAATGATTTCAAACCAGCATTTTAATTAAATTCCCTAGGGCAAAAGACTTGCAACTTCACAATCTTGCAGCATGTAAGGAAACAACTGTGAAGAAAAAAGAAACAACAGTTGAGGTATTTTCTCAGTCAATTTCTTAACTCGTTGATTTGTTTACAGTTTGTACCTACATGCATACTCACTAGGGGACTGTGTGCTGCAGATACCTGTTTCTTAAAATCTCTCCCTAGAAGGACCAATGTGTAACTCAGCCTTGTTTACACCTAGGCCACTATAATCCTGTCTAAGGCCTCATCGTTAGTTTCATTTAAAGTATGTATCTACTGCACAAAAGGCTTATTTTACCCCTGAGAAAAGCAAGCACTCTTCTTTTTATTCTCTATTTTGCTGGTGTTGCAACAAATGCAGCATCTATAATTGAAGATGTGGAAGTGGGAATCTCCTTGGGATGCTGCTGGTGAAAACTAAATGGTCTGAATGCATTTCCTTTTACTTGTACTCTTGCTTTACATGTACATTGAGATTTCCACTGGTTTTGCTTTCCATTTATAATCTTCTTCTCCTATAATCTTTGAATTCATTAGTCACTATTTGCTGGGGTTTTTGCATTCAGCTGAGTGATGGTCATGTCCTAGAGCTTCCAGGACTCAAGATGAATGGTGTCACAATGCTTGCTTACCACATCAGCTGAATGGTAGTACCCATTTTGGGGAGTGTTCCCAGCCCATCGCAAATGAAAACTGAAAAATGCCCTCAAACTGTGATGGAGATCTACTCAGCTGGTCACAGCATGGTTAATAGTGCCAAGGTTGTGAATTCAATCCCCATATGGACCATTCACTTAAGAGATAGTCCTTGTGGGTCCCTTCCAACTCAGCATGTTCTGTGATTCTGTAAAAGATGCTCAAGTGAACAGAGATAACTGTTGAAAGGCAGAGTTTGAAAGTGGCTCCTGGTCTGTTCCTGCAGCTCATCTGAGGCACTGTCTTTCACTGAAATGTGGTAACTGAACCTGGTGTTGGAGTCTTAGGATAAAGAAAGTGAGAGTCAGATAGAGTAAGAACAGTCCAGCTGGTTCTCCAACAGGCTTCCTTACTTGTCAAACTGTCCCTCTATCATGAGGGATGAGCTGAGGGTGTTTTTGACTACTGCATTTGTCAGTCTACACAGTGTTTTTATCAGAATTCCCACTTATTTATCCTTTTCAGAACACCTTGAAACTGCTGTTATTTTCTTCTCATTTAATGAAATGTTCTGCAGTACTGCATGTCCCTTTGTGTGCTGTCCTCTGATGAAACTACCATGCTGATGATGGCAGATTTTCTCAACAGATCATCAGATTGCAGTCTCCCAGGATGAAATGCAATTTGGATGTACCATCACTGCACTTGCATCAGTCTTTTTGTGGTTCATGCATGTGAATGCTACTAAAGAGCATGGTTTTACAGGACACACATATAAATACTCATTTGAACTCACCCATAACATGGCTGTTGTCCTTTTTCTGATGATCATGCTTGTGGACCATTGAGGATAGTTCCTTATTTATTTGTGAGTGACATTAACTTTTAGCGTGACATTTTATAGTAATTGGCTTATTTGTGACAGCTTTGAATTTCATTCATTTGTATGTTGCTGGTTAATTCAAGTTGCTGCCTATTCTCTGATATACCTGTTAATTTTGTATCCTAAAATCAAAGGGAGCATGAATATGGATACAATGGATGTAATGCACACTTTCATTACCTGAAAAATTAGTAAAGTGACTGCATGGAGCAGTAGAGGCTGGAATCTTTAATTTGATGAAGGAAGGACAGTGTAGGTATACCTTCTATGCAGCGTTACATGAGAGCGTGAGAATCGTACTGCTGTGAACAATACAATTACACACAATAAAACCTTTTTGTTGGCCCTGTACACATCCTTTAATCCTTATCCTTGCATCCTTGGCTGCAGCCCTGAGCAGAGAGTTCAGGTGACATACAAATAGCCTGAAATCTGTCATTTAGCTTTTTTGTTGTGAGATTTCTTGGCTTGCTTAGGCAGTATGTTTAAGAAAGTTAAAAACAATGAAAAAAATTAATTCTTCCCTCCAAATCAGTCTAGTGTAAATTGATTTGTCTAATATCCCTCTGTTAAGGCAAAACTTTCATAAAAGACAATCATTTGTCACCAGTCCTGACTAAATGGCGAGATCCCAGGTGACAGAAGGTTAGCTAATGTTATGCTAACATGAAGAGCTGGAATGAAGATCAATGGCACTGTCAGTCTGACCTTAATGCCAAGGAAGATAAGAGCAAATTGCCTTGAGTGTTGTCACACAGCACGTACAGGACAAGAGGGTTGGGACCTGTCAGCCTGGGTTTATGAAAGACAGGTCCAACCTGACCAACCTGATCTGCTTCTATGAGAAGTGAGTGAAGGAAAGGCTGTGGATGTTGTTCACCTGGATGTAAGAAAGCATTTCACATCATCTTCCAGAACATTCTCCTAGAGAAAATGGCTGCTCATGGCTTGGAAAGGTGCACTGTTTGCTGGATAAAAAACTGGCTGGATGTCTGGGTCCAGAGGATGGTGGTGAATGGAGTTAATATCCACTTGAATTTTGGTGAGAATGTGGATCTGCTGAAGGCTCAGAAGGGTCAAGATGGGCTAGATCAATGGGCCAAGGCCAATTGTAAGAGGTTCAACAAGGTTAAGTGTTGTGTCCTGCACTAGGGTCACAACAACCCATGGCAGCACTACAGGCTGGCGACAGAGCAGCTGAAAAGCTGCCCAGAGAAAAAGGGTGCTGGTCAGCCCAGCATAGGGTTGCTGGTCAACAGCAGCTAAACATGATCCAGCTGTGCCCAGGTGGCCAAGAAGGCCAGTGGCATCCTGGCCTATATCAGCAATAGCGTGGCCAGCAGCACCAGGCAGTGGTCATTCCTCTGTGCTCAGCACTGGTGAAGCCACATCTCAAGAACTGTATTCAGTTGTGGGCCCTGGGCTACAAAAAAGACATTGAGGTCTTGACAACATGGAACTTGTCCAGAGAAGGGCAATGGAGCTGGTGGAGGGTCTGGAGAACAAGCCTTAGGTGGAGTGGCTGAGGGAGCTGTGAGTGTTTAGCCCAGAGAAAAGGAGGCTCAGGAGTGACTTATCACTATCTACAACTGCCTGAAAGGAGATTGTAGCCAGGTGGAGATCCCAGGCAAGAAGTGATAGGACAGGAAGAAATGGTGTAAAGTGGTGCCAGGGAAGGTTTTAGGTAGGCCATTAGGTTATTAACCAAAATAGTTGTCATATATTGGAACAAGTTGTCCAGGGGCATGAAGGCTGAGTAAGGTTCTTGCTTAGCTTCCCTGACTCTTACTTTCTTTATCATAAGACTCCAATTCCCAGCTTAGGGTGCAAATTTAAATAAATATTAAGATGCCTAAGATTTCTTTTTATGCCAATATCTAATTGATTTATTTCACTTCGTGTTTTTTTTTTAAGCTCATTGTGCAGAAAATAACTGCAGATTGAAGTGAAGTAAACTGTAATTTGTGCCAAAGAGAATACAAAAACAAGTAATGCTGATAATCCTGGCCAGACCAGGATCGCCTTCGGCACTTGGTGGTTGAGTTTAATTCAGCAAACCCATTATTTGACTTTTATTAACCCACAATGAAAACAGAGATTTGCAGGGTCCATAGCCATTTTTTTATTATTTAATTAAATTGATATGTTCTAGTGAATGAGAAGTGCCTGTGCATTTGTTGCACTAATTCTGGTGCAATGCACTGGTACCAAATGCTATCAAGAACTATTTGACTCTGAAACAAATTACTTCTTTGCTTTCATATTTGCTTCAGTACTTGCACATGAAGTATATTGTGTTCTGCTCCCTACAGCTGTTAAGAGCTAAGATCGGATGAGAGCAGTTGGAAGTGCTCATAGCAATCTGGAAGAAGCAGGAGATGATCCTCTAGGCCCGCAGGGGTTTTCTAAGCTTTGTTGTGTCTCTCCTTCTTTCTATCCTATCAGCATTCCTTTTTCCTCCAATCTGAAAGTCAAAGCACTGAAAGTAAAGGCTCTGAAGGCAACTATGGCCTAATACCACAAACACAAATGTTTATTGCCATTTGAAATCTTGTCAGGTAGCAGAGCTTTAAATTTTATTCTTGGAAAGATTGGAGACCTGTTTTTCTACTCAAGACTAAACAGGAGTTCAGGTACACTCATGGGAGAGCTCTCCTTTTCTGACCTGAATCCAACTCAGACTTGTTCAGTTGGAGATTGCAATTAGCTCATTGGAGTACATTAGAGTGACCTCTCACATTATAAGTCCCATCCTGGACATTCAATGTCTCTTCATTCTTTATTTCTTTAAACAGGTAATTTCAAACCACTGTGCCTTACCAATGTCTAGTTTTACAAAAATGTGTGTTTTATGACATTCCTTCACAAAAAGAAGAAAAAGCAAAAGCAAAAGCAGTATTTCCTAAGCTGCTTATAACTGAATGCCTGTAATAGGTATGCTTTAGTTTCTCCACAACAGCATGGTGACTTCCCAGGCAATGCTGGTGGAGTAATGCTTCTTGGGTGGTTTCAAGTTTGAAACTGACTGTAAGTTTTAGAGTACCACCTGAGGCATGCAGTAATCATACCAATATGCACTGTCTGGAATGTTTCATTCCTTGATTGCTGTATTTTTGCTGTATGCCTGGGAAATCAACTGATCAGAATTTTCAAAGTTTTAACTCATCCTGAAATATTTCTTTGTATATTTTTTAATTTAGTAGGTAATGAAATCCTGGGTCTTACTACTGAGAACACTTTTGTTATGCAAAATATTTAATTTTTATTCTTAGTCTTTGCAAGGACTAATAATACTCAAATAGCATGCAGTAGCATCAGCAGTCATTTGGGAGTAGAAACCTCAAAATGGCACTTGTAAAAGACCCCAAAATTAAATATAGATTGTTAACGTATTTTTGAGCATTGATTGTGTCTGAAGGAACAAGGTGATGCTTTCAAACTTAATTGAAACTCTGAGATAGCCAATCTGAGAATAGAGAAATTAGATTTTGATGATGATGATGATTATACTAGTATTCTAGTCTCTATGGAAATCAGTGCTTTTATGAGTTTAATGTGGATTTCATGAGGAAGAGGCTGTTGGAATTCCCATTATGTATTCACTGTGTTAGGTATGCCTATACAGCCCTGTAGAGAGGCCTGGATGGAGGCAGGGCTGATAGGATCACACTACACTGCCTACAGAGAATGCCAGTTAAGATGAAGCAGTGTAGGAGAATGTTGTGGTATGCCTGGAGAGGGGTAGAGAGTAGGAAAAACAGCAAAACCACCTGGGAGAGATTATAAGAAGGGGAAAACTGCTTGTTTAGCTTGGAGGTCTGTCTAGATGTGAATCTCATTTTATTTTAAAGATTTAATTTCAAATGTAAACTTTGAATGTGGAGTGTTGATTTTGTGCCGAGGGCTTGGTTGAGAGTATTATTCATAAAACTGGGAGGGTGCCATTATCCAATGAATGGCTGTTACAGAGCAACAAACTTACACAGAAGCTTAGGTGAGGAGGAACTTCTCAGGCAGGATGTATAGTGAAAAGATCAGAAGGAAATTTGAAAGGGAAGTTTCTTCTCTGAGGAAGGGTCTAAAAACCTGGACAAAGATAAGAGAGGCAGGCATTATTAAAATCTTGTTCAGATATTTGTCTCTGAAAGCTGCAGGAGTAAATTTGGAAATGTTAAATTTAGGGAGCGGGGACCATTAGAAGGCAGAATGATGAACTGTTGAGTTTCTTCCATAGTCTTTTTATTAAGTTCTTTCCTCCTAGTACCATCTAACAGAATTGAAAGATGATTGGTTGAAAATTGAAAATAATGATGTCTTTCTCCGCTGCCCCTGATGTTATTGATAAAATTCTATTTACATAAAAGATCTGAAAAGAATCCAGGATTTGCTGATGCCAGCTTCCATGCTTAGTGCTGAGCTAAAACTCTATAGGCTAAATGCTATAAATTCTCAAGGTATAGGGAAGCAATGGTTAACTTGTGGAAAGAATTCTCTAGAGGAGGTTCTGCATCATGAATGCATTTTAGTAGCCTTTACATTGCAGTATGTAGCACTGACCACTCACAGAGATAAGCTGAAGTAAAACATTTCCTTCTGTGAGCCATGTCAATCTCACCCCAAGGTTTTCAAGACTACTCGTGGTAATTCTCTTTGCTTAAAAAGTTTGCTAGTTGTTACTTTCCTGCAAAATCATATCACTTGATGCTGTAGTCTCTAAGGATACATTTCTACACATATTACATCTTCAGATGAATTATTTCTTTCACTTTGCTGTAAAGCATCTCCCCATGGGCTCTAACTGCTATTACATTTTTATCTGCAGTATAAATGAGACAAAGTGTTTGTACAAAGAACCTCACAAAGCATAGCAAAAAAGGAAACTATCCTGGTTCTTTATCCTGAAAGGTCCTGGGACCACCTCCAAAGAGACTGAATTCCAAAGATGGGACTTTCCACTCATGAATTGCACCTCATAATTTTCAGAACAACCAAACCAAGCCTTTAGGTTGATCTGCTTACTTTCTTCAGGTGGTATGTTACTGAAACAGTCCAGTTGTCACTGATATTTTGCAGTATCTCTTTTGGGCATTCAGCATCAGTTTTGGCCTACTGATGTTGCTACAAATGTCTGCTCATTTCCTAAAATGAAATACATCTCTTAGACTCTTTTGGGTATGATAGCATTAACATTACAGAGCCAAGCCATTTGAAGCAAAAAAAGAAACACGCAAACAAACTAAAAACCCCCAGCAGCCCCCCCATGAATTAAAACACTTTCTTCAGCCTTAATTTGCCTCTTGTGCATATGCACAAAATAATCTTTAATCATTCAATTTTTGGAAGTGCCAACCAGGAAGTCCTATCCTGATTCTACAGCAGCTCTTAGCTCTTTTCTGATAAAGTACTGGAGAGCAGCACAACACAGTTGTATTATCACTAGGAAATCTGGTGCCTATTGCGAATTGCAGTGTTATCAATATCAGAAGATTACACCAGTGATAACAATGAAAGAAAGCTCTGTAGGAAAACACAACCCTCACAACCACGGCAGTTTGTGCTCATAGTTACGTCCCACCTGTGCCTCTGCTTTTTGGGGAGGGCTGGCTTTGAGCCTGTCTCGGAGCTCCCTCTGGTGCTTCACTGCTCCAGTGCAACGAAGAATTCAAGTCATGAAAGATGTCCACAAGAAAGGGCTGGTTTGGAATGAGTCTCATTAAACAGAGGTACCTACAACATTCTCTGGTTTAAATCATTATACCTGAAGGAGAGTGTATTTAGATTAGATACACAGACGTAGTTTTTACAATGAGTCTGGTGTAACACTGGAACCCAGAGAGGTTGCCCAGAGAGGTGGTGGAAACCCCACCCTGGAAATCCTCAGGTTAGGTTGGATGATGCTCTGAGCAACATGATCTAGTTGAAGATGTCCCTGCTCATTGCAGGGCTAAATGACATTTTAAGGTTCCTTCCAACACAAACTATTCTAAGATTCTGTGATTCTATGATTCTGTGACTTCTTACATTAAAAAGCATTAATTTTTTTAAAAAGTCTTTTTTCATTTGCTTATCTGTTATTTTCAGGTAAAAAAATTGAAACATTTTAATCTCAAAATGGAGTATTAGAAACTGAAGTTGTAATAAACCATTATCTCACAATTATGATGCTGAAGATACGTGTTCATCTTGTCATCTATGTTTAATTTTGGGCCCCTCATGACAAGAAAGACTTTGAAGTGCTGGAGCACATTCAGAGAAGGTCAACGAAGGTGGTGAAGAGTCTGGAGCACAACTCTTATGAGGAGCTGCTAAGGAATCCTGAGTTGTTTAGCCTGGAGAAAAGGAGTCTCAGGGAGGACCTTATTGCTCTCTACAACTGCCTGAATGGAGGCTGTAGCAGGGTGGGATTGGTCTCTTTTCCAGAATAATAAGTGATAGGACAAGAGGAAATGGCCTCATGTTCTGCCAGGGGAGTTTTAGATTGGATATTAGGAAATACTTCTCTATGGAAAGGGTGATCAAGTACTGGAACAGGCTGGCCAGAAAGGTGATTGAGTCACTATCCTGGGAGACATTTAAAAGAAGTGTAGATGTGGCACTTGTGGACATGCTTAAGTGGTGGATTCAGCAGTACTGGATTAACAGGTGGATCTGATGATCTCAGAGGTCTTTTCCAACCTAAACAATTCTATTATTAATATAAGAAATATTTAAAATTAATTACTGGAGTTGCTTTGCTCTAATTTCACAGTTTCTTCTCTTTAGAATTTTTTTGACTTCACTGATTTCATGAAACTGCTGAACACTAAAAGGCTGGTTTTTGATGTTAATGGCTATGGAGTGAATGCAAAACTGTTTTCTGTAAGTAGAACACATTGTAGAAAGTCCAAGTAGACTAACAAAAATACTTTTACTGCACTAATCTCATCTCTATCGATCTTGAGTTAGCGATTAAGATGTCTTTGATTTCTCTTCATGAAGCATTATTTTCGTTCTATTATTTGGCTTCATTAACAGACAAGATAGGTTTCCATGAAGACAGCAGCAGCTTGCTTACTCTTACTTTTTGTCTCTTTGAAACTGTCCAGTCTCTCCTGTGCGATGTCAAATAAAGAGAAATAATTTGCAATAATTACAGCCAAATATGCTTCCATTTGATGGATGAAAAGAGAATTTTGCTTCTTCTTATGGGACACATTATGTTGGTATCTGTTGTTGAAAATCAAGAGGATCATGAACTGATATTTGGAGCAAAAGTAATTTGTACTTTTTTTTCTTTTTGTCTTTCTGGCACCATTAAAACAAAGAATCTGTTGGTTTAGATGTTGGCTACACGTGCTAGCAATAGTTGGAAAACTGAAAACCTCTTGCCAAGGTAAATAGTTTTTATCAAAGTGAATTGCTGTCCAGGAATCTGAACCAGAAAAATCTTTCTGCTAACATTCTAGAATTCTTGGGGAAGAACAGTGAAACCTGCACGCAGAAGGGAAAAAAAAAAAGAAAGAAAAGAGTGAGAATGATGGTTTTGGCAATTCAGCTTGCATTTTATTATTCTCTTGTCAGCTTGAACCTGTAGATATTTCTGTCAGTGTGCCCATATGGGCACCCCATTCAGCCTGTCAAGTCCTCTGGACCTCAACAACAGCTTTCAGTGTGCCAACCATATGTTTGGATCCCACCTACAAAACTTCAGTTAAATAAGCAATGGTCTCTTGAGAGATAACTGTCTGCAACATGATTTATTATGAATACTAAGCCAAATGCAGTGTAACTCTATTGTATTTGCAATGCAAACTCATCCTGTAATATTAAGTATAAAGGAGAAAGTCTTGCTGTAAGTCACATTATTATTGAGGAAATAATACATTTTTGATAACACTGAATTTTAACAAAGTACCCATATAAAATCTTTCCTAATATATATTGACATGAGCCAAGCCACTGTACTGAATTTATCACAAGAGACAGGGCAACTTCTGTGTTCTGCCTCCCATGCTGGTTCTACTCTATCAGAAGGGCTGTGAGAAGGACAAAACCCATTGTCTTTGCAGTCATTTTGCCTGGGCTTCATTGCTGAAATGTAAATCTGCCTATCCCCTCAGAGAAGCTTGTAGTTCTCTGAGCAGACAATTGACAATTTTTTATCAGAGCCACAGCAGGAGCTTTACTTGTAGCCTTCAGTTCCTGGGTGGAAGTGGACTTCTGTTTTTCTGTCTTGCCAGCTGAACAGGGGAGTCACAGAATAACACAGGTGGTTAAAAGAACCCAAACATAATAGAATTCCCCAAACCCCTAAATCCTCCCCTGAAAGAGTTCCTACTAGAGAGGAAAAACTGTTCCTACCAGAGAGGAAAAAAATAGCATGCCCTGAAATGAAGGCTGGCAGAAGTCTTGAGCCCTGCTGCTAGAGCTGGAGGGGTTATAATCCTGCTCTGGGAGGGAGGAATGGAAGTTGGGGTTGAGACTGAAGTTGGATGTTTCTGAGGAGTCTTAACTTGGACTTGAAAAATAAATGTTCTACTCCTGGCAGAATAGCAGTTTTACCCTGTAAAGTGCAGAACACAGATGCACTATTTGAGAATGATCAGATTACAAATCCATCCATGAACTGGACAGTAATTTTCTTTATATGCAGGATTTTTTGCTTGTGCCCTCCTTAGAGATTTCTGTTTCACAAGTTGCAAAGTTGCTACAGTACAAATTGCTAATTAAGGCAAATATGACTTGCATTAACTTTTCAAGATGGAGTTTGGATTATATTCAGTAAAGTTATATTTGTTATATTATATTTTCTCATATCTTAGGTTTTATGCTGACCACAGGCAAGCAAAAATTGTCATGTTTTTTGTCCTGAACTGTGTTTTAGATTGTTTGTATCTGTAAAGCAAAAGCTGAGACATGGTAAAGTTCATTGTGGGAAAAGTTAAGAAAATAATTGAATAGTGCTTCCATTTGAGGCCTACTGCATTCTTTCTTGGCTGTAAAATGTTTCTGTTTCAAGATCTTCTGAAAAGAAAATCATCTGTCTTTAGCAGATGTGGCTGAAAAGATATAGAATTGTAATTGAAATTGGACTGGCTATAATGGACATGGTGGCAAGAAAGTAGTTGGGTTTCAAGAAATTAATGGCATCATCTGTCACAGAATATGCTACCTTGTCTTGCAGCTTTTCAAGCTCGTTCTGCTAAAGCTTGTTCTCCTTCCTGTTATCTGTAAGATTTCCCATTTTCTTTTCACACTATGAGAAGAAGTCATCATTTTTAGTGTATGACTCCTCTGACCTATTTCAGATCTTTCTTTTAGGTAAGATGAGCATGCTGGTGCTTCCAAATGCTTAGGGCCCTTGCACTTTGTTGAAAGTTACATTAAATTATATATTTTTTTGTAAAATGTACAAATTAGCAATACAAATACATACTGAAACACTTTAAGGCTTAATACATTCAACTTTGGCTGAGACTTTCATCAGTATTTCAGTTGTATGTCTTCATCTCATCCCTATTTCTCTTAGGTAATTTGCATTTTAAAATAGTGGAATGCAGTTTGTATAGTGACATTTGTTTAAGGAAAACTTTTCATTGTTATACACCATATATTTTCTGTCCTATTACTCAGAATTTAAAGAAGGTACTTGAATTTTGCTTCTTTGGAGTAGTTTTGCTTCCCATTGGTGTTCCTAACCTTGCTTACAAATGTTATATTGAGCATGGCCTAGAATATGAGAATCCATCTCTCTATTCAATTTCTTAAGCATGTCAAACTGGAGTTTCTGTTGCTTCTTCTCTTTCTGACCTTGTCAGTCTTGATGCTGACCTGTTGCATAGTCTGGAATGCAGTGGAAGATTGGGGAAAAACTTCTTGGAAAACATATATATATGTAGTCTGTTTTTTCATCAAGATGCCATTATATACAAATGAAAATTGATTAATAACTGATGTTGGGTTTTTGTCTTGTTTTGACGATTTTTTTCCCCAAAGTTTTGATGGTGGTAATGGGAATTCCCATGATAATGATTCATAAGGAGCACCTTGGGGTGATTTTCAAGGTACTACAGGTGATGCCTCTAGTGCTCAATCAGCAAGAAGGACTGGAGAAAAGATGCTGGAAGTTATTATTTTCTTTAGCAGGGAAGGAAAGTAGTGGAACAAGGAACATCTTCACCTCTTATTGCAAGTTCCTCAGCTGCAAAGAAAGCCAACAACCCTGCCAACCTCAATGATTCTGTGATTCATTCAGACCATCTGTAACAGGTAACTTTTTATATACTTCATGCACCTTTAAGCACAGATGCAAACAACGACAAACTTATACATCTATATGTATGTGAACAAATAAATAATCAAACAGATGCATACAAGCTGGCCAGACTTACTTCAGGAAATTATTTATGAACCGGAGAAAATCTATTGTATCATAAAATATGCCCCCCTCCCAACCAACAGCTTCAAAAAGAAAGTATAATACTGACTTTTTCCTCAGTGACCTAGATGTCAGTTTTAAAAAGAAGTTATCCAAAATGAAAACTTATAAATTAAATAAAAGCTAAAGGAAGATGTTTAAGTGGGGATGAAAGAGTCAGTCAGGGTGGTTTGGTGTCTCAGACTAACAAACCATCAGCCACTTTTCTGTGTAAGATGCAAGGAATGATAGTTTTAAAGCCTCCGTCTGCTTATTGACAAAGCTGTTTATTGTTACTTATCCTAAAATTTTGCTTTTGGGGGTTCCTTAACCTCTGTTTTTAAATATAATCCAAAATTAAACATTTGTGCCACATTTTCCCAGAGAATGCCTCAGGTAATCAGTCAGGTACCTATAATCACTACATGGGTGGATGAGGCTGTGAATGCTCAGCAAGTAGCTCCTGCAGCTGTGCATTTCATTTCCTGCAGCTGGCATTGTGATAGATTTTTATTCCCATAGCAGATTTATGTTGTGATAGATTTTTAATCCCATAATAGATTTATGTGTGGTGAAATGCCTACTAATCGTTAAGCACAGTGTGTGCTTCTTTCTTGATTGCCAAGTGGTGCATTTCCCTTGAAACAGACCCTCACAGTGCACATATTATTCATGCACAATTGTGCAGGAAGGAACTAGTCAAAAGCTGGAAGTAAGAAGGAGCCTTAGCAAAGCTGAGCAAAAAACCTTTCCATATCTGTTACTGTCTCACTCTTTCTGGGCTAAGAAATGTAGAAGTAGGGACTCACAGTAATAAAGATTATACCAAGGATTCCCCTGAGCCCGTAATTGTCACTTGTTACCACAGGAAACACTATCACATAAATCCTTCCATGAGCACAAGTAAGACAGAGGAATTTCCACAGAACTGGGAAATGAAAGAGCTTTGTCAACTCTGTGGGCATTAAATCTGAAAAAATATTTTTGCTTCTTTGCACTCACTCTGATTTTAATGTGAGATTCTGTAGACAAAGGTGTATACAATCTATAGGAACCTTTTCTCTGAAGCAAATTAAGGCACTTTAAGCCAGTTATCCCATGGCTTAAATGCCAAGGAACTGGAATTTCTGGAATGCAATGCTTCAATAAATAAATTCAGAAAACTGGAAATAATTTGGAGCGAGATATTTGAAATGTAACCATAGCTGCTGAGCAAAAGGTCAGCGAGGTGGTGAGAATTCTTCCCAAGCCCATGAAACAGCTCGATCTTATCCATAAAGCTGATCCTTCTTGCTTAGCATATTAAATAACTTCAAACAAACCAGCCCTGTCAACCTAGATTGACCATGACCAACAAGGATTGCACGAGGTTTTCAATTTAAGAAAAATTGCTAATGGGTGTGATAGGATATCCCCTCAGAGCACTTCCCTGCAGCCTACTGTGTCTGTTACAGCATTCAAGGCAAGGCAGTTCAGCCAAGGTGCCTGTGTGATAGCCCTGCTTGTGGGAATGCTTATAGCAGATGGTTTAATGGCATTTGCTAAATGGAGGGCTAAGCACTTTCTGCTCCTTGACAAATGCTGTGAGAGCGCTATAAATAAATATTTAAGTAGCAGTCGCTTTGAGCTTTCCTTCTCATCTATCCATTTCTGATCTGTGGCCAGATATCTGTAGACCTGCTTTGTAAAGAACAAAGCCTCCTGAGACTCCTAAATGCTGCCCTCAGTGTTGGCCAAAACTGCAAGCTTTCTAATAATTCCTAATGAAAACTCAGTTAATTACTGAATTCTTTTAAATTTTAGTTGTGTCTGGTCAAAACATTAGAAACAGCCACATATGGAAGATGGCAGAATGTAGATTTGGAAAGAGGGACAAAATACAACGTTTGAAATCATCATTCTGAAATATATGCAAAGTTCAGTTGAATCTCACATTCATTTTTAGGAAGCCAGTTGCTTGCCAGTTTCTTCCTCCCTTGTCTTTCAGTGTTTAAAATTCTTATGAAGTAAAAATACCTGTCTCCATATTAAAACACTTCCTGTGTTAGAAAGGAGCTAAAGGGACTTTAACAGAAATACCTGGAAATAAGACAACAGCTCTTGAAATGTATTGGAGACAGGCCATCTGCAGTTGGATGCAATATGCTGCTTTATAGATGCCAAAAATAGACAAAAATTCTGAACATAAACCAGAGGTGAGTGCCAGTATTCCAAAATGAAGCAAGATGCATGAAACATTTGATTATCATTTTTTGAGACACAGTGTGAAAGAGAGATCTCATTTCAAACAAGTGAGGATAGGCAAACAAAAGAGGCTCAGCTTCATTCTGTGAAACTAAAATATTTATAAGTAAATGCTCAGCCATTGTGAAATGTCAAGCCCATAATAATTTCACTGTCTTTCTGCTTTGTAGTAATCATTTCCCTTAAGAAATTCTTGATTGGAAAACTGAATGTTTATGGGAAAATGTCTGATACACTAAAGGCTTATATCACATAAAATTCATCCTGTGTGGTAGGTCATTTACTGGAACAGAAAATGGGTGGAGAAGGCATCAACCCTGAGAAAATCACTGGAAAAAAATGGATCAATGACCTGTCTGTCTAACATTTAAAGTGTGGTCTTTTGCCCTTAACACAGTGGGAGATCTGGCCCAATATTAGCAGGTACTGATATCAGTGGGCCTTCACCATGATCCATTGTACTCTCTGTTAGTTGTATCAGTACACACAGAATCTCTCAGTGCTACTGAGCTTTAATTTACAGATTTCCTGGTGTCAAGCAGCATGGAAAAAGGAAGGAAATATCTCCATGGCTACACTTGTTCTATTGCTAATTTTTTGTTTGGATTTTGAAGCAGCAAAGACAGAATTTGGATCAGTTCTAAACTTCTGCTCACAGAATTGGGATCACAATCAGCTCCTGACATGTAACAGAGCTGAAGCGTAGCAGAGGTGATGTGTACCTGTGTGTCTCGGACATTGAACTGAACAGCTTGGCTGCGCCTGAGAAAGAAGATGAAGGCTGAAGACCCAAGAAAGTGTGAATGATGGAGGACTGCTTGAGGAAGGATTAGTGTCTTGAACTTTCTCCTTGATCATAAAAGCCAAACAGCAGATAGGCAATCTTTAACCTAGAGAAGGAAACCCTGACAACAAGCAGTGTTTAAAGCAGATTTAAGCTCTTGAAACCCCACCTTCCGCGATGCATGATAAAATGTTTGGAAAAATGTGAAATAGACAGCAACTGCCAAGAAAATTTACCAAAGAATGAAAAATAAATAAATAAATAGTTTAGTTAACAAGATCAACTCTTCGAAATTCACTCAGGATATGGTAATAGCTATTTTTTTTTTCACGGAATTATTTAATATATCAAAGTAAATTCAGGATGGGAAAGACAGCTTACCAAAAACTCTTTACATATACACAATTCGACTGTGTGGTAAGGGAAGGTTACTCTGAGGAGTGGACAACAGTTTCCAGATTCTTGCTAGCTTCCTCTTATAAAATCATCTTATGGAAAAAAATCCATGTTTTTAATGTTGTAACCAAAGGGCACCAGTTGCATTGGTGTAGTGCAGCAGTTATTTTACCTAAAAAATAGATATTACTGGGAAATTGCCACCTCTAGAATAATCCAAACAACCTCTTACAAGTGAAGAATTTTCCCCAGAATTTTACTTTCCATTGTTTGCCAAGCTATGAGGAGACTGTCAACTTGCCATACATATTCCTAGCTATGTCCTGCATATTTAATTTATTTCTACATTTTAGAATGAAAAAAAGGCCAATAAATCATTCTAATGTACACAGATGTGGCTAAGATTACATCCTGTTCTCTATTATTTCTTTGCATGCTCTAATCTGGACTTATCTTGACTGGATTCTTTACTTATTTCAAGTGATTTAGGGGAAAGTCCATGCCTTCACATATGCTTGCATGGTTCCCAGAACAACAGAACTTTAAATATGAGTAGAGCCTTAGGGCATTTTTATGGATTTTTATGGATTTTTATGGTCAAACTAATGTACTTGGAAAAATAGGTAGACAACTACATTATAACTTACTGAAGAAGGGGTTAACATTTGGGGTGTTAATTTCAAAAAAACTAAAACAAACAAAAACCTCCTCTCTCCCTGAAAAAATCAGCATGAAGATACCAAAAAGAGGATTTTTCTCTGTGTAAGCAAATCCCTTGGAAACAATTCTGCCTGGATAGTTCTGTGGAGAAATTAGGTCACATTTGGCTAACATCACTTTATTGTCAGGGTAACCTGCTCCTTTGGCCCCTCTTGCTTGCTGTGTGTGTCTGTGTACGGGTTTGTGTGTGTTTTTCTGCACTTTTCCACAAAGGCTCACTAACTGCCTGTGTTCAGAATCCTGTGAAGGAGTTGATTTTAATTCTTTTTTCTTCCTGTATCACTGCAGGTGTTTTAGAAAGATAATGGACAAAAGGTTACTGAAGGCTTCTTTGATCTTGGCATCCATTTAGGTTTCTTTTTCAAGGAAATCTATTTTCAATATAAAAGATTGAGGACTGCTAGACTGTTTTGCAGACTCTGAAGTCTGTGCTGTAGAAAACAGCCTTCCAATAATAATAACTGTACAAAGTAATTTCAAAGTAACCTCTTCTTATCTAGTCAATAAGGAACAAAGAACAAGAACATTTGTTTTGGTTTTTGTTTCTTAATCTGAAAGATTTCTTTCTGAAAGAAATCCAGAATTTAAGAGCTCTTTGGCCTTTTCAAGAACAACAAGTTCACATGTGATTTAGTCATATAGCTGCCATAAAGTTGTGGTGCTGTGCTTTCTTAAGAGCTCTGTTATCAGTCTGATATCTGAAACATCTAAATGAATGCCATGGTGTTGCAGATTATTCCAAGATCTACACACAACTTCAGAAGATGTCAACTTTTCCTATGTACTGTGTACTTCTATGAGTGCAGACAAAGCTGCATTATTTGGATGTTAAAGCACTGAGAAATGTAATGCTCTCCACCAACCCAGTATACATATCAGTGATTTGAATGAACAATCCCAGTAACACATGGATAAACAGAAAGTTTGTGTAGCAACTGTGTCACCTCACAGAACAAAATTGTTCTGAACTAGAGACATTATAAGATGACTTTGTCGTTGCATAGACCTGGGGCTAGCTGGGACTGGACCAGACCCCAGCACAATTTGTGAAACAAGGAGCCTCAGCTTTTAATAGAGACAGTGATGCAGCACAAGGGCCCAAACACAGCACAGCTAATGTCTGTAAGGGCTCAAGCAAAAATAAGGTGCTTGAATTGGAAGCAAAACTCATTGAGCTTAAATTTTAGCCTAAACTGTGAAGGCACTGGCATTCCAAATGCAATTAACAATGGTATTTAATAAGTTGAGCCAATTGGTAGTATTGTGCAAATGGAGAAGAGAAAAGAGGGAGAAAAGGTTCTGGGTAATTCAAACGTACTAGCATAACCCGAAGTATATTTAAAAACTGAGGAATAATTTTAAAGAAAAAATAATTAAGCACATGGAGGTAAAAGGAAAATAGGATAAAATGCAATATTGGGTTACCAGAGACTGATCTTGAAGTTCAGCCCAATATTTTTCTTTAATAAAAATGGATTTTTAGACTAGAGAAATACAGTAGATCTATCTGGATTTCAGTAAAGTGTTTGATATGCTGCCACATAGGAAATTACTAGTTAAACTGAAATAAATGGGAATTAGAAGAAAAATTGCAAGGTGAGTAAGGAGCTGGCTAAAAGGAAAACTTCATGTGTTTTGCTTAAAAGCAAACTCTGAGGCTTAGAGGAAGTTACTGGAGGCAGTCATAAAGGATCTATGTGGGCCAATCTTACTTAATATTTTCAGTAGAAATCATTGACTGAGAAAGATAACATTGTTTTAAGACCACCTGTTGATGACCCGGAATTGTGGTTCTCCATGCTTGAGGGCCACACACTGTCTTTCTGGAGAACCAATCCAGCTTGCATCCAGGTCTGCCTTTCCCAAGAAGAGTCTGCCACATGCATGCAAGACTGGCATTGCATAGTCTTTCAGTGGAGGCAGAAGCCATCTCTCCTCTCACTGGGATATGTTGGCTCCTCTCCTGCCCATGACTGGGTTTAGCAGATGTTTAGCAGATCTGAGCCTCCTGGCAGGGCTTCATCTCATGAGGCAGTCTCATTACAAATCTCCCAAGGAACATTTATCAGAGCCATAGAGCAGCCTTAGTCCAGAGTTTTACCCAAGACAACCTGCCCAGCATCTCAGCAGGGCATGTTAACTCCAGCACAGTGCGTGTGAAGGCTTTGACAGGACTTCTGGGTCAGACCTGGCTTGTGGCTGCCCAGGCTGGCACTGTGACTCAGATGTAGACAAACTCCAAGATAGTTTTGTTTGTTTAGCCTACCAAAATAAAGTCTGAGGAGAAATTGAATTATATGATAATTGCAGGACTGGAATTATAGTAAATTGTTTCCTTAAGTGAAAGGAAACTGGATTTGATGCTCCTCCCAGTCTTTTGTCCTAAGCTTCTAAGTCATGCCTAACTGACTGTGTGGTTCTTCTGGCAACAAAGCCTTGTCAGGGTGGTCCATAGTCAAAGATGTACACTTAATTAATTCTTAAAGATAGCTGGAGAGGGAGCTTTCTACCATCTTTCTACAACTTTGTGATGTTGGAGGAGTCTCTAGGAGGAGTATTTAAATTGTTTGTGGTCTGGATAGAAGAGACAGTAAGAAACAACTTTGCCAAAAGTTAAGCACAACCTACTGAGAGCTGTACAAGAAACACTAAGGGAATGGAATTTCTGCCTGAAAGAGGATGCAGACGTTTTGAAGGAGCCAGGAAAGCAGCACTTTGGTAAAGAGGCCTTGTGCCTCTATTGGAAAAATAGAGAGTCATGGATTGATTTTGCATGACAGGGTTTAGGTAGTGGAGACTGCAGGGGTGGCTTCTGTCAGAAACAACTCTGCAAACTCCCCAGTCAGTGAGGAAGGTGAAGGAGGACATGCTTCAGGCACCAGAGCTGAGATTCCTCTGCAGCCTGTGGCGAGGACCATGGGGAGGCAGCTGTCCCTCTGCAGTCCATGGAGGTGCATGGTGGAGCACATTTGGGTGGTGCCATTTGTCTTTCCAAATAAACATTATATGTGATGGAGCCCTGCTTTCCTGGAGAGGTCTGAACACCTGCCTGCCCATGGGAAATGGTGAATGAATTCCTTGTTTTGTTTTGCTTGTGTGCACAGCTTTTGATTTCCCATTAAACTTTCTTTATTTCAACCCTCAAGTTTTCTCACTTTTGCTCTTCCAATTCTCTCCCCCATTCCCCAAGAGGGAGTGAGAGAGTGGCTGTGGTGGTTATTTAGCAACTGGGCTTAAACCGTGACAAAAATTAGGCCCAGAAAGCAGGAAGGGAGGTGTTTTTAAGATAAGCTTATTTTTTTTCTCATTATCCTACTCCAGGTTGATTGGTAACTGATTAAAGAATTTCCCCAAGAGGTGTCTGCTTTCCCCAAGCTTGTAATTGGTGAGTGATCTTTCCCTGTCCTTGTCTTAACCCATGAGGTTTTTGTTCAATTTTCTCTCCCCTGTCCAACTGAGGGGAGTGATAGAACAGCTTTGGTGGGCACCTGGCAGTCAATCCATCACAAAGCAACAGACAGAGGTGTTTTGGGGTAACTCAAGGCTTCTAATATGGAAAGCCCTTTGAATCATGTTGTATGAGTCTGCCTAGGAAACATCCATCTTATCCCCACAGATTGTGATGGAGCTGACACATTATCTCTTCTGTCTTTCACAGAAACTGATCTTGTTATAAAGGACCAGTTGCTCAGATTTTAGATTCGGCAGTGAGTCTGTCCTTTTCACAGAGTGAGAAAAAGGAAGTAGGCTAGAGTAGATTGAGCCACAGATGTCAAATGGGTGATAAAAGATCCATAAGCAATTGGGTGGTTTTGGTTTCTTATTTCTTTAGGAGATTTTACAGGCAGCAGTGAGACTATCACCTTGGCAGAGAATGCAGAGTCTAATGGTGTAGACATCAGCTGACCCATTGGTAGGGTAAGTTTAAAATAACGGAGACAGAATAGGCTTTTTGGTAAGAATAGAATTTGCTGCTGCTTATTTTGTAAAGTAAGATGTATGACGTTTCTGGTTTCACATTGTAGACTTCAAAGTGTCTGGGTCACGTAAGGTTTTATTTCTGTGGAGCAGGGTTGCACAGGCGGGTGCTCTGAGGAAGAACCCTTTCCAACACAGCCAGAGCAGGCTGCCAGAGCAAGTGAACTGTACACAGCCTTAGTACAGGGCTTCCTATCTAGGGAGGGCAGCAAAGAGTGTGGGGAAGCAGCTGGACAGACCTTTTTTACATGCTGGTAGATGACAGGTAGGAGCTGACCTTTAAATGCTCAGAAAGCTTCAGTTAGAAACTTGCCAGCTTTCCTAGTCAGTCCCTTTCCTGCCTCCTTGGGAGGCATCTAAAGAATGAATTGAGGACTGGGGAGGTCCAAGGTTTCCAATTGGCTGGAGAAACTGTCCACCCTGGATACAGGGATCTCCATGCTCTGGGATGGGAAGTCTGTGGTGAGTTTCCAAGTGTCACATCTTTGAACCATTTCTACGGCACAAATGACCTCAGGTTGAAGGTCACAGGCCCTTCAAGTCCCACAGCTGGGTTTGAACTGCTCTGGAGCTGTTGTTGGAGGAACTCTGGCCTGTGCAGACTGCAATTAGCACAGTAATATCATGGTGGTTATGCAGAAGCCCTATGTTAGCACATTTTAGTCTAGCATTCAGTGTTGCACAGCTGTTACTGTTACTATTAACGATAATTGTGTTCAATCCAGCTGGTGACTGCCAGCAATCTTAGGAAACACATTTCAGTTTGGAAACACCTTGTGTTTAAGATTTTCTGAAACTAAATATGGCTGGACTTCAGTTCTGTGAAAAATTTCCACTGTTTGGCTTTTCCTCCCAAACCAGGATAAAAAGTATTCTGGTAATTTGGAAATTATCACAGAATGGAAATTCATCTTCTTGGCCAGCTCTGTTTATGAACTCATTAATTCAGGTGCTCATCTACCAGCAAAAGATTTCCTAGCCTTTAATTGTATTGGAAGTCTGTGCTTTAGTGTTGTCCCTGTGGTTTTGTTTCCAGAACCTATTTGAAATTCTTTCTACCTTTCCTTACTGTTGGCTATGATGGCACTTGGAATGCATTAAGAAACCGTAAGAATGCCAAGGAGTTTGTTTTCTTGTGAGATTATATATGACATTTAAAAAATAACCCTTCAGCTAACAATCCATTTCGTCCTCTGAAGAGACCATTTACTTTTGACTGAACTATTAAAAAATCATAAAACCCACAGTAAAGCTGAATGCCTCTTTTCTAGTCCTTCATCATGAATGTGGTCTTACTTTTAGAATGTTCTATATGGTGATGCAGACCAGGCCCACTCTTCATTCAGTGCTTAATTTTAGGCCTCCAGATCTGAAAAGCTTGGCCTGCAGTCACAAGTATACATTCTTTGTGCACCTTTCAGAAGACAACTCTGGTTGTCTTACATTGGCTTTGACTCATTATTCTCTGTGCTTCGTCTTTGCTGAATGTCAAAATACAGCTGTTTCTCTGCTTAAGGGATACATTATGCTAAGTGCACTGGAAAAAAACATTGGCAAATGATATAATGCTCTGGAAAACAGAAAGAAATTTGGAAGGTGCTGGGGGGAAAAAGAAAAAAAAAAGAAAGTAAAAGAGTAACCTTGCATCATACTGCTGGCAAATTTTGTCAAGCCAACAGCCAATCAGAGTTAATATGGCTTTACTCTCAACAAACCTGCAGCAATGCTATTATAGTTTCACTACACTGTTTATGAAAAGCTGAGCTGCTCTGAAAGGCACTACATGAAAGACAATTCTAGGAAAAAGGGAAAAACTCTCTCATCATTGACAATGGTCATGTCTGAAACCTGGTTTTTGAATGTACATTAGAATGCATAAACCAAATACTGAAAAATTGAGAGAATGTGTTAGTTCCTGATTTTAAAACAATAATACTCTTTCTACTATAGCAACTACTAAATTTAGTGACTATCTTATCTATGTATCCATACAGAAGGAAGAGAGAGCAGGATGATTAAGGCACATGTGCCTCTGCCCGTGTTCCCTTTCAAAAGCTGACATTTCTACCCTGAAGCAATCAGTAATCCCTCATCCCAGAATGAGATTTTCAAGGCAGCCTCCTGCAGTACTGCAGCCATACCTGCCCTTTGCAACTACAAATGCAGCAGTATCCCTGCCACCATCATGCAAAGGTGGAGAAGTAGCAATGGTCAAAGTGGGATCCTTGCCTGTAGTTGCACACGCACACACACAGACACACACTATCACTGAGGATATACTTAGTCTCTCATGCCTGGAGTTTGCATGTGTGGATGAGAGTGTTTCAACTACACTTTTACCTATCTATGTGCATATTCTGTCTTCTCCTGGTGTGTAGAAACATAGCCCTGCAGGGCAATGGGCCTTCCAGAACACATGGAGCAAATCTCAGGACAGCGTGGTTGCTGAGCCTTCCATGAGCTGGAAACAAGGTTGGTACCTTTGGGGATGCTGAGTGCCAGCACTACTGTATCACTTCTGACACAGGTGCTTCTCTTTACACAAGGCTGGTTAGCTCAGGTGCCTGTTCATGGGGTGCAACTGCTCTCTGTACATGTACCTGAGAATAAACTGAGATTTTGTGTCTTGGAACTGCTCTTCAGCATGAAGAACAAAATCTTAAAGTTTAAGGTGAAGTAAACCCATATTCTTTGTTTTTTTGAGAACCATAACTTCCCATCCCATAAACCTATGACGTTTAAGTGAAAAATAGGTAAAAAGAGTTAAACAGTAACACAGCCTCCTGGGGTTTTTGCCATTTCTCCTCCAGTTGACTACTCGTGATCAGAAAAGAGTAAAATTTTTATAATCTTTAATGTGTCTAGACTGCATATTTGAAAGTTCAGAATCACAGAAAAGCTTAAAGTTCATTGTTTTTCAGTTAAATACAGACGCCTAAAGGAGATGGAGGTTAGGCATCTAAATTGCACAATTACTTTCTAGACTAGAACTCTAGCCCTGGGTTTGCCACATGTCTGTAGGAAACACACACCAAGTCACTGCAAGTTGTCACAACTTGAGCCCTGGAAGCACTAGGAATGCAGGAATGCAAAGTGGACTTTAATCATTACATGTCTTTTTGAAAGGCTGAGTGTGAGTTCTTTTGTTGGCTCATGAAGTGATGGGAGAAACCCACTAGATTTTTCCTGTGCTGGCTGAGCTGAGCTGTCACATCATAGTATTGATGTGGAATTAACATGGAAGCTTAGAGTGAAGCAAAGCTGGGTTTGTTTAAAGACACAGGCACTCTTCTGGGGTTTTGTTCAATTACTGCCCCTAGCTGAAGGAATTATTTGTAAAATGTTGTGATTAACCCAAAGAAAAACATCACGATTTCTTCTGGAATATTACTGTTCTAAGGGGCTCCTATTTTTTTACAGGGCCAGTAGGACAGATCACTGAATATCAGGATTGTTCCAGTGGTATTTTTCTGGTAAACATCAAAGGCACTAGAGGCAAAGCAGTTCAAACCATGGACAAGCGCCTTCAGGACACAAAAAGAAATGCTAGTGTGAATTTAGACCATTAGTGCCTTTGAAAATCTACCCCTTTTAGCTGCAGCCTGTTCTGCAAGATCTGTGAACAGGTTTGTCCAGCTGTTGGTTATGAGCATTCACTGTGTAAACAAAAGGATCCTCCATGCCATTTTATAGGATGTGCTCCAGCTAGGACTGTGCATTGAGGCAGCACTGGGGTGTAAGGTAAGATTTCTGTGAAGAAATTTGCTGTCCTCAACCCATTTACGAAAATACTTGCATCACACAACTTGGAGTACTAGGAAAAGAATCCCCTGCATGGATTTCACATCTGTCCTAAAGCAGAGGCTGTATTTCACATCTGGTTTGGCCACTGGAGGTCAGTGTTTTGGAGCAGAATGGACATAATCCATTTGGTAATCCTCTGTTATGGCCATAAAGACAGGAAGCACTGTACCAGACCTTTCCATGCGTCATTGTGGTGTTTAGTATGTGTCAGCTTGGCTTGACATGGGAATATGAGTACTTTCAGCAGCAGTCAAGGGGTTATGTTTTTGAGTAGTGTGAGAACAGCTGCAGACAGCATAGATATTTCTCAGAGATTATGTAATGAAGTTGCATGTTGCAGAGTGCAATCGCGGTTTAGTGTGCTAGATACTCCTTATTCACGTCACTGCATAATGTGACACCAGGGCAAAACATTAGCAAAACCAATAGGAATAGTTGCCTAATAGTACTTCATGCTTCATTTAGAGCTGAGACCAGCTCTAGCAGCTTTGGCTCTTCTGTTTGCATAGTTTTCACTTTCCTTCCCTCCTATTGCTGCTGAGAACAGGGTGTAGGTGGGAAAGGAGGTGCCTGTACATACTCTCTCTATATTACTTTATTTTCTTTCATGTTGCTGGGATTGGGACGCTCTCTAAAAAATGGGTAAATAGTGTACCCCACCAATGGCCATGAAATAGCAATTTATCTAAGAGGCCAATACTGGGTCCAAGACTGTTTTTAACAACTTCATCAGTCATCTAAATGATGGACCAGAGTGCACTTCAGCAAGTTTGCAGATGGCCTGTGAGGAGTAGCTGATATGCCAGAACATCAGACTGTCATTTATAGGGACCTTAACAGACTGCAGAAATGGAGTGAAAGCAGTGGGTGCTGGAGAAGCAAATGGTGCAGAGAGAGCCTTGACCTCTAGTTCCTGACAGATATCTCCCAGCCCCTCTATGTCACTGGTATCCTCTGCCTTGCTCCAACTGGAATTATGCTAATCTTTCCCAGCCTATCCTGCTCCAGTCAAGAACTTATTTTGTCATCCCCATAAATTCTATCACTGCCAAATATGATTAAAAAAAATAGGTCATTTTGTGCCTTTCTGTCAGGGCAGCGCAATTCATATCTAGAAATTCTTCACTGGGCTTTTTTCATTATTAATATGTTACCAAACGTAAGCAACACCACACCTGAGACATGCAGCCAAATTCTGCTCAGATTTTTACTGGTTCAAATCTGGAATATGTGATAATTTGAAGGAATTGATTCCTGATTTACTGTGTCTTAGGAGAGACAAAAACTTGGCTTGTTTGTAGAGTTTATCATTCAAATAAATTTTCTATTAAATACAGAGATAGGTAAAGGGAATGGAAAATCATGCTAGTGGGAAACAGCCAGCCTACTCCTGGCAGTATTTTAAATTATATCAATAGGTGAGCCAACCTCCATTTTTTTCTTTGGTCTTTCAAATGGAATGGTTACAGTCAGAAGGATATGTGGTTTGTCTCACCATTTTCAATTTCTTAAGGAAAAGAGTTTCATCTTGCAGAACTTAATTTCTGGTAGCTGAAAAGCAAGGATAATATATTTTTGTTTTAAAAGAGTGACAAAATCCAAAATATCTTGGGAAAAGTCAGATTTGTGGTAGATCTTCTTTCCTGCTGAAAGATTTTCACTGAAAGAAAACACATCACTCAGAAAACCACCCAAATTCCCCTCTTTAAACATGGGGATGTTTTGAAGGGATTCTGACAAAATGGATATTTAATTCCTTTTTGTAAAAGCAAAGGTGATTTCTGTGGAACATTTATCCACAGAAAAGTGAATACCTTCAGGCCTAAGAAGAGTTAGGCTTCATCATGTTTTGTTGCTATTCTAGTTCTTCAGGGGTGTAAGTACATGACCACCTTGATGCTGGAACATAATTTAAGTTAAACAATAGAAGGCAAATTCTTGCCATGCAATTTCAAACACCCTTTCCTGAGACTATCCTGCCCAAGAAGTACTCACACTATTTCTCTTTTTTCCCAGGGCCAATTTTTAAAGTAATTCTCTTGCTGCTTGACCTTTTTGTTGGGCTCTCTCACAATGGTTTCCATCTGTTTCTGTATTTCATGTACTTCATTAAAAAACACCCACTGAAACATCCTATGATTCATTAAATTATTGTGTCATGGATCTTGCAAGTGGGTTGCATTTATGTGGTGGCTCACACAGTTTGGTGTTCTGAACTTCAGTAAGAACTTCACATCTTTCTTCACTGAATGATGACTGCCAGCATCCACAAAGGTTCCTCCAAAATACATCACATCAGCATGTTGCTGCTGGGGGTAGATAATGGCAGCTGTGAAGATCTCACAGATCTATCTTAGCAGAGGTCTGGAGCTTCTTTGGTTACTGCACTTGAAAAATAAATAACATTTATAGTGAGAAGCAAATACAGGAATGGGTTAATTGGACTGGAAAACTGGTACCAAGGATGGCAGGATAAGAGGAAAGGTCTAATTCACTCAGCTGAGTACTCATGTTAAAAAGCTGGCTGTGATATCTCACACTGGAACTTCTGCAATGTCATACTGCAGGGTGTCGTGTATGCTGTGCAGCCTTTCAAGAAAAATATATTGAAGCAGAATACAGAAGAGTGTAAAAAGAAAGCTACCAGTGTGACAGCAGTTAAGGCTGTCACATTGGGGTACATAAAGATCTAAATTGTTCCAGGCTCAGAGAAAGATATTTATATACATTCACTGGGAAGATCATTTGAGATGTAACTATAGGAAACTGTCAGTATAAGAGGGAGGATTGAATATTTGAGAAGTTTTCTCTGACTAAATAGAATGAGCATAAATTTGGAGCTGAATTGAACATATCTTCTGACAGGAGCTCAGGTCTGTCGTATAGTGCAAAGGCTTATGAGAGCTGTGGCTTTTCCTTTCTCCATAGGTCCTGGCAAAGGACAGCATATCACAGGGGGAGCATGCAATTTACCTCTGCCACAGAAGTAAGTTCCCACAGAGGCTGTGCAGATTGGCTTGAGGTGGCTTGAGGTGTGAGAAGGTCCTTGGAGCATGAGGGGGAAGTGCAGAAGGAGGAGGCAAAGGAGCAAATCTCCTACTAAAGGCATGAGCTGTGTTGGAACTGTAGCCATGGCCACCAGCAGACGACAACTGCTCATCTGCTGTGCAAAGTTGTGCAAAGAAAAATATCATTGAACTGAAAGCATCATTTAGTGCAGGAAAAGAAAATTGCCACATTGTGCTCATTATAACCTTCTAACTTGTGACTGGGAACCAGATTCCTCAGCTGAAATTTTTATTGAAGGTTTAATCACTTATGTTCTTGACTATTATAGTTTCTTTTTTTCATCTCTCTATTTATATGTCTGTTATCTAAAGTGCAGGACATCCAGAATGGCATTGCTAGAATGCTCTTTTCTTCAGGAATTTTACCACTTTGTCCTGTGTAACCTTCACTGGCTTCCCTTCCATCATCAAATTGAAATGTAAATTACATTCCTGAGGGCTGATCCTTTTTTTTTGGTCACATCAGTTTTTGGTATCATCAGTTTAGGTGTAGCTCTCTGGCTTTATTAGTGTTGTGATTTAAAAAGGGGAGAAATACCCCTGGCTTTTAGAGCTACCCATAGATTTAGTCCCTTCCATCTATCATCGTGTACTCATGGCAACACCAAGATGTTGAGTCTGCACATCCTTCCATTGTCTGGGTTTCTTTTCTGTTTCTTTTCCATAACTGGCTATTCTTTACTTCCTTTGATATTCTATATCAAAGAATATAACAACTAAAGAATATATGCAACTATAAAAATGTCCTTTGAAGTTTCTGATTGAACCTATGTACAACTAGAAGAAAAGTGGCAAAACAAAGAATGTCTCCAAGAAAGAGAAGGCTTCATTGTATTCTTCACACTCTACTTTGGTAGGAGCTGAGGACCTTCAGTCCAAGGGGACTGGATTATTTCCAATGCTGGGCTATCCAGAATCAAATTGTTTCCGTTATAGCAAACTATCTGCCTAATTTACTAATTATCAGCTTAAATGGGATTAGACATGGGGCTTTCCAGATGATTCCAGGCAATGAAACCAATGAAATAAATTCTCTTCCAATAATACTTGCACAGAAATGTAACGGTGGGACAATAGTCTGCATTCAAAAGCTGTTTCCAGCTTTGGAAAACATACCATTTCCATTCACAGCTCTGGTGCAGCCAGTGCCAGCAGGCATAAGCTCTGTGTGGAATCTGACAGCATTTCTACCTCAGGGTATGACTGTGCATAGTTATGTCTCCTGAGAAAGACAACGGAGAAAGCAGACTGCTAACAAAGAAGATGAAAAATAAGCGGATAGTGTGAATGTGAAAGAGCATTTACACACTTCTACTTGACTGAAAGCCTCTGGAAGGAGCTCTCATATCTAAATCCCTCAAAGATATGGAGTTTAACTCATCTAACCTCAGCAGTAGATTCCCAAGTGAAAATTCATGATCTTCAACTTCCTCTTGAGCAGTTTCCAGCTTGTAGGTAGCTGAAGTCTGCAGACACCTCTGCCTTCAACTTTTACATTTCTTATACATTTATGTTTCTTTTATGAACTGTACTCAGTAAGGCCTTAACTTTAAGTGTCCTCTGTAGTGGGGTGCCTGTCTCATAGTCAAGCATTTTGAGCATCACAGATCAGATGTTCTTCTGCCTGTGTAGCCTCAGATAACCAGAATGCTGGGTGCAGTGTGAACAAACCAAATGCCATCGGGGTCTTCATCAAATAGGCAGTGGTGGTGGTAGTGATTCAGTATGTATTGCTTCCAATTTCTGTTTTGTTTTTTAATAAAATACTCTGTCTAGCATGCTTTTCTAGGCTCTGGAAGACATAGATGTACTTCCTTTCTCTTCCTGATTTACAATACCATACTGGCATTTTTTGCTGGCTGCATGAGATATTTTCCTTCATGTGCTGCCTGTTCATTACTATCTGGAAGGACCCAAGTCATTATGTAAGAAGCTTAGACTTTTAGCTTGTGGTTGAAACCAGTGGGGATTTGTGTTATAGTGCTTTAGTAGTGCTTAGGTTACTTTGTCAATCCAACCCTTGAACATCCATCCAAGGGCTTTGGTCTCTTGGATATAAAAATGGGAATGATTGGGTGGGAAAAGATTTAACAGATTTTTTTACGAAACAGTGCAATTTACCTGAAGAAAAGAATCACATTTTTATTCATTTGGAGGTATTTTAATTACAAAGTGTAAGGGGACCATTAGAATGGTTGCAGATGTTCTGTGTGAAATGGCTCAGTTACAGCAAGAACTACGTGAACTTTTACCCTGAACTCAAACCAAGATCTTTCTCTCTCCTTCCTCTTTTTTTAATTTTTTTTTTTTTTTTGATGTACTAAGTTGTTTAGTTAAACTTTTGGTTTGTTTCTTTTCCTGTTCATATGCCTCTTTAGTCCTTTTTTCAGCTGGGACTAGTACTCAGCTACCACCAGGAAGGCTGATTTGTGAGACTCACAGCCAGCTCTGTTCTGTGTTGTGCAAATTTGTTCCTGTTGCAGCAATAATGTTACACCAGCCTTCCTAATCTTTTCCATTTGTAGACTGTAACTAGATTTCAATACCAGAAGAAGGATGTGGTCATCTTTCTCTTACTGTCAGTGGAGATGTCAAAGAAACAGTAATGGGAAAGGGATACCTCAACGACAGGGTAGAGAATAAAAAAACATGGACCAAGGGCCCGTGTTCAATATACAACAGCCTTGCCCATGTACATCATACTTGTAGTAGGCCGTAAAAGCATTACTCCCTAGTTAGTGCTCCTCATTCAGCACAAGTCACAAAGCAGTTCTGGACAGGGAGGGAAGGGCAGAATTAGGACAGAGAAAGCAATCACTGTACATTCAGCTGTGCAATATTTTTTTTGGTCTTGCAATGAACAAAGATACTTCAGCTCTGCGGCTGGAACTTGGCAACCCTTCTTCGAGTTCCTTAAAAAGAAACAAAACTGTTCTACCATCTGTGAGACCCACTTGTCCTTTCCCTTTCCTCACACATATGCTCACTACATTACGTTACCAGTTGAATATAGCAACATATGCATGCAAAGATTTCCAGCTGAGAAGCATAGACATTCTTTTACAATTACCAGAATGGAGTCAGCTGTGCTGCAGAACTGCTCTGCCCCAATCACTTAACCCATAATTGATTCAGAGGAAGGGAAATACAGAATGGCAATAGAATTTCACATGGGCAGAATGGGGCAGGTGTGATTCAGTCTGGAATATGGCTAGGAGATGATTATTTGAGACCATGGGCCAGCAAAGTACTTAATTATGCACTTCACTGAAAGCAGGCATGGTATGACTTCTCATATTCTGAAAACTGAATGTTTTATTGGGCTATGGCCTTACATCCCTGTTCCATGAAAACATGATAGGATCATGGATAACTGGGTAGGTGTCTTTGTGCGTCTTGGGCAAATGCAATTTAATTTTGCCTGAACTCCAAAAAGGTGTGACAGGAGCTTGCTCTGATTTAGAAAAGGTGACTCCTGTTAATGTCGTGCTGAATACGCTGTACCTCAAAGTGGGGTTTAGGCACATGGACATGCTACTGCTATCACATCCTTGACCTGCTCCAAGCAAGCACAAAGCTTCCAGTTGCCTGTCTAAAACACAATCTGCTGACTGACATCTCCCCTGTGGTTGTCTTACATTCAGTTCAGGTACTTTCCTCCAGACTATATTATTTAGTAGTATGCTGCTAGAGAATAGATTTAGAAAGGTCAGTGGCCATTGTTTTTTTAACTCCCCATCAAAACTCATAGGAATTTTGGCTTTCCTTCCGAGATCAGCTTTCTACATTTGTGACGGGATTCACTAGGATATACAATAAAATACCCTTTGCCTACAAGAGTGTAAGTTCTTTAAGATATGCTTCACTGGTGCACAGGTTGGCAGGAGCTGCTTTTGAGGGGGAATGATTTTCACACAGGGTGGATATCATCCTTTTTTTACATAATAAAGAGCCAAGGAAAGACCAAGAAAAGTTGGTTTCCTTCTCTTCTAACATAAAGGGGGCAGATTGTCAGCTGGTCTATATTAACACAGTTTCTTGAACTCTTTGGAGTGATGTTGATTAGAACCATCTGAAGACCCTGTCTGGGATTTTTTGCTATTTTCACAAAACTGTAAAAAAAGGATCTACTCAAGTCTCAGTAGCTATGAAAAGAAACTATACTAAGAGCTGCATTTTAGCAACAGAATAAAGAGAAAAAATGTGTATGGGGCAAGAATTTTTTTACATGAAAGGTAAAAACGTGGAAAAAAATTACCACACAAATGACATATTGAAAGACTTTAAGACTATAGTTTGGAATTACTACTGAATTTATGTCTGACATTAGCAGGGTGGTATGGTTTTTTATTTTTTTTATTTTATTTTTTATTTTTTGGGGTTTGTTTTTGTTTGTTTGTTTGTTTGTTTTTGTTTTGTTTTTGAAAGTGGGTGTTTTGATTCAGCATTTTTAATGAACCATTTTCTCAGACTTTTTACCCACATAAATGTAGATCATAAAAATCTACTATATGTCTCTTTTTAATACACTATGCAAAAAAAAAAGCTTTATCAAGGCAAAAATTAAGCACCTTTCAAAGTGCATTAAGCACCTTTCAAAGGTCGCAAATAGTTATAATAAAATGCTCCAGGATAAATCAATGAACAGCTATGAGTTCACTGCCTAGAATGAGAAGTTCTGATTTACTTGTTGAAATTTTGAGGCTCACTGTGCCTAACTGGGATAGGAAGAGTTTTTTGCTGTTTGAGCTTGAAACAGAAATCCCACTGCTGGCAAAACCAGTGGAAAAATGTCATGTTTCCAAAGGATCATGAAAAACCAAAACAGCAGAGCCCAATTTTAAGGTCCCAGTTGAATTTCTATTTAGTTTGTATACAGACAAAATGTCAAAAAAAAAAAAAAAAAAAGATGTCTCAGCAGTTTCTGTGTGAAAATGCCACCTGAAAGTGCTTGAGGGATATACCTGCCTATCAAATCCTTCAGATTTGGAAAAGTTTACCTTTTTTTTTTTTTTTTTTTGTCTTTTCTTGTTTATATTGTTTGTCTCATTATTTTGATTTGTTAGCAAATCCATCTATTTTTTGAAAGCAGAATTGCTTTTCAAAATTAACACTGTAAAAGCAATATTTACCCAATCTAGCAAACAATCACAAGGTTAATTTTTATGATGTTCATATAGCTTACTAGGGTGACAGTTCTCAGTGTAGTTTCTCACCATTTCGGGGTGGGGAAGCCTCTATGTTTATAAAAACGACTTTTCAGACTTTATACTTTCACTATACTAGTAGTCTCCAGACTGAAACTTACCTGAATTTTATATACATTATCTTGCATGTGTTCTCCCTTCCAACAGATGGCCTTAAAATTGTACTTCTATGACTTTTTAATTTTGGTTTAAGTCAATTTCTCATATCTCTCTTTGTTCTAAACTGATTCCTTGCAGAAATAATGAAGTTCACCTATTTTGAAAAGTCATGGAATTGTGGAAGTTTCCTGACAACTATAAAACAGCAATGTCACGCACACATTTTAGAAGGACAAGAAGGGTCCTCTCAGCTCAGCTCTATGAAGGACAAGAGGTGTTTGGAAACTGCCAAGACGGATTATCCAGGAGCAGATCACACCTGACCAATAAGGTTGCCTTTCATAAGGGGATGACTGACTTGGAGAATGAAAGAAGAGCAGAGGTTATTCTCCTTGACTTTACTGAATCCTTCAGTGCTGACTTTCATAGCATCTTTGTAGTCAAAATTGAAAAATGTGGACATGACAATTGGACTATCGGGCTAGAGGATCACTGGCCCCAAAGTACAGTGAAAATTAAGCTGAGGACTGGTTATAAGTGCCATTCTTCAAGGTGCAATACGGGGGTCAGTACTGATCAATGCCTTCATTAATGTCTGGGTGCTGAGATCAAATGCATCCTCATCAGCTTTGCTGACAACACTGTGTTGTAACCAATATACTGTAGGCTGTATATACAACCAATATAATGCATGGCTGCCATTCAGATGGATCTTATGTTAAAACCTTATGAAGTTCAACAAAACAAAGAATAAGGTCCTGAAATATGATAAACTCATGCAAAAAAGGCTGGGTTCTGAACGGGTGAAAAATGGATTTGCAGAAAATGTTAAAGGGACGTTTGGCCAGAGAAGGATGAATCAAAACATGTTTTTGCAGGAGTAAAGGACAGGTTCATATTGGACTGTTTTAGGAAGAGGATAGCCAGCAGGAATTGGGATTCTTCTCCTTTACTGTACTTGGAAGATCACACCTGAAGTACTCTGTCCAGTTTTGAACTGGACAAAGATGAGATAAGAAAGATACTGACATACAGAAGAAAGCCCAGTGGAGGACCACCAGAACGGCTGAGGTCTGAAGAACATGCTGTATAAAATCCTGAGGGAAATATATTTTTCCTAAGAAAGAAGACTGATGAGTGCCCCTACCTAGTGAGTGATGGTCTGTAGAAGAGATGAAGGTAGGCTCCCTGAGAGATTCATAGTGACAGGAAGAGAACCAGTGGACATTAGCAGCAGCAGGGGAAATTACGTGTCTAGACCCTAGGCTATGCCTGAGCTAAGTTGCAGGTACTGCACTGTCTCCTGCTGACCCAGTTTATTGGTTGCTTCTTCAGGATGAGCTCCAGACCTACCCTGTGAGTAAATTTGCCTCCTGTTTTCCCTTCTGTTGATTCTTCTGTTGACCCTGGAAGAGACTCACTATCTTGTCTGAAACTGTTTTGCTTCTTGGGGAACAGCCCTGCTCTTGCAGCTGCTAGGCAGGAAACTGCAGTCAGACAGAAAAAATTGTAGATACAACCAATATATGAGGTAAGGGTGGTGGTTTGATGGAACAGATTGCCAAAGCAGCTCATTGACTTTCTGTCCTTGGAACTCAAATGGACAAAGCTTGGAACAACTTGATGCTGTTTAGACCTGGGCTTACCTTGGATGGGAGTTTGGATCAGTTGATGTACAGAGAGGTCTTTTCCAGCCATGGTTGTTCTGTGACTTCTTGGTTCTAAGAGGGCAAAGAGATCAGCAAGAGTAGAACAAGGAGTTCTCCTTTGATTTAGCACTGTTGCGCCCGTTCTTTAAAAGTGTTTCAGATTCTAGAATTTGAAGTATGTGTTTCTCTTTTAGTAGGCAGATTCAGTCAAGATCAGAGAAAAGAATTTCCCACTCTAGAAGATCTGGGCTTAGGTGTTACAGATCAGTTTTTTTACAGAGGGAGGCAACATTTCTGGGTGGTAGTGAAAAGGGAAGTGCTGAAGCTAGTTTGGTGTACACAGGAAAAAAGAGACTGGAAAGCAATACAGTAACGTCATTGTGAACCACAGTAAAAGGTCAAATAATCGTTAATTCTACATGCTTTATTGCCCTTAAAAGTACTGTGGGGAGCAGTCCTACACTGGCAGGGACAGACAAGATGACCAAATAGCCAGTCTTTTCCAGCTTCATTTTCTGGGATTCTGTGACTTAAATTCATCATGTGTTTGGTAGTAAAACATCCTTGTTTCCTCTTATATTTGTCTTAGCTTTTCATTTGTTCCAATGAAGAAAAAAAAATTAAATAAAAGAGTGAGCATTGCTATTAAAAGTTGGTGCCAGTAAAATTAAAACAAGAGCCCACTCTGAGTGTTGGGGATAACCCAGAGATGCAGGTGGAGAATCTGGATTTGCTGGAGAGCCAAAGAAAGACTCAGACACTGGGCAGATAGCTGGAAAAGTCTGTTAGTGCAGCTGTGAGCTGTGGGAAGAGACTGTAAAGGACAAACAGCTGTTAGAGTCAGACAGGAAAGCCTCTGGAAAAAGAAGTATAAGGGAGGAGGACAAGTAGTTTGATCATGGATGGGTAAAAGGCCAGAGAAAGAGGTTTGTATCTCATTAGAACCTGAGTGTAATATTGTACACACCTCTCTTTAGGACAGAAGAGGCAAAAGTGAGCAGCAGTCATCTTGATCAGTTCAGAGGAGCAAGATGAACAATGTTTTCTTTCTACCTTATCATGATTGCCCCCAAATATCCTGTCATATCATGACTCTGTCCTGTGAGTGGTCCAACAAGCAGAAGAAATGCCAGAACTTACCCTGCTACTGAATGTCTTTTTTGTTGCCTGGGCCAGCTGCTTAGAGCACTATTAGTTTTGAGGTGACTGCCTGGTTTCTTATGATGCCAGTAATAAAAGAAGTGCCCTTGTACATCTAGATTAAGTTTTCTGGAGCAGAGGCTCTTTTATCAGTCATTTGAGATTGAAAATTCTTTTTCTTGAGTAGACTCCATGTGTCAACCACGAAAGATAGTGTAAGGACTAGTTGTAACTTCTCAGGACTTGGCATTTGAAAATGATATAAAATTAATCAAGCAAGCCCACAAAAGTGGCTTAGCTTTTATTTCTACCTTCCTAGTGAGAAATGGATGTTAAATATAATCCTCAGATGAATTAGTTGTTCTCTCCCATGTTGCCACTTTTCTATCACGAATACTTTTAATCCTAGTGCATTTGGTGAGAATCTGGTTCCCTGCTTTGCTTTCAGGAGTGGCAGTGCTGTTTGTAACTAGAATGTAGAGACTGAACTGCCATTTTTTTTAAACTATAAATGCCAAAAAAAGAGGTGTGATTTCTTTCTGTTCTAATAAAAGGATATTTTATTTTCACAGAAGAAATTACTATTAGTATGTATACCTACACAGAAATTAGTACAAATTACAGTTTTATGTGGGATAGGTTTTCCCTTTTTTCCCCTTCCCTCTCTGGTCTTGGGATTTATTAGGTGGTTTTGGGTTGCTGAACTGAACTGAGAATTTCAAAGGGTTCAGAATTACTTCAAGGCTCAACTCCCATTGACTTCTGGTGGGAGTTGCATTCCCATCCTACTCTTTGGTCTTTTGTAAAAAAAAAAAAAAGCCTTTAGTTTTATCCCAGATGACCACTCACATTTCTCCAACAGCCTAGGGACTTTGCTCTTACTTTTAGAAGTTACTGTGTAATGTGTGGAACTTGGTGTAGAGGCTCATGATTTTAGTTCTAAAAGATTAATTTATTTATATTTTCTGGTTCAGAGGATCTGGAACAAGATTAAGGAGGGAAAGCACACACATAGCCTTTTGGACAGTGTGAACCACATCTTTTAAACATCTTTTAACTTGCTCTTGCATTGATCCTTTTCAGGCATTTTGTTACAAGCAAGAATATTTACTTGGGGTTAGGCATCCTGAGAAACTCTAGAGCCTTTCCAAAGTGAGAGCTCCATCACATGGGCTGAGCCAACCCTGACTGGGTCTGAACTGGGACATCACAGTGGTGTGGGCTCCTGTACACCTGGTGGTGCCTTGCTGCTGGGATCCAGCACTTTTTGGAGTATGGTCCAAAGCAATACTTACCCATGGGGATGAAAATCACATTTCACAGGAGATGGTGTATTTAAGTACCTAAGTTGGTTGTGGCTTCATCATGTGTAGAGTTGGCTGAGATATTCTGAGGCATCTCCTGGATGGTGGAACTTAGGGTTTGCCCAGGGAGATATTTCTGTTCAGAGACTGCAGCTTTCTTTTCAGCTTGTGTAAACTTTCCAGAAGATGAAAGACCCCAGTGCCCTCTGCAGTAAATATGACTATGCTTGTTTATGTTTAGAAACTCAGGTGATTCACTGGCTGCCTATATTCTGGTAAATAAACTGGGGAAAACCCCAGAAACACTAGAGATAGGACAAGATGTCATCAGATCACAGTGCACTCTTCCTCCAGAAAGCAAGACCCCCTCCTTCCTGCTGGCCACTGGAATTGGTCTTTGGCTCACAGTATTCCACAAAGCATACTTGAGCCTTGGTTGAGAGAGTACTGGGATGAGTCAAAATTGTGTTAATGGGCTGGGCTCAATACTAGCATGGAGCTATGCAACATGGAGAATTGGGTGTTTGGGCTCAGCCTTATGCCCTGAGATCATCTGTCTCAAATCCTTAGGGATACCCCTTGGAATTACTAATGTTACACTGGAAACTGGATTTTATACAAGGGCTACCTGAATGAACTTAAGATAAAAAAAAAGGAAAGAAAATGCATTTATTTCAGAAAAAGAACTGGAATCAATTGCCTTTCAATAAAAAATATAGGAGGGGCTAAAAATTCCAGTAATAAGTTTAAAATAAGCAAAGCACCTGGGGTCATATTTAAAATATTGGAAAACCTTCAGCAAAACGTCATTTAGATGACAAACTCTAGTAAATGTGATATTATCCTAATGGACTACACTGTGTAGAATTTTTGTCTTCACAAGTATTCTGTCTTTGTGTTTAGAAGGATCTCTTTTTTTATAGATTTCATCTAAGATTGCTAGTAGGTGAACTTTTTACAGAAAACTGGAAAAACCCCAAAGCTGTATCTATTTCCAAGGGAAACAGCTTGCAATCACATTCTTTCACAGAGTGATTTTTATATGTTTTTGTTGCTGTTGTTGCCTTTCTGGCATAGTGATAGGGCCAGAATTGTACTCTATTATGGAAGAGTGAAATCAATATTATGAAATGGAAAGACAAAAGCCATATGTGTGGTTAAAGAAGAAAAAATATTTGTGAAAACACACATTCTCAGATTTATGTAATAATTTATTCAAAACCCAATGTAGTTGATTAAAAAATAGGATTTCTATTTATTTGTGTTTAATGTTGCTCTTATACCAGTGCTGCTGAAACGAAATGAAGAAATTGTGGACAAAACTTTCCCACATAATACACAGCCAAGAGCCATCAAGGATCCTAATGGCACACTAAGAGCTTTGTTGCTGGTGGTATTTCTATGCTTGAGTTTATGCTGGTAGAAAACAGTTTGCTAGTCCCTTGCACAAACTACCTGAATTCTGAAATTCTGGAAGCAGCGCTTTTGAAAACTGAAAATCTGTTGAAAGCTTTTGAAATGAGAATAAGCAAATTGATTCTCCAAATACAGATCAAAGTGAAGGTTGCACATGGTCTGCTTTTACTAAAGAAGATGTTTCTGTTGATTCAACCAAATGAGTCTGTATGGAGCATCAATGTTTATCAGTGATGTTATAGTACTGATCAAAACCATAATAATCATTTTACTTTCTGTGCTTAGATTTTGTGACCCACAAATGGCAGTAAATTTTCCATCTGTTTGGAAACTATTAACAGCATTTCTCTCTCTGTAGCTAGTAAGACACCACCCTATGATTTATCGTAGATGAAAAGTAGAAGAGTTAGAGAATCTAAGGATGTAAACCCTCCGGAAAAATCTAGTTCAATGAAATTGTTATTAGGGTAATTTGGGGTCAGCAGTCTGTCTGGGGAAGAGTTGCATATATGTCTGTAGTTTTTCTCCTGTTTTCTTTACAGGCTACTGAGTGTGTTTGAAAGGGCATTCGAGCACTAGTTGCAAATGCACCCACAAAATTGGAATAACTAAAGGCAAATCCATGTGTAATTTTAATTATTTGCTGCTGTATATTGTCAAAAATGTATGTACTAAAGCCTTTTGAAATATCTTTGTCTTACTAACTTGTGAAACAGCCAAATGAAATTTTGTCTGCGTCCTAAGTCTAGTCACTATTATGGTCTATATTTATTCTTGTATTTGGTGAATGCATTTCAAATATATTTTAAACAAGTCCAGGATTGAATCAGGAGAATAGATATGCTGAAAATCTGTAATAAAGTATGAATAAAGTGCTTGGAAGTGCCAATGACTGGTTTTTTCCCTTACACTATATTGTTCCTTGTGCTGCTTTTTTTTTTTTTTTTTTTTTTTTTTTTTTTTTTTTTTTAACAGAGGACTTTGTTCCTGTCTCACTTCAGAAGGAAGGCACACAAAAAAGGTGTCTTGGTAATTAAGGATCCACATTTTGAAGTGCAAAAAGTCTCATAAAAAGTGTAGAAAACAGAGAACATATTTAGTTGATAAATTGTTACCTTTTCTCTTCTTAAAAATACTAGTTATCTAAACACTTCATAACAAGGGACTTAGAATTTGGTTTCTTAACAGAGGTGAGAGCTTGAGAGCCCCCTCGACTGGCACTTCACTTGTCAGATGAGGGTGAATCTTAAAAAAAACCCCTTATGTTCTGGTCTTCCAGATCAGGAATTAGTGGGGAGTCAGGAAATTTATGTCTCTGTGAAGAGAGGAAGGGTGCTTACATACAGTTTTTCCAAGCTTCAACAGATCTGTGATGCCTTCTTCAAGGTAAAACCCAATTTTTGCTGGCAGCACATACACATCTTCTCATTAACGACATGCAGTACAATAAAATCATCATGATAGGCATGTTTCTTTCTGAATGAGGAGTAAACAGAGCAGTTTTGATAGGTTCCAAAACAAAGTTAAACTTTGCAAAAGTATAAAAATAAAGGAGACACCAGAGTTGGGTTTTAACTTAGTATGACCTTCTAATCATTTACAGTGAAGTCATGGAGTATAAGTATGCCAGTGAAACTCTCATGCTAACTATTTATAGCCAAGTTGTTCAACCTAGCTTGAATTATGTAATAAGGTTCCATTTATCTCATTATATTAGTTAACAATAGAGATTATTTTCCAATTTATACTGGCAATAAATGTGGCTCAATATTCCTTAAGCAAATTATGAGATTCCCTTTTCAAACATTCTGATCTATTAAGAGAATTAGAAAGAGAATATTGTCCTTGACACTTGCCTTTCTCAGAGTTTTTGAAATGCAAGAGTTGGTAGAAAGGTTACAAATGGTAAGGAGAATTTAGGTCACAAGGCAGATATGTTGTTGTTGACTTTGATGCTGTGATGTTTACAGAATAATTATTTAGGAGAAGGTAGAAGACCAAAATCAAAGTGCAATATTTCTAGAAAAGGAAAATAATTACAGAGTATAAAATCTATATTTTACAATTTTTTAGTTAGGAATAAGGCTTTTGTGGCTGAGTTGTTATTGTCTGTGTCAGATGCCACAGATATGGAGATAACTGAGCATTCGATTTTAGTCCAAATGCAGGCCAAGTACAGAAGAAACTGACTAACAGTGCAACAAGACTGATTGGGAGAGTGATAAAGGAAAAGTTTAGCAACATCATGGCTTAGAACGTTTAAAAGTGGGCTTTAAAATACTTTATTTTAGTGAATGCCTAATACGATTAAACAGTTTGGCTGTGAAGACCTGGGAAATAACAATGAGACTGTTACAAGACTTTACAGGGATTCTGTTTGGAGAGGAAGAATTATGTGTTTGAAGAGAGCTTTTAAAGACTATTTTTATGACTAAGAGTAGTAAGCGGTTTAAATGGCAGTCAAAACCTTTGGCTGCAGAATAACAGGCCAAATCACTTCTTAGTGAGAAACCCAAGGAAGGCAAATGCTGAATAGGAAAATGTCATGAAGTGCTTTTTCCAGATTCCTGTAAGTAATTTTATCTATGGGATATTTTGAAGAAACACACATTTTGCTGATGCTGAGGCTACCTTTCCCTTCAGGTATATCAGTTCCCACAGTTGCTGGGCAGAGAAGCAGTTTTTCTTTTATAAGGGCTTCATTCTCATGGGCCATCTCACTGTTTCACTGTGGCATTTGTGCCCTTTGCCAGTAGCTTCTTGCTAGAGCCAAAGGTGACTCTAATTGTTTGCTTGACTTTCTCAAATCCTAAATATGGGCAGGTTGTGTGCCTACTTTTATTCTAAAGACTACCCATTTCAGGGCTTGTGATCTTTACAGAACAGATTCTTCTCATGTGTGTAACCAAGGGGGTGATTTTGCTGCAGTCTCCTGTGTTGTACATGGAAAAAAGAGAGGAGATCTATGATTTGTACTGGATGAGTCCTTCACTTCTCAATCAGATTTATTTTTCTAAGATTCCAATGCCACTAAAACATGGATGGGAAGCATCAAAGGCAGCAGGGATGAAATTAGTTCTGCTTTTCATAGAGAATTTATGTGGTATTTGAAAAATATTTAGGTACACTTCAGTGAAGGCTTTGTATTGGCAATACTGCAAGGATTCTTTGTTGAAGGGAACTAAGAGCTGCTGGGAGTTCTAGCATGAGAACTGCCTAATCATCACAAATCCAGATTCCAAAAAGTGATAACAAATATGCAAGAACATAGTTTGGTACTTCAAAAGACCAAAATTGAAAATGCTAAACAAATTCACCTACTACAGATGGGACTGTCAGGTGGAGAATATTTTGAAACCAAGTATTAGACACAGGTAATTCCCAGTGCCAAATTGACATAACATTTAACAGGTTCATGTCCCAGAGTAGCACAGAATAAGTAGAAGAATGAAACCACATAGAGAAACCTGAAAGTGACCTCCAAAAAAGAATTGCTTTTGCTCTGAAATTACATCTTACTCCTTCATTTTGCTCCAATTCTATGTTATTTTGCTCCAGACTCCTTTACATGGTACATTTACTTGTGGCTATTGTGCAATCACATTTCTGTAGTTTTCTCTACATTTGCATTTATTTCTCTGTTTTATGGCTCATTAACCCCTTTAGGTAAGACCATATTTGCAGTCAGTAATTTCTCTTTGCTGTCTTCTCTCTCAATCCACTTATGAACTTCCATTATGCATGACAAAATCTAAAATGGATAATTTACTCTGGATGAATGGGGAAAAAATGAATATGAGGCCTATTTCTTCATGTGTCAACTGTAAATACACTACAAAGCTTCTTGGACAGAATAGGTAAAACTGTAACAATCAGTGTGCATTCAATTGACTGTGCTATTTTTAGGTTCTGGAAATGCTCAATTTTTCTAGAACAAAGAACAAGTTCAAGAACAGGGTTCCATCACCAGACTTTTTCATGAACTATTGACTAATTTTCACAGTTATTTAGAAGTGCAGGGTAACAGAATTTCAAAGGGAATCAAGTGCTTAAAACATCCATGTGATTGGTTTCCATTGGTAAACTATGATTAAAGCTGGGCAGAATATATAAAAATTAAGTATTGGTTTGAACCAAAACTTGGGGTCCTAAGCATTCAAACTGAATTACTCTGAAATTAAAACCAGAGCAAACTTTACCCCATCTCTTCAGAAAAGATGAAATCCAGAAAGTCAACTCTCCCACACATGAAAATTCCATAAGTGGATTTTACTGTTTGAATCGTAATCTATCACAGAAAAAAAATGATGCAAGATATTAAAGTGATGTAATGTAGTGTATGTGTTGCCTAAGATTTGCACATGAGTTTCAGCAGATTTGATTTAGTCACAGGAGGGTCTTACAAAAAGGTCACAGTCACACTCCTTCCCTGTGTTTGAAGATGCTGTGTTCAGCATCCTGGCTTTTAGTAATCTGTGCCATGAACATTTATGAAATCTTTAAATTGCAAGTTTCAGCCTTATTATTATGATGATGATGATGATGATGATGATGATGATGATGATATTTTTTAAGAGAAAAATATATTGACTGATGCTGTCAGCGGCTAAAAAGATTAGGGATTCCCCAAGTCATGGAAATTCAGGGATTTTTGTTGTTAGAGGAGGGATATATCATGTTTCCCTGTCTTTGCATCTAACTATTATTAGAATTAATATATCTTTATTTGTTCAGCCTTTATTATTTCAAAATACAGTCATTGAATGTTCAGTCATGATTTTGTAGGGATAATCACTTGCATCTGTGGAGCTTATGTGACATACATAGATGAGATACACTGCATCCAATCTTCTGCATCATGTTTTTGTGACTTCAGAGAGGCAACCCTAATTTACAGTCTGCACAACTCCACATTCACAGCCTGCATGCTCTCTGTCTGTGAAATCTAAGTAACTCATCAAGAGATCTACATATATCCTGTCCTGAGGATGGACATTTTTGAGTGAACACCCTTTCCAAACACAGAAGATCGACTATCTGCTGTTGCAAATTGATATATCTGCATTATACCTAGCACATATTATAAAGATCTGGTTCAGTAGGTTTTATGACTTGTTGACTGAATAGATGAAATTTCTGTAATAAAATTAAAGGCTCCTTTGGATGTGTGGTTGTCTTTATAATCCGTTTTTATTTCCATTGTCTCTATTGCCATTGAACCCTTTTGACATCAGAATAAGAAGATAAAACTAACCAGCAGTTTAGCACACACTGAAATGGAAAATACAAAATGGCTTAATAAACAGACTGTGTAACTGACAACATCTGGAACAGCTTTGTAGCCAAGTGCCTTGAAACCACCTCTTAAATACAGCCCTCAATAATCAAATCTAAAAACATGCTAATTCAGGAAGCTCTAAGATGTTGCATCAATTACATTTTTTGAAATAACTTCCTTTCCCTCATCAACTGAAGATACTGCTCCCATTTATTTTGCTGCATATTTACGGCTGCTACCTTGTGTCATTCTGCTGGATAACTTACTGATGGAACAGTACAAAATAAGGGTAGGTAGCTAGCCAAATTGACGCACTGTATTTCTGAAAGTCAGTCAGTCATTCCTTAAAATATACAGATCACCATGTAATTAAAGAATTAAGAGATTTTTATTTCTGAAAGAGAAAAAAAAATCACAAAAAAAAGCGCTGTCTTTTGAAAAAAATATTCTAGTGGTATTAGGCAAGAAATTTGAGTTGTTGGTCTTTTCCAGTGTACTATCAAAAGCAAAAAAGGCTCATAATCAAGACAACAGAGGTCCAGCTGGCTTTGGGTCAGTATCTGTGAGCTGTACCCAGTGTGACCTATACTTCACCCTGCTCTCATGCCCTGCTCCACCAGACAGAGTGGGCAGACTCGGCTCATGTCTGCCTGCGCTGTCCCCTGTGAGGCAGCATGAACATGTAACTCTCCCACAGGCATTCACAGCCTAGTTCAGCATTTCACTGATACCCAAACAGAGACATACACACATCAATTGTATGATCAGGAGCAGTAGTTCACACTCACTTGAACTGGTGGCCAATTGCTGGAGATGAGGACCTTGGTATGAGGGAAAAGCCATTTGAAGAAGAGTTGTGACTAATGGAAGAGTGGAACACAAGAGTAAGGCCATAATGAATGAAAGAAAGAATCTAATTAATGACAAACATTTTAGTGTTGTATTTCTAAGAGCCATTTAAGGATTGATTTTGCTACCTGCATAACATTTTGAGTTTCCCTGTGTATCTCAGACATCCAAATGACACTGGTTGATGATATATGGGACCCATAGAAGAGATGTACCCTTTATCTTGCTGAAGCTGTGATAAACTGAGCAGCTCAGATAACACTAGAGACCTGAGTGTGAACTACATAATTTATTTTTCATCTTTCAATAGTCACGGGAAAATACTACCATCTGTCCTTGAGATAGATTTAACACTAAAGGCTCTAAGAGGTCCATGTACAACACCACTCTGCAATTCCACGGAATAACAAAAAAGACTCAGGAAGTTAGAGGCATGATGACACTTAGATTTTCTATACACATATACTGTGAAATAATGTGTTGTATTAATTGTGACAGTAATGTAACTTCCATGAACAGACAGCAGTTCAGTGTTCCCAGCTGTCTAGCAAGGATCTTGGTGGTCTGAAAACCATTATTTTTTTTGGAAAAATAATGAAGTTTATGGTATTACTACTTGAGCCATTTTAGTGGCAAACTGTGCCAGTTCAGGTAGATTTTGTGGAAGGCAATGGCATAATTGTGAGGCCTCAAGGTTCTTAAGAAGACAAGAAAACAGCAAACACTTCCTCCTTGCAGTAGCACTCTGAACTATGATCACTGGAAACCACAGAAGCTTTACTTCTCTTTAGTTTTCTTTTTACTCATTTCACAATTTCTTATGCTACTGGCAGCGGTTTATTGCATTTGGCTCACTGGTTGTTCATCACCCAGTGCTCATTTGGCCGTTACTACTTTAACTCATGCTTGGGAAGTTTGGAGGAGTTCCTGAACTTGGCATTGTTGAGAGCCTTACGCTCTTTCTTTTTGGCATGTGAGGCAAACCCATTTATGTGGCCTGGTTGGTGCACTCATTTCTTTGATAACTGGCAAGGGTGCATTTCTCTGATTTCTTTTGTCCTGGAGATAGAAGAGAGAAAAGGAAAGAGCAGCACAAGGAGTAATAAATACTTACATAGTCAAGACAAATAGGATCTGTCCTGTGCGATGTACACCAGACTCCTGTTCAGCTCACCAAGGCATGTATCGAGGAGCACTTGCAGCTGCTGCTGTTGGCTCAACAGGACAGCAGCTTCTGTGTTCTGACAAAAACATGCACAAAATTATGGAAAATGGAAAAAAAAATACATCAGACCTTTAGAATTTCTTTCTGGACAGATACAGAAGCTTAGCGTAGCTACACTGGGTCTGTGTCTGTATTTTTGCAAATATTATTTATTTCAGGTGCCTGTTCCAATGTGTATATATAGAAGTAATTCATTATTCTTCAGCCTCCTCAAAGTATTTAGCAGAGTGAAAATCAACTATTCAGGTATCATTTATCAGTGGTGGACTTCCTTTTTTTTGCCAAAACACTAACAGTTAAGCTACCCTGTTCCTGGTCAACTACTTAATAATGCACCCTGTGACTGAGAGTATTAAACATATCTACATATCTACTGAGTTGAAATGATTTTCTAAGAAAGATCTCAGATCTGTGAAAATTATCACCCATAGAAGTCAGTAGATCTGACATGAGGATGAATGGAAAATGCATTTGCATTAGTATTCCTGTCACAAAATACTGCCCTAGATTTTCCCCTCTCCCTTACACTGATAATCCACATATTAAATACTATTTCCCTGGAGATTCAATTTTATTTATTAAACAGTAACTTACATCTTTCTGTCTTTAATAACAAAGCATACTGGTATAGAAACAAAATACTCTGTCCCTAGTGAAAATGAACAATTTAGGAGAATGGGAATAAAGATATTGCTTTCACTTTTTTGTTCCTGCAAATGCCATGACATTCTTTTTTGTTTGATTTTTTTGAGGTGCTCAGTCCCCTGAAATGACTGGAAATTGGAGCAGCTCAGTCATGGGGACTATGTTCTCATTTGGTTTTAGACACAAAAATATTGTGCCCTTTTTGTTCTCTATAGTGTAAGTATATTATGAAATAAATGAGAGAGGCAACATTCTGGAAAAAGGAATGGCGTTTTTGTTTAACCATGTAATTCCAAAAACATGGGAAGCTTTTCAAGGTTCTATTTTATAAACAAAAGACATCCCAAATTGCCTAGATCTGTTGAAAGTTTACTTAAGTAGGGACGTAATTTACAAATTGTTTTATGTATTAAAAATGTTTCCAAGAGTTATTCTCTATTCTGGAGAAAGAATATCAGATATATTGTATTTCTGTGGTTGCTTGCAAGTGGCATTACACTCCTTAGTAGCTTGTTAACCATGCATGCATTCTCAATACAGTGAATTAGTATGTGGACATGACGTTTTCAGATAAAAGTTGAACTCTATATAAAGATTCCCAACCTCCTAAATGGCTCTTTTTCACAATGAAGAGAAGTGTTTTGTTTCTTTCTGTAACAACAATGTCTTAGAAAATAATATATATCAAAACAGCACATTAAAATAACAATATTAACATTCCAGGTCAAGCATTCATAAATTATGAAGTCCGGGAATTGCAAGTTCCATTTGCCACCTCAATTCAATCTCCTTATGAGTGTGCATTATGATAAATAATGTAATTGCTTACCCTTCTTTGCATGGGATCCATGCCCTTTGGGCTCTTGTCCAGTCATCTCAGTATCACATCTGGCCTCACTCCTTGTCTCAACACTTTTTAATCAAAATTCTTAGAAATCTATTTCTTGGAAGTGGCTGAAGCGCCTCAGCTGATGTTTTCCCCAGCAGAAGTCTCTGGGGTATGCATAGCAGAGAATGTTTCCAATGTGCAAATAGTTAAAACTTAGCAAAGCTATAAGCAGTTCAGGATGTGCTTTTATATGGTGATATTAAATCATAGAAAGCAAAGACTAGTTCTACTCATTTAGCAATAGCCACCTAAGTGTTGTGTTGAAGGTAGGGTGTCTGGGGCCCTACAGAAGATAAGATGTTAACATAATCATGTTCACAGTTACAACATAAACAGTGAAGCATGGTCTGGGTTTTGTTTCAAGTTATTGCTGGCAAACTCCCATTGTAATAACTGCCATTACAAATCTATCTTTTGATTACATACCCAAGGGAAAATGGTTAAATTGCTTGCAATATTGAGTAAAACTTCCAGTTAAACATTATCCCTCTCCCTTTTATCTGTTGTGAGTTTTTATAGGGAAATTCCCATCTCCAACTGTCTTTTAGATTATATGAAAAACAGCAATAGTTCTGGGATAAAAAGAGAAGATAATTCAGCTGGTTTGGACTTTCTAGATTTTCTGTTGCTAATCACTCTTATCATGTTTCCTGGTGGACCACAGGAGAAAGGGTTCAAAGAAGAGGTCAGGAAAGAGAAACAAGTCAGAAAATGGAACATCTGATTGAGGTGCTGACTCAGATATTCATGATCAAAAGACCTCAAGAGCAGCCTATGTTCTCATAGGCCAGCTAAGAATGTAGGGCCAGCATTGATTTGGACACCTGTTTTCAGCTTCTCATTGGTTTTACACCACAGTTACAAAAGTTGCGATGTGTAGGAGAAAAGCAGAGGAAAAAAGAGCAAGAAAGGAAGAATAGAATAGTAAAGCACTCTCCACCTCCTCCTCTGCTCTCATTTTCCTTCCAAATCTCAAATGGTTGAGAACAGGCCCACTAGTGTTCTGATGGAGGTAGAGTTCACACGATCAGATTGACTCCTTCAGCCTCACTGCAGCTGGGGAATTCCTGGCAAGCTGTTCATCCCACAGGATTTGGGAGAACACACTGCATTGATTTCAGCTGTAAGGATTTCCTGTATGTCTGGAGTGTTGCAGCTTCAGTGGTAACCTGTGCCTTCACGGCAAGCCTTGACATCCTGTTCTTGGAATTAAGAGTCAACCCAGCTCTACTTCTTATTGTTCTATTTTTTTTTCTTTAGTAACCTATCTTGAATTTGTTGATTTGTAGTGCAAATTATGTAGGAACCACAGAGGGCAGACATGCAAAAGTTAAAAGAGGAATAGGGAATATTGAATAATCCATTGTTTATCTTAGTCTTAAGCAGTCAACAGATCAAATACAACCATTCTTCACTCAAGTCTCACACATGTTCATGAAATTCTTAGTAAGATTAAGGGACAAAGTGTAAACTTGACACAATAAAAGGGTGGCAAATGTTAATGGCAATTCCATTCGCAGTGCTTACGAATATATTGTTCTTTTTCTCACTGTTATTCTACCAGTCATCTTACAAGTTTTATTCCTTGGGGAGTTGTGCTTAAAAGATTTGCAGCTCTGAGCAACTCTGGATGGGAACATATCCAGACTTCCTGGCATTACTCAGAAAAGTCTCCACATCCATGGCAGCATTTTAATCTTTGTCAGTGTAATTTTCATCTTTTTTTTGTTCTATCTACCCTGTCCTTGCAACTGCCTTTCCTTAACATGGTTATTTTGTGCTGTCAGGGGTGTTCAGGAAGATTTTGTTCCATATCCTAATGTGATTATAAAATGCTACAACACCGATGTGTACGGGCTCCTTTTCTCTTGGCATAGGCTGCATGTGTAGGTGTTGGAATTCTGGAAACTGAGAATTTCAGGCTTTCTGTGCTAAAAGACACTGACCCTCAACCAAGCACTACATTTGACCTGAGGCCATGGAACAGGCTTCCTGTTGAGTGATAGCGATGGGGTTGTGGATGTGTAGTTTGAATAGTATTGTGTGATTTCACAGGGTGAAAAACTTAGAATTTAAGGTTTTAATATATAGTAATATATATGGGGCAATATGGAGGATTTAAAGCATTGACTAATTTCTTCTTCTTTCACCTTCTTTTCACAGGTTTGGGTGGTGTTTTCTAATTGGGTGAAAAGGTCCACATTGTGGACCTTGGGTGGTCAATTATTGTGTCAAAAGTATAAATAATACAGGTGTCATCTTGTTATTGGATAGTTTATGCTTGGAAGACCTTGGAAAAGTTAGAGGTACTCCATTTTCTATCTTGTAAGTTAGACCTCACAACTTGTGAGACTGTACTATATATAAGAATTAATAAACAACTGAGTCCGAACACAACTGCATCTCGCTCATTAATCCCGGCTCTAACATGAAGAAAGGAAGATAAGACCCCACATTTAGGCAGTGTTAAACCACCATGTTGGGGCTGGTGTGTACAGCACCCCAGATTTCTCTTGTCTTGGATGGTTTTACTATATCTAGTCTGACTAAATGATATTGTGGCTCCCCTGCACCAAGCACAGTCTTGTAGCTGACAGTGAGGCAGACTTTGGTATGACTTCTTACAACCCAAGTTGATAAGGTGGGACAAAAGGATATTTAATCTAGTCACAGTATGTAACCAAGGGTATTCAATTGCTATATATGTCTTTATGTGCTCATCTCCTTTCTTTCCTTTTATTTTGGGTAGGAAAGCAGTGATATAATATGTTTACACAGTAGCAGAGTAGTTGTTTCTGCAGCATATGGAGTTTTTTAGCTTGGTTTCTGCAGTGTAAAAATATTGGGGTTTGGTGATGTTTGCTTTTTGCTTTAAAAAAATCCCAAACCTCTTCTTTTTATTGACGGCTCATTAACTACAAGAGTTGCACTTTAAAGGTTTCAGTGTAGGAGAGGGGTCTAATGTGACAAGTCAAGGCTTGTGAATGTTTGTTAAATTTGTATTATTTTACATTACTCATATTTTCCCTCCACAACCTCACTCTTCTGCCCCAGTTTCCTTTTATGTGTGTATTTCGCCTAACTGTTTAATACTGACTGTAAGTTCTGATGAGAAGATGCTATTACCTTATTGGTTCAATGGCTAATGTGATGGAATCTTGATTCTGGATTGGTATTTATATTTATCGTAAATCTATATTTATCATAAACCAGACATTTTCTCACTTTGAAACTGATTTAATATATCAGGTCATTTCAAAAACTTAGTCATGAAACTCTTAAAACCCTCAAATACCAAAAAAAAATAAGCCATAGAGAAATTTTTTAATCAAAAGCCTGGGAATCTTTGCTTGATAGAAATTTGGTATTTCACCTTTTATCCTGATCTGAGATGACAACATTTAAGTTCTGATCTTTAAATATTTGGAATTGAGTAGACACTGACTGAGGAAAAGCATTAAAGTTTTGCAGGAGCACTGAGGTATTGTTTAACCCAGTGAGGATCTTGGATTTGTCCTTCAGACCAAGTGCTTTTTCATGACTGCTTTTTTTCCAGAGTTACAAGTTGAATATTGTGAATATTATCAACTTTTTTAAAGCAAACATGGGATTCCGTGGCAAACAGATAAACTAAGACACTGGGGATTGTGTGTTTTTAGCTGCTTTGTCTTCATCTGGGGAAACAGAACCCTTAACTTGGAAAATACAGATAGAAAGCCTTTGCCTGCATTTGTCTTCTGTCTTTTTCTTCATTTGTCTTCTGAGGCCACGTTTTGAGAAATTTGGGTGGGTGGTCTCTGCATTACACTTTTTTCATTTGCATGCACTGTTTACTCCGTTTTCATCTGGAAAGTAGGGATTTGTGTGTGTAACAATGTAGTTTGGCTGCCACTGGTGTTCACGTGCATCAGCACGTAGTTGTTTAAACACAATTATAGCTTCCTATATTATACTTCTTGAGAGATAATCTTTAATTTTAAATTAACTTGAATATTAATGTTAGAAGAGCCTGAACAGTCAGAATTCAGCAGCAGGAACCAAATTTCCTGTTGTACTAAATATAAAACTGTTACAAAATAAAACCCAAATGTTCTTTTATCCAGCTGTTTTGCAGCATCTTAGAACACTACCTTTCCTTCAGGCCCCATGTTAAATGTGATTACAAATAGAATTTGGCCCTTAAGGACTCACATTTCTCTGTATAACACTGAATACGATACTAGTGTTGTAATGCTAGTATTTGATGACAGGAGCAATTCTCAGAAAACACCGTTTACATGACACTGCCATATTTTAATTTGATTAAGAGAAATCTGCATGGTTTTGAAGTATTTAAAAAGAGACAGAAGAATGATGCCTTTGAACTGGAAGCTAGGAGTAAAACCAAGTTAGATTTTCTATGCCAGCTTTGAATCTAATACTAAGTCACTTCAGAGTCTCAGTTCAGCAGGACTCAGGAAGCTTAAACAAGATTCTGTCTCTGTTCTTAGTAGCTCAGTGTGACTTCAATCACTTAACTGAAATCAGCTTTAATTTAGGGTCTCAGCCAAAATAGAATTTAAACATGACTTTAATTTTAAGCCTATGAGTAGTGGGACTAGGGATATACCTCAAAGAAAGTACATGCTTATGGAATTTGCTGAATTAGAGGCTTATGATGTCAGAAAAAAGAAAAAAACCCCGCATTTCTATTCAAGTCACACTTCAATCACACCAGTTTAAAATCTGACAAGCCAAAATAATAACCCCTTTCCTACTCTTTAGATAGGGTCTAGTGGTAATTGCAGAGAAAACTTAAAATTCTCAAGATACCTTGGAAAATATCAGCTTCTCTGTATTTTCTTAGATAAAATAAAACGTATGCATGTTTACTAGTGAGTATCCCATTTCTTTCTTCTGGGCCAAGAACACTGTTGGAGGTATATATTTTGGAAGCAATGAATATTTTTAAAGATATTACTTTCACTATAAAAGCCTTGTCATACAATTAGGGAGATTTCAGAAAAATCTGGCTGAGTTAACCTCCAGAAGTTTGGAAGACAGGTACTCAAAAGCTGAATGGCATAGCCTGTTCACTACCAGTGCCTTCTAGAAAAATACATGCCTTTGAAAAGTGTGTCAAATCTTTGAAAAAATCTCACAGGAAAAAGGGTCACTCTTACACAACAACCTTTATTAACTCATTTTGTCCACCCATTCCCTGCCCACCCATTCTAAAACTTTGTATGCTTTTGTTTCCTGCCTTCCCAGAGAGTCTCAGTACTTACCAAGGCTGCTTTACAGTGTGTCAGTTTTGTTTTGTGGCAGGCTTTCTTTTCCAGAGGATCTTCCATGGTCCTTGGAACTTCCATGGAACTGATGGTTCTTGGAGTTGTGAGCTGCTCCCCAGACTGGGTTTCTCTGCACTATTTTATGTTGGAAAGTGCTCACTCTGCAATTCCTTCTCATGCATGGCAGCCCCACGACAGCTCTTATTGAGCACTGCACACCAGAGATGCAATTATTCAGCCTGAGATTCAAGTGCTTTTTCATCCTTTTAGCAAAGATGCTCCTTAATAAATTTAGGCCATAATTTTCTTAAATATTAAAAAACAAAATATAGTAAATGAGATTTCATATAGCAGGAACATTTGTCCAAGGAAGTGGACTCTTAAATCTGAAATAGTCTTAAATAATTATTACACATTAATATATTTAACATAATTGATTATATTAACTGCAATATAGTAAACAGAATTATAATTCATTAAGGTGTGGAGCTACATCTGAGAAAATGTGTTTCCAGTCAGCTGCTTATATTTAGCACTCCTGTTCCTTGCAGGCTCCTCATCAGTGGGTACTAGTACCAGCCAATATTTACTATTTTAAAACACATAGATTTCATTATTGACCTCAGGGAGGTGGTGATTATTCCTTTTTTACCATCAGAAGAGAAGACCTGAATAAATATGTCAATTTTATGTGGCTGGCAGGCTAAACCACATCTCTTTTTTGCATACAGATACTTTTCAAATTCCATTGGTTGTCACAGATGCTACTTCTTTTGATTGCAAAAGGTAAAAGATCTCAGTAAGATTGATCAAAAAAATTTCTTAAAGTTTCTTGCTGGATGAATAATAAAAATACTAGATACTTATGCTAAAAATGTAATATATAATTTATATGTAATAATAAAGACATAATTTAATGGACTCTTTGGATGTAAAAGAGCACAGAAAAATCAAATCCCAATTTCAACTGGGAAAACAAAAAAACCACAGTATAAGTCAAACTATAGTCACATGACCATATTTGATTCTAATTTTCTGCACAAATCCCTTTACAAAAATTACTAGAAGCAGATTATGGTATTTCAATCCAAAATTCCCATTCACTGTCTTTCAATAGTTACACAAGTCATGAGTAACTGAATCACTCCTTGACTGCCTGATGCATGAAATTTATTCACAAATTAAGTTTTGCAGTTATAAATAGGATAAAATTTTCAGTTTTGGTAAACACACATGAAGTGTGAGGTTTTAATTGAGGTAAAAGCATCAGCACTAATACAATTGCTGTATGAATCACTGACAATTCGATAATAGAGATTAATGATTAGTTAGAACGTATTAAAAGAAAAAATCTACTCTGTGTTTGAACTCAAGAAACAGTACTGCAGGTTGGCCATTAAATTCCACAGAAAAAGGTTTTACACATGATTTTGTGAAACTTTTAAGTTTGTTGGAGCAGAGTTTTTTGCATTAAGCTGGGGAAGATGTGTTACTGTGTAAACAAGAAGAAAGTATGGGATTTTCTTTTAACCAAATGCTTATCAAAGAGAAGAAAAGAATAAACCTGAACTACTTTATCTTTCATATTAGAGCCTGTCTCAAGCTGTCCAAACCTTTATGACGACTAACTGAAGGAACAATGGTGAATTCTTCTTTTTGTAGCTATATGCTTCTTCTGCTTATATGTTTATTCTAACATTAGAAAGTTTTACCACATTTCAAATGGTAAAACTACTAAAGCAAATCAAGATACAGTGTTCTTAAACAATTCAGCACTTCATAATCTTCTTGGCAAGGACATCAGTCAAAGATATCAGCGTCTGAAAAGCATTAGGCCAACTTAAACAAAGCAATATTTTGGCAGATTTTCTAACTGGTATTATGCCAGGTCTTTTTCCCATGCAAAGTCAGTTGGTGTCATTTTGCTTTTCAACCCATAATGTACAATAAATGCAGGAAAGTGATAGGACTTGCAGTATTTGCTAGTCACAGCACTTCAGGTCTTTTTTGGATGTCATGGGTCAGGCAGATAAATTAATTTTCAGTAAATGGTTGGATCTGAAAATTATGTAGCTTGCAACCATAAATTTGCTTTGTGGGGCTATTAGCAATCACTTACAAACCTGACATTTACATTTGCTGAAAACCAGGCAGAATCATTCATAGTGATAGTTATCTTCAGACTAGCAATGAGATGGGTTAGGAAGAAATGTAGACAGATCTTTGAATGATCCATGTATGAGAGTGTGAACGATGAGTTTGAAATTTATCAGACACCAGGTACACTTGTTAGTCAAAATTGCTCTTTACTAGGCAGCATGGTTATGGTTCAATAAAGCATTCAGCCAGTCACAAGACACAAAGCCACTAGAAATCAAACATTAATTCCTATGGTCATGGAACTGCTTTAATTTTGTGTAATTAACCTCAAATGGGAAACATATGCACTTTCCTCCTGTGAGCTTATGCAGCATGATGTGCTATTTAAGGCACAATAGCTTTGCAAAAGGTAGGTAATTCTGGAGGTGCCAAGTTGCTTTCTAAGGCCTGTTTAATTTTTTTCTAGTTTTTGATTATTTAGAATATGTATGTAAACTGACATACAGAGACATACAAAGTAAACACACATTCTTGCCTTAAGATCTTCCTAATAATTTCTCCTGTGAACCTGCTTTAGCTGTATCTTCTTTTTTTTTGCTGCCTGTCTCATGTTTCTGCTAGAGAGGACAGGAAATTGAAGTTCTGGTGGGTGTAACTACAACCCCAGTATTTTTGTAACTACAAACTGCTTATTATCCTCCTTCTTTCCACCTCTTCAGGAGCAGTAAAAGTTTTCTGTGTGAGCACAGAAAAAAAGGTGTACTACAAAGCCACCTTCCTAGTGTTGTTTTCCCTTGAATTTGGTCCCTCTGTGGCTGTCACCCCTCATGCCCAGGAGATTACCCGACCCCTCCCTTTCTGTTGCCTGAAAATGGAATTCTGAATACCCAGATTTCTCACTGTTAATACAGGAGCCTCAGTGGTTTTACAGAAGTGATATACAGGGGAAGATTCACTGTAGCTTAAATCACGTGTGGCAACCTCAGCAATCACTGCCCTCCTCAGCTATGCAGGACTGTGACTTGGCAGGACTCTGCTCAGGGCACAGTTCAGGTCTTTTATTTTGCAAATATTTTTATATATAACCACAAAGCAGTATTTTACTCTGGGTGCAAAGGCTTTCTGCTAGACACCTTGTTCATAGTATTTTCCATTTATTTATTTATCCATCTAATTAGCAAAGAACATTTTATTTAGTGACATGTTAATATGACCTGTTGCTGGTTTCCTGACATTTCTGGTTCTCATCTTAAATACTGTTGCCTGACTTTTAAACACCTTGGTTTGAATTTTTCAGAAGCTTTATTTATAAGCTAAGTTGGCAAAGCAGAGTGGTCTTTAAAAAGAAGGACAATGTCTTTGAGATTTAAGAAATTTTTCAATTTTGTTTTAAGCTATGAATTCAAGTGAAGTTGAGGTTTGGGACAGGGGGGCATTCAGGAGGGTACGGTACCCCAGATAAATACTTGATCAAAAAGATTTGCATGTTACAACCTCGGATTTAAACTACATTTGCCTAGTTTTAATCTCTTTTTTTTCCAAGATGCAGTGTTTTTCAGAATTATTTACCAAACCAAACCGAAATACTGACTGGCCCCATGTCTGACATCTGACTGCTGCTTAAGAAAACATACTCAAACATACTTGGTATAAACTCCCAACTTCTGAAAACCTTGATCATAGGGCCTGGTTGAGATAGATATGGTGTCATTATTTTAACCACTGTTGTGGGTGTTTCCTTCATAGCTTTGTGTAATCACTTTTTGGATCCTGGAAAACATTCAGCATCCACAAAGTCTGTGTCAAACCAAAAGTCTGTTGAAAGGACTGCTTCTTCCCCACCTCATACAACACTTGGACAAAAACAGAGCAAAATCTGTTTACCGATATAGTGGACTCCTCAGGAAAGGATCAAAATAGTTTGAAAAATTTATTTTAAAACTGATCCTGGAGTTATTTTTATAATTATTATATAACTTTTGCTGACAACAAACTACCTTTTCATAAACTGTAATATGAGTGGTAGTAATTACTTCTCTTATTTTTCATTTAATACAGAATCATTTTATACACTATGCAAGAAATCATTAATTTTGTTTCCCATCTTTTTTGAGTACTTGCCTCTTGGCAGGAGTTTTGTGTGACAGGCACTTTCCACTTAAGAACATTTATTTTTGGATCTGAATAGCCAGTACTATTATTTAGACAGAAATAATGTCTTTTCAGTTACTGTAGAGGTATAGAGTCAAGGTTTCTGCACTGAAGAGGTCAAAAGGTGTGTTTTAAAATCTTTTTAGTGGGTTGCACATTTGTCTGCCTGGTGCATATTCTGAGAATCTGCCACTCTCTCCTATGAAGAGACATGACACTGGTACAACACCTGATCTGGGAACTCAATATATAGGGCTCTTACTTAGGGGAGGAAGTATTTTAAAGAGCTGCTTTTAAAATAATTTAAATCAAAACAGAAACCACAGAATAAGTAAAAGAATAGAACTTAGTACAGATACTGTGTGAAAGAAGTGAGTAACTGCTGAAGATTTAACTTGTAAAGAACTTTATAATGGCCCCCAGTAAGGATTTTAGGTTATTTCAGCCCCTCTAGAATTCTTTGTATGTCTTTGCTACCTGTTCTTTAGATTTGGAGCAGCCCTTTTCCTGTCTTGGTACAGTATATAGAGTTTGGGTGCCTGATGTAGGAATTTAAGTATTGCTAAATGTCCATAATGGACAGGATTAACAGGACATCTGTGCAGAGGTAGAATGGAGTCTTGAGAAGAGATAAATAATTACTATAATAAAATCTAGTAGCCTGTCTACAAATGAAAGGCCTGTCTTACATAACAAATGGTAAAGATGTGAGATAAACAAAAAATTTCCAAAGAAGAGACAGGGACAGTGCCTGCTTTCCTTTTTCTGTGGCAATCACACTGAAGACAGCAGGAATTCCCTAGTCTAATTGTGAGCACAATCTGGCCCTCAAATGAAACAAACATCTGGAATAATACTAAGTTTATTTACATAGCCACTACTTCCAAACCCTCCAAGGCGCTCAAGGCAATACTAGAGAAAGCAAATCGCAATAATAAATAAAATAGATAAAAAATAAATTAAAGCATCATAGAACACAGAAAACATCTTGGAAGAAAATGATTTTTTCCAAGAACAGCTTCAATTGAGCTGAACTGGACAATGAAGACCAAGTTTTTTAGTATACAGCTGTATTTAAAAGCCAGCAATGAATGTGTAGAGAAAAAATAAAAATGCCAAGCAGGACACTGAAATGTGAACAACAAGAAAAGTTTCTATAGGTATGTCGGTGATGAAAGGAAGACAAGGGAAAATGTGGGCCCTCTTCAAGAAAAAATGGGAGATCTGTTTACGCAGGACCTGGAGAAAGCTGAGGTACTCAGCTATTTTTCCTCAGTCTCCACCATCATCCACTCCAGCCACACCAGTCACAGAAGGGAAAGGTAGGGACTGGGAGAATGAGCAGCCCACTGTAAGAGAGATTAGGTTCAAGACCATAAAAGGATCCTGAAGTCCACAAATCCATGGGACCTGATGAGTGCACCCACAGGTCTTGGAGGAGCTGGTGGATGAAGTGGCTGAGCTGCTGTCCATCATATTTGAGAAGCTGTGACAGTGAAGCTCCCATTGACTTGAAAAAGAAGGAATATAACTCCCACTTTTAAAAAGGGAAAAAAAGAAGACTGTCATTCCAAGAATTGAAGTCAAGAGCTCTATGTCCACAGGGAGACCGGTGGTGCATGATGGACCTCACACATTGGTATTGGAACCAGCACTGTTTAATATCTTTGTTGGTGATATGGACAGGGGGATTGAATGCACCCTTGGGAATGTTGCTGATGACACCAAGCTGTGTGGTACAGTCACACGCTGGAGGGAAGGAATGCCTTCTAAAGGGACCTTGGCAGGCTTCAGAGGTGGACCTGAGTGAACCTCATGAAGTTCAACAAGGCTAAGTGCAAGATCAGGCACCTGGGTCAGGGTAATCCAAGCACAACTACAGACTGGGTGGAGAATGGATTGAGACCAGCCCTGAGGAGAAGGACTTGTGGGTATTGGTGGATGAAAAGCTCGGCATGAGATGGCAACATGCATTTGCAGCCCAGAAAGCCCAGCTTGTCCTGGGCTGCATAAAGAACAGAGTGGCCAGCAGGTCAAGGGTGGGGATCCTTCCTCTCTACTCTGCCCTCCTGAGATCTCACCTGGAGTGCTGCATCCAGCTCTGTGTTCCCCAGTGAGGGAAAATATCAACCTGTTAAACTGGGACCAGAGGAAGGTCAGTAAGTTGATAAGAGGACTGGAACACCTCTCCTGAAAAGAAAGGCTGAGAGAGTTGCATTGCTCAGCTTGGAGAAGAGAACGCTCTGGGGAGACCTTATAGCATCTTCCAGGACCTAAAGGGGGACAAGAGAACCAGAGAGGGACTCTCTGCAACAGCATGTAGGGCAATGGCTTTAAACTGAAAGAGGGTAGGTTTGGATTAGATATTCAGAAGAAATTCTTTCTTGTGAGGGTGATGAGGCACAGGAACAAGTTGTCCAGAGAAGCTGTGTATGCCCCATCCCTGGAAGTTTGTAAGATTAGGTGGGATGGGCCTTTGGGAAACATGGTCTAGTGGGTGGTGTGCCTGCCCACAGCATGGGTGTTGGAACCAGATTATCTTTAAGGTCCCTTTCAACCACAGACAGTCTGTGATTCTATGAATTACCTTGGAGATAGAGTAGTACATGACAAGAGAGGAAAAGAAAAGTAACTTCAGTGTCATGGACAGGATGTTCTGACTATCTGAGGGTTTTTACTCTAATGAAGGTATTTAGATAAATATTTGGCTTGGTAGCTGCATTGGAAATCTAAACACAGTACCGAAAATGGTAAAATCTCAATGTACCTAACAGACATTGAAAAAGGAATTAGTTTCTCTCTCTTTTTTTCTTTTTTAATCTAGTTAGTTATGAAGATACATGGAAACCAAAAAGAACCCTGCCTCTATGTGCATCTAATAATCTGCCTTTGCAAAAAATCAGTATGGCTCTGTGATCTCCTATGTGTATTGCTCCAGTATTGTTTTATCAGTTTGTGTGACATGTATGTTGAAGTCTTATACTCAGGGATTTTTTTTTCTCACAGGGAAGTTTTAAAAAGTCCTGACAATTTGACATGACAGGGCCTAATTGCACAGCAGCTTCTCATAAGAAATGAGCCCAGAGCAATAAGACTGTTTCTGCACAATGCCCTCACCAACAAAATCATAGCCATTTATTTTCTTCTACTATCTAGATGAGGATATCCAAGGCTACTTTGTTTTTATGATCACATAATATGTAGCCAGATTACGTAGCTACAGAATTTTCTTGTTTTCTTTCTTCAGACATATAACCTTTCACTTTCCTTTGCCAGTGCATCAGAGAGAAGCGAGTCTTTGTTTTTAAATATTTAGGAGGCTGAAGAATCACCATAGCTACAGGCTTCAACATCTCATGACGAGTTCACACACAGTGTTTGATCTGGGCTCTGGTTAGTCACAGAAGTCAGATCTTAAAATTAGTATATTTTTATTCAAATAAAAATATACATTTGTTTTGGTATTCATGTGCCTAAGGATCAAAGTTACCTTTCCTTCCTTGAGAAGAGTTATAAAAGAAAAGAAAAAAATTGGAGTAATTATAAAAACTAAAAAAACCACCCCAAACTTTAACTGTCTAAACAATTTCTAAAGTATGTGATGGAGACAAAAACCACATACTTCAGTATTTTCTAGCTTAGAGTCTGTGTTGGCATGCTGCTCGAAAATCAGTTGTGGCTTTGCCACATGTAGGTAATGCAGTCATATCACATACTTGCCAATAAAAACTTTCCTAACACTACAGACCATCATGCATTCTCTTCAGATCTGTGTGGGAAGGGTAAGTCCTTTCATAAACAGGAATGCCTTCAAGAGTTAGCTATATCAGCATATATGCACACAGCTATGCATTATATAGCCCAGCTGATAGCACTGCCTATTATTAAGGTTGCTTGACACATTCTCATAAAGAGCTGGAGGTTGTTTCATAATGATTTTGCCAAAGTTTGACCATTTGAGCAGGTTTTCCCAAGCTGGAATAAGTTTTTGAAAATTTCTGCCAAAAATTGCCATCCATTTCCAAGAATTATGTTTAAAAATATTTTCCGCCTTCAAATTATTTTGATCTTCTTCTCTTTGAAAAGTTCTAGCAATTGTTTGCTCAAGAGAAGTGATTTGAGATCTGGAGGAATGATGGCTCTCATGTCACGTATGTGTTTTTAAATCTACCTATGACAGTCCACCCATTACTGATATATTTATGAACCTTTGCAGAGGCACATTCTATACAGTCTCAGCAAATACCTGTTGTAGTTTGGAAGGTGAAATTTTCCAGCCAGTTTTCACTCAGAGGGTAGGTGTGCTCCCTTCATATCTGCTGACTGGGCTATGAGAAATCAATTCTTGCAGGGAAGCACGGGGCTGCATATTTATGACACACTGGTGGGGTTCTGGGGTGTGTTCCAGGTTCAGCTTCAGAGGAGGGTGAAATTGTCCAGGTATTTTCCACCATTTAAACCTGCTGCACCATCCTCAAGAATCCAACCCAGTCATAGACTTTTGTCTTGTTGCAATCACTTTGTCTGGCCAGTCTCAGTTCTATTCCCAGTCTGGGCCATCTGCTGCAACCTTTAGCTGAGTCTCCTTCTCTTGCACAGAATCCTCTTTCTTTCCTCTGCATGGTTTCGTCTTAGCTTCAAACCCATTGTAGTTTAGCCTGTGCAGAATGTCCTTTAACAGTATGCGCACTCACTGTTGAGTTGCTGTGCTGAAATATTCCATGAATCTTTTACAAAGTTTGGACTACCTAAGTGACTTACTGATGAGCTTGATGGCACTGGCTGAGATGGTTTCTGGAAGAAATGAAGGATGGATAGCTAGGAACCACTGACACAATTTTCAATTACCCAGATGTGCTGCCCAAAATACATGTCTGGAAGAAGGAAGGAATTATCTTTAAAGAAGGATTCATCACACGCTATTTTGAGTGCATCTTAGATCACTCAACAAGTCAGTAGATAAAAAACTTGATATATGTATTATTTCATATTGAACAGTGAAGGAGGGTATGAAGGTATTAAGAGGAGCAGTGGATGAATACTGCTGTCTGAGATGAATTGCCAGTGCCTTACAGATCCCATGAGCTTGTGTAACTGGGTACAGAATGCTCAGCGTCAACTGGTTTTGTTTGGAGACAATGAAGAAGGCACTACCTTTGTCTAGGAAAGGCTTTGACTGTTGTATATGCCGTAAGGAAAGGGAGATTTCATGTCTTAGTTTTTCCTCATGATAATTTTTTATTAACCCTGTCCAAAGATGGCTGCTGTGGATTTCCCAAGCGGTGTGAGCATTCCAAAGTAGATCAGGTCCATAGAAATGTAGACAATTCTTTGGACAGGTCACTACTAAGCTGTAAAAAATGATGTAGCTGAAATATAACCCAATTACCTGATTTTTCATCTGAGTAGAAATACTTTATTGGTCTATACTGATCTTTGAATGGGCAAAGGATTTAATATGTAGCCATGATCATAGTTTGTTGTGCTAAATGAGGTTGCCAGGGACTCATCCATCCAGAACTACTGTTGATGGTAGAACTTCCAATTTTCCCAGGATGTTTTTGGAAGCTGGTTGTGCCATGAGCAGTTAGTCTGCTAAAACTGCAGTGAGTTTTTCAAAGAGTTGAACATTTTTTATATATAAGAATTAATTACTGATGTCCCTGTGGTATTAGGATTAGGTCAGGAAGCTGTTAAGCACTAGGTCTGTGGGTGACCTAGTTGCTAGATCTGCAGAGGGACATAAAAAGAGATAGATGGGCTCTGAGAAGGCCTGCCTATACTAGGAAAGACATGAATATTCCAAGGACTGAACTGAAGAATAGACTCCCTGAAAAAAATTATACTGAATTAAGGCTAACACTTGTGTCACCTGTGGATTTCTACCAGGATGGTGTCAATGTCTGATAAAGTTGACTCTGCTGGTTTGAGTTTCACAATATCTTTTATCATAAGTTTGAATCTTCTAATAATGCTTGTGGAAACTGACTCAGCAGCACAGACACATGCAACATTAGCCTCTTTCATTTTTTGGAATTCTAGTTTTTTCTGAAATATGAACACCAGATTAAGTGAGAAAGAGAAGCAGGAAGCTAGACTGTCAGGACTGGGATCAAGAAAAGACATGAAAAAGATAAATAGTAGCTTCCCTGGCACATAGGAGAACCCCATCTGATAAATGAGTGGGAAAGTCCTTCCTCTGATATTTTTTCTCCACTTCTCTGAAGTACTGACAAGAAATTTAAGGCCAGCTGTTCCCTAAGGGCTGGCATCAAGGAGGGAGTAGGGATATGATTTAGTATATGGACTCTCTTGAACTTTAAACCATTCATCTTGTAAAGGGGACAGAGTTCACGTTTTTTCAAATGGTGTTAGGGAGTAGTGTTTCTGTTTTCTCTTTTCTTACCGACCACAATCTTCACTTCTTTGTCTTTCAGAACTGTGTGGGAAAAAGGAAGGTGTCAAATGATCTCATTGCCGGGCAGAGCTCATCAATCTGTTACTGATCCCTCTCCTCCCTGAGATATTTCCCATGGCTACCACAGGAAGAAACTTTCTTTTGACAAACTTTGGGCAACTCAGTTGTTCAGGAATGCCATCGACTAATTTCTAGGCTTAACAGAGATCTTTTGTAGTTTAGACGTGGGAATAAGATTCAGCACTAAATGTCAAGAAATTAAAAGTTATCTGCTCGTGCTTTGTCATAAAGTAGCTGCAGTATCAATATATGTTATGCATGCATCAAGGTGAGTTCATGAGCCACTGAATAGGATATACCTTCTACTTTTCTGCCTGACATAACTTCTACATTATCCAAACTAGAAAACATAAACCAGAGCCCCCATCAGGGTGCAAAAAGTTCAGGCAGCACTTTAGCAATATCCCTTTTGACACATAAAAGGTACCAGATGTGCCAAGCATTGGTTGAAAGGGAAAGAAAAGTAGAAGTTACAAATATGAAATATTTCAGTCTTAAATTTGGGACTGGATGCCTTTTGAAAGCATAAGTTAGAATTGAACCAGAAATGGACTTCATACTTACATAGCTGTCTGGATGTCTTCACCCTTATCCTTCCTGTCTTGGATGAATAAGACAAGAATCAGATCAGACAGTGGGAGGATGAGACAAATTTATGAGGTTCTGATTGGTACCTGGGAAGGTTATTTTCTGCTCTAGACATATGTGACAGGCACAAGACACAACCTGCCACAGCTGAATAAACTCTGAGAGATCCCATCTGGACCTTCTAACAATAAATAAATGTAAATTTTTTGGGGAAAAAGATTTCAGGAAGTATGTTCTCTAAGACATAACATATCTAGAGCAGCATATTTGGAAGAGATCAGCTTGCATTCCATGGCTAAGAGAGAGTAGTAAAACATTTTTGAACATTTCGAAAATTGTTGCAATTAAAAATTTAACAGATGAAAGTCTTGGAATTAAACTACATTTGAATAAGGTCTGTACAGTATCGAAGGGAAGAAAACATTTCAACAGAATTCTTAACCCTTTTTTCTTTTGTGACATGTCTCTAGCAAAAGTATCCTGGGAACAGTAATATTTTTGGTGAGATTTTCAGTGAAGGCAAATTGAGGTAAATGCATCTTGGGAGAAAACTTATGGAAAAAGACCCTTGCCCCTCTTAGGCATGAAGGATGAAGCATGCCATGTACTCAGCAGGACTTTCCATGAACATGTATTCCAGACCAGGTCTGAGAGCTTGTGCAGTGCTATTAATCAGCCCAGACTGTGGTACAGCTATGTTGCCATGAGAATAACATACTGTTTGACGTACTTTACAAATACATTCTGTTCCTCTGTGATCAAGTATTCCAACAAAATAGCTAAAACCTTGTAATAAGGAAAAAAAACCTAATGCCAACAGTAACTATAACTCACATCTCTATACCCTAAATTCACTCTGTAAGGGAAGATATTTCTCCTGTGCAAACATGAAACGTTGCTCTGATAATACCTCTGAAATGACAAAACAATGCCTGAGCTGAGGTGATGTGCAGAGCTAGTGGAATCTTCAGCCAAGGGCAGAGAGGTGAGTGGATGGGGACTATTCATATCCAATCACTTTTATGCACCAGCCTAAATGATTACTTAACCACTGACATTTAACCTCATGCACTTAGAGCCAGAGCAAGAAGCCTTACCCGCTTTATTGTCTCATACCCTTGAAATAATTGAAACAGCCCAAGTTTTAGTTTGTGTTACCCAACAAATTACTTTGATCCGGGACTGTGTCTCATGGAAATTTTTGGGTATACTGCGGGCACTCTGGCACAAGAAGATTGAAACAGCTTTCCTGTTGTTAACCCTTGTTTTTAATTGACAGTTCCTGTCAAAAAAGAGGAATCTGAAATCTCATTGTCCACAACTCGCATGAAACTAGAAATCTCAAGTCTAAACCAGTGACTCTATTGGTGACATTTGGAACATTTTCTTCATTAGTTTTGGCTCATTTTACCTCCCACATAGATTAATCTACAGGCTCGAGCTGTGTTGGAAGACATTGGAAATGTCTTGTACAATCACTTGTTGAAAGGGAGTGAGGAAAGTTTAGAGGAGAAATGTGCAACAAGAGATTATCATGAGACATTTTTGTAAGTATGGAAGATGTAAAAGCTCATTAAAGCTCATTAGAGCAAAGATGTAGCACATTAAACTCTTAAAAGCAATAAAGAAGGGAGATACACAAACATATGTGTGTTACACACACACACAAATACAGAAACATATGCACTCCTCTGGAAGGAGGAAAAGCTGGGGAATTGGCCTGCAGTAGACAGAGGGACAGCTATATTGGTTCAAATTAAAGGTTGGGTTGACCCTGTCTGGCTGCTGGTTGCCCACCAAAGCTTCTCTGTCACTTTTCTCCTCATATGGGCAGGGGAGAGGAAAACAAATTTAATAGGTTGAGATAACAGCAAAAGATCACTCAGGAATTACATTCATGGGCAAAACAGACTCCACTTGGGGGAAGTAATTTAATTTATTACCTTTCAAATCAGAATAGGATAAATATATAGTTCTCCTCCCAAGATTGATACAGAGATAGAGAGGGAATAAGAGGAGAAGGAATTTAAAGCTAAAATACCTGACGTAACATGGGCTATAGAGTGAAAGTTGGGAGGCCTTTCAGCATGTTTCTCTCAGAACTTTAAGTAAATAGGTGTACTGAGGAATAATGAATAAAACACTTGGGTAGGCAGCAGGACTAGAGCAAATTCAACAAAATCAAGGAAATGAAAGGGGAATGAGAAGGTAGAAAAGAAGAGGACACATGAGAAAGGAATAGTGTCACCAGCAAATTCAGCATTCTTATTAACCAAGAATTCTGACTGAATTACAAGCAATTCCAGTTCCAATACAATTCTGTGAATGAATTCCAGCAGCAGTTACAACTTTTTTCCAATGTTTTGTGCAGCTGAAAGTATTTCAGAACAATTTTTAACTACTGGGTTTACCAAAAAACTATTAAAAAAAAAAAAGAGAGAGAAGGAAAGAAACAGTTCTAACAACTCCCTTCTTCTATAGGCTAGCCTGATTCCACAAAAATGCACAGCATTCTCCTGGGCTGAACGGCTTTGGACTTTGGCTTTTAGCGGAACCTTTTTTGATATTTGTGGATTATTACATAAAACTTCCATTCATTACAGATATCCAAAGAAAAGGCCACAACATAGTCTAGTAATTGCTTACATGGAAATATGCATATTGGTATGCATATATGTATATGCATATATATATGTATATATCTGTATCTATATCTTTATCTATACCACACACATGAAAGCAAAACCTCCAGTTCCCTATGAAACTAGTTGTTCAAAGGATCAAAGACTGAAGTTAAGGGATAGTGCCAAGTCATGTAGTTTCAAGACTTTAATGTTCTGTAAATATGGAAAAATACTTTTTTTTTCCTCATAGTCTTAAAACATGCAGAATTTTTAGCAAATATAGGTTGATTTATTCAAAGCATTGTTGGTTTATTAACTCAGCTCCAGTCAAGACATTAAATGAATACACCAGTAATCAAATAAATCAATAAAGTTTTTATCAAACTATCCATTCTTAAAAATGCCAAATTTTAGACATCATAACATTGTCTACAAAATCTTACTTAAAGAAGAGAATAACATCAATCAAGTGTTTTAGAAGAAAATTAATTTCTTTTGTATCTAAATATTGTTGTGGTAGGTTATACAGAAACCCCTAAATGCTGACTCCTTACTTAAAGTCTTTGTAATATACAATACTGTTGCAATTTCCTGTACAGGACAATGTTTACTTATCCAAAAGTAAACTTGATTGCTGTAGAATTCATATGTGGTTTATTTTTCACCTGCCTAGAGAAGTACGATCCATGCATCCTTTCATTCAAGAAAAAAGTAGGCAATTTCACCCCATCAAGAAGGAGAAGGAAATAAAATTTGTATTTTAAATAGCATCTTTTCAGCTTAAAAGGCCTCTCTAGTGCTGCAGTGTCAAACTCCCCACCTCTAAGAAGGGACTGTATAACTGCTTAATGTCTTGATGATATGGGCTGGTCCTCCAGATAGTTGACTGCTCAGAGCAGTAGTAGCTGTTTAGCCAAGAACAAATACTTATTTTCCAAATTATCAAATAAATCCACTTATTTTCCCTTAGCATGCCTGCTTAGAAACCCACACAACAAATAGGAAATTCTACCCATTAGCAACATGTTCCAATCTTCGTCAAAATAAGATTTACTGTTAAGACAAGACCTGAAAAGTCCTTCTTATACTGAAATCGTTATGATATTAATTATACAATTTACAAGAGAAAAAAAAGACTACCATTAAAAAAAAAATCAGTGAAAAACCAGCATGCAAACAGAGAGGCATTTGACACCTATTTCAGTATCAGCTGTCAGCATTTACTGGTTGGAGGAAGAAATGTTATCATTGGTAGAAAACTCATAAACTACCAAGATGCACGCAGATTTTTTGGCCTCAGTAAACTGCCAAGCTACTTACTGGCAGGTCAGCTCAGGAGAAGGAAAATAGTGTGCTTGGAGGCTGCATTTTTGAATCCAAAACAAACAAAACAAAACAAAAAAAGAAAAAAGAAAATAAAAAATAAAAACAATAAAAAAAGATAGTTGAACAGTACATTTCTGTAGCTGTTGTAATCTTACTTCAAGGTGACTATGAGGATGTGTTGAAACATAAATGTCAGCTGTATTATTTAAGGTACTGTTCAGTAGCATGTTGGACTCCAGCAGCAGATTGACCTACTAGAAAATAACCATTGGTCTAGGCAATCACCAGCAGTTAATCTAAACCCCAAACATATTTGAAACATAGTAATACAGCCACCAAAACCACAATGTACATAACTAGCTATGGATTATTATGGGTTTTTCTAAATCTAGTGGTTTATTACTATGGAAAAACTGGAAGTAGTTTTATTTGATCAAGATTTTCAGATCAGGACAGTTACAATGTCTGGCAATCTGATGTTGACCTGGTGACATCAACAATTTATAGCCAAAATGTTGTAATTACAACCTAGCTTCTCAGCAGCCAAGTTGAATGACTTGGGCAGGTTTGTTCCTGTCTGCATTCTGAAACTGCAAAGCACATTATGTTGCACATATTTTTATGTCAAGGTACAGACACAATGAAAATTTGGATCATGGTTTTATTTGCAGTTAAGGATTGAGACATAAAGAAAAAGCTGAAGCATGGGGAAGCCGACCAGCCGTGTCTTTTCACTGGTAGAGGAGTTTGTGTACATTCAAGTAACTTGTATTCAGAGTGATTAGTTAGTTTTTTTGTGAAATAAAAGACTGAAAAATGAAATGCTACCATCCATCATCATGTTTGCGGTGGACTACTGTAAATCCAATGCTCTTATAATATGCTATACAAAGTACTTTACATCATTTAATAAAATCTGTAAGTTCAGAGGTCATCACTTGCAGTCCCAGCTTCCTAACCAACATTATTATTAACATAACCTGGCATTATATTTACAATAAATTAGAAAAATTTACTGTGAGCACAGACATAGGAACTAGGGAAAAGATTTCAACTGAAACCATGTGGCAACCATTCATTCTAGGTTTAACTAAAGCAGAAACCAGTTATTTTCAGCTGTAAATCTCCACTGCAAGCTGAGGTGAAAGAAAATATACATTTCATGGAATACCAAGTGTAGTAGATCAGTGGAAAATAACTCAGAACTGTGTTCAGTCTTCAAACAGCACTCCAAAAGAGCACTTGGTGGCCAGCCAAAGGATCTAGCTTTCAGTTTGTCATATTTCTCACTGATTTTCAGCCAGTCTTCCACTGTTTTTCTCCCCTGCCCCATCACATTTCTTTTACTTTTGTCTAATGCTTGATGTATGTTCCAGAAATAGATGTAGTCTGGTCAGGGCATCAATCCACCAAATGAAAAGAAGAGTTGATGTAAGTTTGTGCTTTATAGAATGTCTTTTTATAGATTAACAAGGAACAGAATTCTTGTAACCTTTTTTTTTGGGGGGGGCGGGGGCGGTATGTGATAACATTCTTCCATTTTTCAAGTGTCTGCACTTCTTTCTCACATTCACAATCAATACATTTTCAGAACCAATCTGTTTGGTTGTATTAGATTCTAAGCATTGCTAGTTTAAAGAAAGCAATGAACATATACTTTTTCAGTTTTTCTTTTTCCTATAGTTCGCAGCCTTAGCAATACTCTTATAGCCTGCTTTTTTGGTTGTTTCTTTTCTATAACTCTGTCACAGTATCTGTGACTGACACAGCATAGCTGTGTTCACTTCAGTGTTTCAACCTATCAAAGAGATTTCCAACCTCTGTAAGCCTGTGATAGTTTTAGAACTGCATTTAATATCTCTGTTAAGAAACATTATGAAACCACTTGAAGCATCAAATTTAGAGATTCCTACCAGGAAACCATCCACCCTTATTATTTCAAGAAATGCCCTTTCAGCATTACACTCACATACTAGAGGCTAGTTCCAGGAAAGGAAGAAATGTCTCTTACCTCTAAGACGGATTTGCTTTTGTCATTTTTAAGCTAAACCAGGTGACCTAAAATATTAACCAAACCAAAATTCTGCAGAAGCTCAAGGTGTTGTTTCCCTGTCCTTCTGCAAAATTCTTCCACAGCTAAGAACTGCCAGTGCAGGCTGGAACAAAGCTGATTGACCCAAGTACAGCCAGGACCTCTTTCATAATCTCTGGTCCACTACAAATGTGTCCCTCTAAAAGCAGCATTTACAGTGTTCATTCACCACTTGTGACCCCTTGTAGCCCATAATTTTTTTCTCCACCTCAGTTTACACCTTTGCTTCATAGCAGCCCTGAGTAACAGCATTAGTGACTCCAGGTCTTCTGAATTCATGTTGTGTTGAAAAGTTAGTGGCACATTTGCTTTCCATTGGGGAAATTCCTGTCAAAGTTGTTTGCAAGTTCTGTTTCTCCTGTATAATTTTCTAGGACATGAAATATTAGCAAAAAAACAAACCAAACCAAAAAAGCTCAAAACAAATTGAGAGATTAATTGTATCTAATTTACTAAATCACAGCAAAGCAAAAAGATCAGCAACAGGGTTAAAGGTGACAGATTCCATCTTCTATGTAACACAAAAATTAGTTTATTGTGAGGTACTTAGACTTTCGAATTTTCTACATGCATTCAAGGCACTATTAATATTATTACCAAAAAACTCTATGTTCTGTAAACATCATCTTTTGAAGAACACTCAGAAGAATGTGTACATCAAAGCACGTGTAAAATGAGGAGAAAGGAAGCTGTAGCTGGTAGTTTCCAACTGAGGAAAAAGAAGTCCATTAGCCTGTTTTTGAGGAGTAACCTACCTAACTATTTGGTGACCTAAGAAAAACAAGAGTTACATCAATCTCTCATTGTTCCTAGAAGAAGACAGCACAAAAACCTTTCAGAGATTTCCTCTCTGAAATACTTCACTATTATGAAGTTTGGTAGCATTCTGAAGGTGTTATCAAGATGTGATAACCTTGGATGACATATTGGAGCCTCTGCTCTAAAATACACATTTTCCAGCTGTACCTCTTTTCACTGACAGAGCTCAGGTTTAATACAAAGAGCACGAAAAAGAAAACACTCCAAAACCCAACAGCCAAAACTTTACCTGGGTAGTAACATCATTCCTGCATATCTCAGTCTTTTTTGGTCCATGACATCCAAACTATTATCCTCAAAACTACACATTTTCAGAAATACACAAGTTGCTGCTCTAAAGCACTAACTTTTTGTCATTAACCTAGTCAAAACTCTCTGAATCCTTTGGAGGATTGTGTCTGAGATGAGTGCATGTGTATGCCTACTCAGCTTGATTCAGCACCTCTTTCAGAAGCAGAAACAAGTACATGCTGTTGTCTTGGTCTGAATTATCTGAGGAACACAGGTGAAAATCATCTCTTCAAACACTTGACATTCCCTAGAGACTTCAGTTGGGTGAGTAGATGCAATGAGTGGGGAGCAACATTTTAGCATTGAATTACTGCTTGAAAACACACTGATGGATTTCTTACAGAAATCTTTGGAAAGTGTAGGTGTAAGGCTTCTACAGCCAGGCCTTCCGCTAGATTGTAAATACCTCTCAAAGAAATTATTCAAAAGCATCCCATGTCTCACGTATTTCTCGAAACAAAGTGAAAAAAATGTAGACATCAAGAATAACCTGGTTAGACTGAAAGTAAAACTCTACATGTAAGGATAAAAACTTTTCTATCATGATGTATAAACTGATCATGGACCTCTTTCTCACTGATTTTCTAGCAGCATTAATTTTACCTCTGCATTAAATTTAACCTGAAATTATTTGATCTTGTTTTTCTATTGACCTTTTCAATGTAACATTGGCAAATGTGATAGGTGAATAACATCAGTTATTTAAACATGTGTCTGTGAAGAAACTGTCATGGTAATAGCCCAGAAAAAGTCCTATTTTTGGATTTACTTAAAACAAAGATGCAATTTACAGAACTTTGAGACAACTAGAAATCGAGGCAGAGTTTAACTGAGACTGAACCACACACAAAGGTTTTATTTATTTCTTTATTTATTTTATTCATCTTCATGTCTAAAATTAGGATTTTCAGAGTTATTGAATATTTCATACAATATCATGATCAGAGCAACTTGTGGATATTTAGTATCATTTCTGCAGAAACAGTGGAACTGTAAAAGGACTAAGAAGGGTGACAAGAAGAATCAAAGCTATGGTTAAATAGATTAGGGTTTCTTTGGGTTTAAGAAAGGAAAACTGAAGGAGCATAAAATATAAATATCTATAAATCTTGAATGGAAAGGAGAAAGTGAATTCATTATGCTTTACAGTTTAAGAACTAAAGAATATCCAATGAAATTACTGTTAATGGCTTTATACAAATTAGGCTACACATTCACATGAAATGTGAATTTTGGAAGAGATTGCTATGGACCTGAAATATCCATTTTAGAAGGGATTAGGCAAATTGCCAAGGGCTGGACCTGGCAGAGGCTGCTGCAATTTTATTAAATGCACAATGTCTGTCTTCCCACATGTAAGTATTTAATTCATTGATTTTTGGAAAATACATGTCTATGAGGAGAGCATTCAACCTTTTCACCGTCTGTTCTTACTGTCTTTCCTGGATGTTGAATGGAGATAATGGAGATGAAGCAGTGGTGTGAACCAATATGGTTGTTTCTGAGTTCATGTTTTTAATATCTCACATAATAGAATAGTGAAGTCAGTGGTCACATAAAGCACACGTGAAAACACAGTCCTGTGAGATTTGGTGCCAAACCAACACACACAGAGTGCTGACACATTGCTAGAAGAGTAAGAACAGATCTTTTCTCAATATGAAATCTAGATCCTTGACCATAGTCAACTACATTAAGTAGGCTTTGACATTCATTTTCCGATAGAGTCAACATCTGAATGCACAAATAGGCAACTGGGGTGTCTAGTTTGAGTGGTCATAAGCAGATATTTCTTACTGTTGGTCTTGAGGCAAATAATACCTACTGCTAGGAGGTTTCAATTATGGGCTGTGATGGCAGAAAAATGCAGATTTACCAAAATATCGTACTCAATTCAAAGAAAAGCAGTTTGAATGGTGCTCATAAGCCATTGGTCCGTAGTTGTGGGCAATAAAAAACACTTCATAAAATATAAAATTTGTTACCTCACCCTACCCCTCTCCCCCAATGATATTTTTATATTGATTGCAAGACTTGATATAAATATTTAAAAATAGGCTGGACAGGAAAAGAATGTGTTTTCAGTAAAATATTGTACCACAAATAGAACTGAATATTGAGCTACAATAATCCAATGGATAACAAAGAAATATGAGATACTTTATCAAATACTTTCCTCTGACAATTCCACTGAAATGAAAATTATTTTAAGTGTTTGAAACAAATTGTAGAATGAACTTAGTAGAAAAAATTAACAAAATATCCACCAAATTCAGGATATACAGATGGAGCCATAAAAATGAGTGATTCTCCAAAGCCAAAATGCTGTTTTCTACTTTAATAGTCTCACAGTCCACTACATATTTGCAAGTCCCACTTTGGAGTTTGGTGTGTTAGCAGAGAGTTTGCTGGCTTCAAGATTAGTTTTAGGTGATTTGTCCAGGAAAAAGTACTGCTGAGCCACAGTTGTCTGCAAATCTAAGTCCAGTTCCTCATGTGAAGCAGGCCAGTGTCAGGTACATCAAAGATGAAAAGTGGCATAATCAGTTTGCCATTTTGAACCTTTTGGCTCTAGAGGTTTCCAGCCTTTTAGAGTAAAAAATTTCAGCCTCAATACTTGAGAAAACTATTTCTCTATGAATTATTTGGCTGATGAAGTCCACCAGAGCCTAAAACTTATTTTTCCCGTTTTCACCCTATCCATCTGCCCAGCTCACTCCATCAGTTTCTTTACAGCAAAAATATTTAATTTATGTATATGTGATGTAGAGTTAGTTTTGTTCTGAGTTCATTTCTGCTCTGAATATTGAATTTAGGAGTAAGACCACTGCTATGCCTGCTTCAGTTTGCCTAAAAGTATAAAATATTTGCCTTATTAGCATTGCTGATATCCAGACAGAAAAAGCTGCATAAGTGCTTTCTTGTATCTTACCAGAGCTCAGTAAAGTAATTTGGAAGATTTTATGGTGGCTTTTAGAGAGGAAGACCAGAGGAAAATACAAGGAACCTACTCCCCTATTGCCGAAAGCTTTTGTTAAATATGTGCTTATACCTAAAGAGCATGCAATATGCAGTTCTAATGTAACTGTGGGACTTAGAGGCCAAAAAATGAAGTGGGCAGCAGGGAAGGGCTGGGAATAAGAGTATGCCAAAAAACATCCCTCCCCTTTGTGACTCTGCCAACAGGAAGACTGCACAGAACTCGTTCTGAGGCAGCAGCATTATTCTTCTCAAAGCCTGTAAGAAAGAAGTCTATTAGTGTGATCCCAGCTGGGCTAGCCAACCTGCCTAGCAGGGCTACAGTGAAAAACTTGTGCCTCACTTGTGGCAAGAGCAGTGAAGCCACTGATGCAGCCTGCAAACCTTTGCTCCAGAGGAAATATGAAGGTATTAGTAAATGCGAGTTAGAAAGACAGAATCTGGTCCTAAGTAAATATTGTTGCCCTACCTATTTGTTTTCCAACCAAAGGAACATAGATTTCAAAGCTGTGTTATTAGGATGTAATCTGTAAGTTAGTGCCTCTGAGGCACTTTCTGTACAAGCTGCTATCCTCTCTGTTCCAAACAACAGATATTACAAATAAAAAAATATTTATTTTATTTGGGGCTTTCCCACAGACTATTTTTACATTATGACTTCTGAAGAACTGTACTGGCTGTGTTTCACATGCTCACAAGTTAAAGCCATGAAGATTCCTGTTTTAAGCTCTTTACTTCTCAACAAGGCAAGAAGAATGCCTGAGCAAGGTTTGTGCCCAAGGGAAGTGAATCTGAATCCCACTGTCATTCTCTTACAGTTCTTTTCAGCATCTAACAGCCCATGGATCACGTAGGTGCAGTCATTACAATATTGAACTCTCAGATCACACCTAGTTACAGGGCAAAATGAAGAGTATTTGCATGTGTGTTTCTATCTCATGAAGACAAGCAGAAGGCAAGTTGGATATTTTCCCTGGTTTCACAATCAGTGGAGACCATTCCTTATCACACGAGAAGGAGATGGCAGATATGATAGTAAAGCATTTGGTATTGAAATGATCCACGTTTCTCCACTCCTGTCTCCCTCCATTATGGAAGGTGGGAGCTGCAGTTCCTGTGTGTGTTGCAGACTTACTGTCCTTTCCAGCTTTGTTTGGGAATCTGTTGAGCACAGGCTGGACAGTGAGCCTCCAGTAAGGCAATGTGTCACATAAGATGTCTTAACACATAACAGACTGTAGGATTATTTTTGAACTGAAACCTCAAAATAGTTAGAAGTGACCCTACATCTCAGAAGTGAGGATGTAAGGTTTGCAGCAAGCCAGGACTTTGGGAAAGCATGCAAGCTGTTGTGTCCCACACAGAAATGTCAGATACAGTTGTACCAAAGGCAATTCATCTCAGAGCTCATCTCACACTTTCGGAGGGAACCACTCACAACTGGTTTTTGAATAGGTCAGTTCTGCAGAGCCTTTGCACATGTGCTAGTGAGATCTAGTATTTAAAAGGCTTCTGATTCCAGACTGTAGCATTTGACAGCTGGAACAAAGATTCTTTTGTCTAGAGTATTAATGAAGCCTTGGTTGCTGTTGGTATATTTTTGATAACAAAACATCTGAACAGAAATAATAGGAACATATTCAGTGACTGTCTGACTCTGGGATGTCAGACCATGTAATAGAAAACATGTTCAAGGTCCCACGGGATAGTAAATACAATGATTAGGATAGTTATCCAAAAGTTTTTTAGGGTTTTTTTTTTTGGTTGTTTTTTTTTTTAACTTATGAAGCTGGAGATGGAAACACTGTCACAGTCTGCTCAGCCTCAAGAATTTTGGAGAAGAGTAATTGCTACACAATATTGAAGTTGGCCTTTCCAGTGGACTCTACATTTTTTACACAGGAGATAACACAAGTCTGTCAAAAGCTGCAGGGCACAAGAAAATATTTTGTTAAGAGCAATTTAGTGTCTACAAGATTAATTCAGAAATGGAAAACCAGCTGTATCTCTGAGTATTGCTGAGTAGTAAATTGATTTGACAGACCAGGGTAATCTATTTGTAATGTATCTTTGTTTAGCTTTTAGACCTGGAAGTTGCATCTACATTTTCAGGGTTGTGATTTCATACCAGAGATTTATGTTTTTTTTTTTTTTTTTTTAATTTACTTATCATATATTGTATGCTCCTTTTCAACAGTATGGTATGTCTAAACAGCATTGTATCATGTAATCCTTGGTTAGTAAGGAATATACTGCTGGCAAGAATGGTTTGGGTTTCTTTCTGTAAGTGAGGAAATGTTTCATTTTTGGTTAATATTATGAATAACATCTTCATGGCACCACACTTGATAGATATGCTCTCACTGTCTTTGAATGATCTTTGCTTTCAGTCCATCCTTTTAATGGGTTGCCAATTCCAGGTATCACTTATGCACATGGTATTATTTGTTTCATTTCTTTTTAACTATAGTATCTCCTAATAGCACAGACACCATTTGAAACTTATTTTATTACAGGTTTTGTAAATCAAGAGCAAAATATCTACTCAAAACATCTTAAATAACTTAGATAACAATCTAAGAACTGAGTCTTGATTTGGAAATGCTGGAATATCCCTCCATGATTCAGATGAAGACAGAAAAGTAAGGGGGAAAGTCCCATATAGGTCAATCTTCCTATTTCTGGCCAAGAACTTTACTCTTATTCTTACTTGCTCTTTCACTTGCTCTTTCCTGTTAGACTAGAAAAATAATTGTTGGACATGGGTATTGTCTGGGTTCTGTCATTGCCATCTTTTTTGTTGCTTGAAATTTTTATGGTCTGGAACCCAGTTTCTGTTGTGTTGTACAGTGGAAAAACAGAGGAAAAGGGCCTCAGATTCTGGATTGCAAGCAAAATGAAGTGAAGAAGCTTGACTTGGAAAGCTAAAAATATGCTGATATGCATTGTGTTTCTGAGGCCTATTTGCATACTATATATGCAGGAGAGAGTAAGCCTGAGAAACCCGTAAGTTAACATACCACCTTGATATTCACAAACCATTAACCAACACAGTTGTTTAGCTGTCCAGCATATTTTGGGGTATTTGACTTATCTCATGTTTTATTAGTTTCTTTAATTTTGGAAGAAGGTTTTCAGTTTGCTTAAATGCCAGGGTTTAGCTGTGCATTACATCAGATTCTTTGCAAACCCTTGGGAAATGGCCAATGCATATGGACATGAACAGCACAGCCAAAGGATGACAGATATAATGTCTATGGAGAAATTCAGCTCAAATGCTAGTAATTTCATTTAACACTTTATTTTTCTCATTGAAAAAAACTGTTACACATGCCATATATTTGGAAAGTAGGGCTTTTAAGGTAGGGCTGTTTGTATCTTCTGACACATGGTTGGTTTGTAATATTCTCTGTTATCTTTACATCTGATCATAGAATCACAGAATCATAAAATCACAGAATGGTTTAGGTTGGAAGGGACTTAAAGGTCTTTCAGCTCCAATCCCCCTGCCATGAACAGAGACACCTTCCACTAGATCAGGTTGTGCAAAGCCCCATCCAACTTGGCCTTGAACTCTTCCAGGGATAGGGTGTCCACAACTTCTCTGGACATCCTGTTCCAGTGCCTCACCACCCTCACAGGAAGCATTTTTTCCTCCTGTGTGATCTAAACCCACTCTCTGTTTAAAGCCATTGACCCTTGTCCTACTGCTACACACACACTTGCCAAAAGTCTCTCTCCATCTTTCTTGTAGGCTCCCTTCAGGTACTGATAGTTGATCTATGCCATTACTGGACATCTTAATATCTGATTCAGAGAGATGTTGGTATCTCCATTTTACAGCTGAGGCATTGAGACACAGAACTGAATTGATCAATAACCATTATTTAAGCTACAAAGTCAAAGAAATGCACATAGAAATAATTTCTGCATACAAATTCTGGAGGTTTGCCAAGTGGGAAATGTGGGTTTAATTTTCAAGTGGGACAAAAGGGGAGAAATTAACTAAGGTCTCCTGGACCATGTTTGTGCTGGTGCTGTCTTGACTTTAGGGTGTGGTACAATATTTCTGGCTCCCTCTCTGGTTTTTAACAATCAGGCAGACTGCCCATAGCACACAGCAATACCAAAATATGCATCATACTTCAGGGATGTGCATCACAATGGTACCTTGGCAGGCCTATTTCTATATTGTGAAGACAATGAACATGATTTATTTTCACAGTGGAATTCAGAAGCTCAAATGATATCCATCTGTGGTAACTCCTTTCCTGATACTGACATCTGTGATATACTACAACTGTGATGTTGCCTTTAGTCCAGAAAATAGGTGGGCTAACTTTTTCTGGCAGTTATTAACTGTAGATGAGAGTGAGTGCTGATCTGTGCCATGATGTAACTTAGATAGAGGCCATAGTGGAGCTGTAAACTAATTGATCAAGTGGTGTTCCATTGTGACACACACTTGTTTGTGTTCTAAGTCACAATCTTATCTTTCCAGCCATTCACAGATTGAATGAAAAAACGTAATAATAAAAGCAAAAATTCAGAATTTGACTTAAGCAACAGTTGTCCAGGCAGCTAATGTAAGAACTGAATTATAATAGAGACCTATTCCAGTGTCCTTTTCTCTGTCCTGCCCTTCTATTTGGTATGGATTTATGGGGCTACATTGCCAATGGGAAGGAAACAGAGAGGTAGTAAGTAACCCTTGAAGAAGGAAGGACCAAGACTAAGCCACTTTGGGAGGTTTTGTCCTGTTTAGTCATGAAAATACCAGCTGAAGTTAAGGGACAGCTTGTTTAGTTATAAAGAGGAATAACTTTCTGCAGATATACCTCTAACTGTTGTAGATCCCTGTTCATTCTGAATTTGGCTGTCATGAACCAGTCAAAGTTTTAAGTGGTAGCTGTAATTGAAAACACACTGATGATACTTTTTCTGTTATATTTATTAATATCTCAGTAATATTTTTTGGTTTCAATAAGAACTAAGACAGGGAAGGAGCCATTGGGCTGGAGACTTTACCCAAAAATGCAGACAGACTCTGCTTAAAGATTAATAAGGATAGTCAGAGGATTAACAGAAATGACCACAAATGGATTACAGTGTTATGCAAAAATACAGGCACAGCATAAAGGGTGAGAGAAAAGATAAGTTTTTTTAGTGTAAGATAGTGGTCTTGCAAGGTATTCAAAAATATTTACTTATGTTAAGTAAGAATTTTACCCTTTCTTCTGTTGTCTGTAAGAAGAATGGAGCTACCTTAGTCTCACTCTAAGCCAACATTTACAGGAAAATTATTCTTTTTACTAGCCACAGAGGGAACCTACTTGGGCTTGGATCCCACCAATATTGAATGTTAATTTGCTACAGGGTGCTATGCAGCCTTCTTTATGTATGTTAAATTCTAGCTTTTTTTTCCCCCTTACTTTTAAAGATGCCAGATGATCTTAGGACTAGTTTTTGATTCCTAAAACACATGAATATTTCATTCAGAATTGCTTGTCATTGATAGTTTCCCGTTGCATTTTGTTACTAAGTTTCACGGGTAGCCTAAAGAATTTTTGACTCCCTTTATCTTTTTATTAAATGAGTTATATTTGGCCATAGAAACCTCTGAAGTTTCAACTGTCTCCATTACTGGCTGAGAGAGTAATAATATAAACTCAGTATACTATGAATAGCTCCATTGTTTGGACTAAGATTTATGTAGAGGAATTGATATACATGATTGTATTACCATGTTTGTGGTTTACATAAATCTTCTATACTTTAACATTCAAAATGCATACTGAGCTGTTTATATAAACATGTTTTTTATTAGTTACTCTGAAAATATTTTGTTGAATCAATGCAAAGGAAAATGGTGAGGAAAATAGCATGATTCAAGGATAAACAACTGAGCCCCTTCCATTACTGCGCAGAGGATTGCTTTACAGATCTCATCAGGATATACGCAGTCACCTTCATTAGAGATCATGAAAAGACTTCAGTTTTTGGTATTCTTGGAATCTACTGTCCCTTCAGTCTTTCCGCTGTGAAGAACTATATGTATCAATATGAATATGAAATAAGCCTCTGCTGTAAAGGATGAAGTATCTGCACACATGATACTTTCTAGTAAACATTTTAATACACTGCAATTAGCATAGAATCTGTCAAAAATCAAACAACTGTCAACTTATGTGAAAAGATATCCTAGTCTTCTCTCTATGAAAGATTACTATTTGTTCATGCTGTTCTTATTTTAGGTAGCTATGGCATTGATAAAGATACACCTCAGTTTATTTTTGCCAAGAAAAGTAGGAATGCTTTAGTTAAATATTGGTTTATCCTTACCATGTGAACTCATATTCTTCATTTTCACAGGGTTTACTCTTGGGAGATCCCTAAGAGCAGTTAAAGCACAAATCTTCTATGATCAACAAAATCTATGTTCACCAATCTTCTATGTTGGAAAATAAGAAAACTGAGATACACAGATTAAATAAGTTGTACAGGAAGTCTTTTGGCAAGACTAGCATTATGCGCTTTTAGCTCATTTTTGGACAACTCTATATGAGTGAGTCAGGGGAATGAGAGAAAACTATATTTGAGGATCTGCAGCTGTAATATAATAGTAGGAACTATGCATGATGAGGCTGGTACTATATTATCTGAGCAGAGGCACTCATGCATCACTTTGTCCTACAAAGAGAGAAGAGATGGCTACAGCTCTGGTTAATGTAAAGATTGTAACCTGAGTGATAGCAAGTAAGCTTCCTTGAATAAAATAAACTCACTTTTGGACACAGAGTTTGAAACTAGTAGAGGGGGAACACTACAGAGATTTTCAGATGACAGTCAGAGAAATATTAGCAGGGACTGACCACTATGCCATGATGTACCTGTGACCCACTGTATATTTTGGGAACAGACATGAAGTTCTACCAAATATAAGATGCGTCAGACAGTGTTTAGAGGGGGGATTTGAGATATTACAATGGGAATTGTCAAATTTCCAAACTATTAATTTTATGGGTTTATAATTTTTTCATCATTCATTACCCTCCTCCATTGACAAACATCCCCAAAACATTTATATATAACAATCTGATATATAACATTTAGATATAACAGTCTGCACTTCTAGAACACCTCAAGTTGCCAAAGAGATGCAGGAAAACTCATAGCTGCAGTAATGGCAGCAGCTATAGTAGCAGCACTTGTGCCAGGAACAACCACCTCAGCAGACACGTGTCAGATGTACACAGCTGTAGATGAGCCACTGCTGATCCATACAGAATGCTGTTCATTCACTTAGTATGTGCTGGGAAGTAGTTCAAAAGATGTAAAAAATTCACAGCTTAGTTATATGTTCTACCCTTCTCGTTTTCAGCCTTTTCCTGTCTCTTGCAGTATGTGTTTTGGTTAGCCAATGTCCTTGTGTAAATAATATGCCACTGAATTTCCACAAAGATGTAGTCCATCCATGCTCAGCCAATTTTATCTTAAGTTTGGAATAGTTAAGGAAGTTTGGGATAGTTTGTGCTAAGTTTTTAAAACATATAAAGAAAAGATGCTAAGACAATACCACAGTTGCAAAAGCCAGGAGAAATAAAAGCTAGAAAATACAAGAAATAATGCCCTGCCTATGTGATTAAAAGGTATATAAAAAGGGGATTGAACCATTACTTTGCATGTTCATTTCTTCCTGGTATCTGCACTTCTTCTACACCTGTTGAAAACCAACTTCTCACAACCCCAGCATGATGGCCAGCCTGATTCCTCCTCTTACATTAAGTACCTGGTCATGGGGAAAACAGGTAAAGTCATGAGCAAATCTCACTATTTTCAGTTCCTCTATCTATCACCAGAGGGTCTCCCTTTCCAAGAAAAGGAAAAATCAGGAAAGATCTGGGGTTTGGGGTATGCAGAGTGCTCTAAGATATTTTAGAGAGTCTAACTGACAAACTATAATAGCAGGCTGACTAAAGGTGAGCTAACTGCTATGGTTAACATAGCTAAGAGCTCATAACACTGACACTTCACATAAAACTTCATCAACAAAGTGAAAAATTATATTAGTCTGAAATCTATATGAATCTGAAGGTATAAGCTTCAGATGGGCCAACATTTGCTGCTAGGTAACTTTTCAAGGATGATGATGAATGCTGACTAAAATGATGAATCAAAATAAAAAACCTTTCAGAATTAGATTGTGTTTCGTATTTTTAAAAAAATTGTTTACCTGAGTGTTCTAAAAAGATGTGCTTCTACTCTATGACTCTTCCTTTTTACACACAATTAAGAAATATCCATACTTGGATGTCCCAGAAATTCTCCAAGGACAAAATTCATGTACTTCATATTTTGTACTCCCAGTGATTCAGATATGTCAAAATTTCTGCACATGCTTTAGCATGATTTTTTGCCTTTTTTTTAGTAACAATTACATAAATAGTGGTAATATTCTGATTGCAGAAAATATGGTCAAGGCACTTAGACACAGGGCAAAGTAGGTCATTGAATTCTGAGGGGCATCTAGGCTGGCTAAAAATTTTACTGAATTTGTATATCAGGTTAGAAGAGCATAGATAGAATAACATCTTTAATTAGTGTCCTCTTTCTGTCTAAGAAATCAAATTCACATTTCTCTTTCCACATCTGTCCTTTTCAGAAATTGTCCATTTCTAGAGGTCTGCTTTCTGATTAAAAAAAAAAATTAAAAAAATTATTAGCACTAGTGATATGATTTTTTTATCATGTAATACAGATTCATAGCTGCCTTGAGACATTATTTTTAGTTGTTGCTTTTCCTGTCACATCTCATTTTTGGCCCGAGCTGTGTTCTTCTTTTCAAAGTACCTCCATCCAAGCTGTGAAATCAGCTGCAAACTGCCCTTTTCTAAAGTTTTTGTGTGCATGTCTCTTAAACTCTGGATGCACTCTGCTCACTACTTCCGAACTGCGCTAACTGCCCTACCTTGTACTTGCACTTTGGAACCCGAATTAGGTTATAGTGTTACATTTTCTTTGGAGCTAATGTAGCTGGAGTGCTTTTGGAGAGACTAAAGATTTATGAATTTCCAATACAAACTTTCATGGAAAACAAAAATTTTTTGGGTTGAACACTTAAAAAAAAAGAAATTGGAAATAGTAAGGAGCATAAATTCAAGAAATTAAAAGTAATACTTGGAGATAGTTGATTGAGCTCTAATAAAACCAGTCTTAAAATGGATATCTGTTAGAAAGCTTTGCCCAGTATGCTTTCTCCTTGGATAATGAGCTAGCTATATACACTGGTGTTATCAGGAAAAAAAAAAGATGAAAAAAATCCAATGATATTTGACTAGAAAGAATCTTAACTCTTCAAAGACTTTGCAATTTCTCTAAATTAGTATCCAAATCACACCCGTAACTATTTTTGATTTAGATTTTATGAACTAAACCCTTCCATAAAGACTCTCTTGAACAGTAAGATATTCAAAGAAGGAACAAGGTTGTTTTAGAGCTTGGTTTGAACAACTGATGTTATCATCTTGGATTTCAGTAATGGTCATTTGAACTTAGAACCACCTAGAGTCTAACTCAGCTGAAATAAGGAGTGTTTCAGTAGTGGTGAATCTTCGTAATTGCGTATGAAATATATGTACCACATTGTCTGAGATCCACATTATCAGCTGGTTACCCTTGAGTGCTGTGTGTTAACAGCTCAAAAATGGCAAAAGTACTGTAAGAGTGTGGGAGGGCTGTGTGTATGTGTGTGTGTGGGGAGGGGGCATGCAAGTGTGTTCTTCTGTCCAAGCTTTTAAGTGACAAAGTGGCAGAGGACCAGTAATTCCTATAGGAAATGGAGAAGGGGAGGGTAGTTGAGCCTACAATCAGTGCTGTTTATTGAGGAACACCAGTTTTAAAGGAAACTATCTTTAATAATTGTTTTCTCAAATTCTTATTTACTTATGAAGTCAACATGATGAGGGCATCAACTTTGGGCAAGCACTTTCATTATTTTTAAACTCACTTTTCCTTTCCATCTGATCCAATGTGTTCCAACTTATTTGCTTTGTTGATCATCTCCTTTCACTGAGGAGGTGACTAGTTATGAAACTTATCTTTAATAGTGCTTTAGAAAATACAAGAATAGTTCAATATTTACCTTAATAAATTTACTTTGTATGACATTTCAGATGACTATTAATTAAATTAAAATTCTTGAAGGTTGTAAGGCAACTGAGAATAAAGGGCACATTATGTGACTGTCAGATGTGCTGGTTACACTTAAGGCTGGCAATGGTTCTGTGAATTTCCCCAAGGCTTTTGGAGCTCCAGATAGAAAGGGATGTTTGTGAGCACTTTTGGCTGGCTGTTCTCTTTCATACTCAGTCCTTTCTTTTAGAGCTTTACACCTGCTTCAAATCAGATTAGATGTTGCAATGTATGTGCATATACTTTATGTTATCTAAAGAAAAAGCCCTAAATTATGTAGAATGACCAAGTTAGGAAGGAGAACATCTCTGCACGTATGTTCTGGTCTCTAGCTTCTATCAGGATGAAACTGACGTGCTGATTTTGACCCACAAACAGTTTCAGTACTACAAAATTATGAAGGAAGATAGTACCAAAACAGCACAGAGATGAAGTGTTATGTGCCAGGAGACATTCAGAGGAATAAGAAAGTGAGAGACATACAGTGAAAGACATTTGAACATATTCAGCAGCATTGAAAGACATTCAGAGAACAAGAAAAATACCTGAGCACATGCTACTTATTCTTCATATTTTGTCCTGAACACTGAATATGTAAGTCAGGATAGCCTGCTTGTTGTCATCCTGTGGTTCTGAAAGAATTCTCAGAAAGAAACTGATGGACATTCACTCAGAAATAGAGAGGAAATTACATCTGCATTGGGATCCTGAAGGTCAATAGATGTTCAGGAAGCAGTCTGCAGTCTAGAGTGCATCACATCCTAAACGAACATTTAAACTAATGACATACAGATTTATTAAAATGTTGGGGTAACTGAGAACCTGAAAGGTACCTAAAGTGACAGGTATAATCTGCTTTGCACTGAAAAGTTTTAGCTGGGATTGTGTATCAAGCTTGGGATAATGCAGCCCAGAAATGATTCAATTCTTTTGGAGGGAGTTTGGAAGGGTGTAAAAACCAAAATAGGACTCAAGAAGATATGACGTCAGGCAAAAAATGAAAAACCAAGGCTCAACAACCTAGGGAAGAAAAAGCTGAAAGGGGACATGATTATAGTCTTGCAACATTTGCAAAGAAGCGAAACCACTGTTTTTCAGACTTACAGTGGATAGTTTATAACTTAAAGAGCAGAAAACCAGTCTACACGTAAGAAAACACTTCCTAACATCGAGATTATCCAAGCCTTGAAACAGATTCCTTAAGGAGATTGTGAAATATGTAATTGGAGGCCTTAAAAAACCAAAAAAACTACCACTGACAGGCAGAAGAAGGTGAAGGCTTCTCCAGCTTTAATGTTTCTGTGATTCTCTGGTTTACATTTTTTTTATCTCACAGCTTCCATGTAGCCTATGAAAAAAATCTATCACAGATGAAAAAAGCAGCCTTTTTAAATTGGTAACTACTTACATGGAAGATATAAAGATACTTTTATTTTAAAACTGCTTCCCTTTTGTTATAAAACATCTCACACATAATATCAATGAGTCCTATTTAAAATGCCCTGGTTTCTCTCTGATATTTTCACAATTAAGCTCTAATTTGTATTTTGGTTCATATTGCCAGTTTGTGTGATTTTTAGTATAGTTATAACCTACTGTGTGTGTGTCTAGAGCCCTGTAAGCAATAAATACAGAATGTTCTATCCAGTTGCATTCTATATTCATTATTAGTGGGTGTACTGGAAAAGCAGAAAGTGAGTTTCTGATATTTTTAAGATTTTAACCCTCTGTTTCATACAACCAGGTATGTGCCATGTACAGATGTGCTAGAGCGTTTAAGACATACTTTTGGCAAATATTTTATGTATAGACTAAAAAGATTCAAGGATAAGCAATTCAAATAAGCCAAAGCCATTCCAAAACTATCTCTGCTCAAAAAATAGGAGGAAAGTATAAGTAGCTAAGGATTTTTTTGGTTCAAATGGTCAAATCTATTTACAAACCGCTCTCACCATAATATACTTCAGTTACTTTGGCTCTGTGTCATATGAAACAATAAAAGTGGTGATGTGTTGAAGCTGAAACCATAAGGTGAGAAAGTAAAATCTGTTTTTTAAATTTACGTGGCCCTTTGGACTTGGACTTATGTTATAATTGGCTATCCAAATCCTATAATCAAAACCTTATTTGTGATTTTAAAGAAAGCCATTAGGTTGGGCTGGAAATAATGAAAGTACACTTCTAGAAGTTGCATGAGATCAAATGTTTAATGAGAAGTTTGACTGTGAATAATTTTTTAGTTTTTATACAGGAATATGAGAAAATCTTAAAGATGTAAGCACTTTTTAACCCACTTTTTAACCTTTTATGCCAGAAACCCCTTTGTAAAAAAAAAAAGGACTATCAAAACAATAGGAAATTATGTACTATTATTTTAAGCAATTCACAGTAGTGGAAGCACTAGAAGAAAGACAAAGTTTTAGACATTGCCACTGGTTTCATGGACCTCTCCCTTCGAGAGAATTACCCAGTCAGCCTTGTCACTGCAAAGGTCTGATTCTCTTAGTGAATCTCTACTGTTTTTTAACTGTATTTGAAAACTCATTAGATGATGACAACTTCAATTGCATCAAACATCTGAAATCCAGGTATTGAAGAGACAGGTACCAGTGTAATAAACGTCTGCTGTCTTTCTAGGATTAATCAGTTTCATTTTAGCACAAAGAACAATTCACTGAAGACAGTGTGTATCACTTAGAAGAGAATGCTATGTCACCTACAGCCCCCAAATTAACACCCATCTCCATCTCTGTGACAGGGAAAACTTAAACTAAGGCACACTGACCCATTTTTTATCCAGCACTGAATCCATGTATTCTGGGAGTACCCAGAAAAAATAAATTTGCTGAATATAACTTTGCATTTGTAGCTTCCCTTTATGTTAAAGCCTCTTCACTGTAAAACCTTCAAAAATGGTTACCTAAATACCTAGGAGTACAAAGGAAGGTTTTTGCCTTTTTCACATATGTATGTGTATAAATACAGAATCACAGAACGGTTAAAGTTAGAAAGGACCACTGGTGGGGTCACAATACGTACAAAATGTATATATGTACATACATACACACAAATTTAAAGGCCTTCTTTCACTTTATGCAAGCATAACATCAAAGTGTTTAGGCAGAGTGTCTTTTGCTCCAATGCTTAATTTATTCATGACCTCTAAAACGGATTTCCTGGGTAAACATATGAAAAGACCAGACTTAAAGAGAGAGAAACTACCTCAAAATAATACCACCTTCCTCTAGGTTCCCTATTTAGGTCTTACTGTATCAAACTCCATTGTCATTATAGATCAGATAAGACAGGGAAGAAAAGGAGGAGTGTCTTAGCTGATCAGCAGATAATATAACTAAACATCACTGCTGCCTCAAAGACAAGGAAAAATACAAGCATTACAAGGCTGAAGTTCATATTGAAAAAGAGCAACTGATAACAAGTTAAATAAGATAAAACAGCTAGTCTCATCAATTTCATAGGTATTTGTTACATTGGGGACTTCTCAAGATCTAGGCAATTACCTATATTTTTGATTTTCAAAATGTGTAATTGTTTATGGACAACAAGCCTACTTGTAAAGCACAAAAATGAGCACATGCCATGGTATTGCCTGTTTACACTATCTCTTCTGTCACAGTGGAGAACATATCTTAGAACTTGCTTAACTCACTGGCAGTTGATTCTCATTGCATCTTTACTTGCCTGAAGCCCTGCAGGAACTACTGCTGCAGCTGATTTCAGATTTGAGTTGGGACTTTCTCAAAACCCATACCGGATTACAAGCTAGCTACATATTTTGACCTTGTTTTCTTCAAAAAGGCAGATATTGTCTATATGACTTTGGAGTAGCTGGACTGCTTTCATAATGGTCCATGTTGCAAATGTTAGTAACTTCAGATCTATTTGATTTCACACATTCTGTACCTCAATAACCATTCTTACAGCTTTTGATGATAAGGATCTCTTAAATCATCTACACCTCAAGAAAAGTATAAATCCTTCCAATTTGACAACATTTTCAACTCACTTTGCCTCACCATAAAAGATGTCAACAGTTTGAAGCAATGGAGAACTAAGAAACTGTTGAGAGCAGCACAGCTTACATCAATACACCCATTGTTCAGTGTCTTGGCATCTCTAAATTAAAAGGTAGTGTCAGCGCAAGGCTAATTAAAATAAAAAATCCAACCCTCTAACTTTTCTGAGGAGAGTTTTTATGAAAGGCATATTATGGGAGAACATTTTTTTTTTGTAATTACAGAACTTATTGTAAGGAACTGGAAGAATTTTATGTTACATTTACATAAACACCAAAAATAGTTAAGGAGAGAATGCAAAAGGAATCACTCCATTATCTTAACATGCCACTAACATAGTCAGATATTCCTCCAAAGTCTTGCTTGCTACAATAGCTTTCTGAACATTTTCAGCATTCTTTTCAAGAAAGATTTTATTTTAGAAATTCACTTCTCTAGATTTTCAAATACATTTTACTAAATAACCAACACAATGAATATTAAATTTAATATGGTAGTCATGAAAATTTTCCTTTTTTAATTACACAGGTTGGATTTTAAGCAAGAAGTTTGAGGATAAATATTCTTTGGATGCATTTCATCCCATACCTCTCTGTATGTTGCCCTCAGTTTCTCTTGAAAATGCAAGTGTTTGAAATCTTGCAGTGCTGTTCTCACACAGCTTCAAGAAAACAATGTATATTTTTAGAAATTATCTATTGTTTACATTTTTATCCTCTGGGAGGAGAAATGCGATGGACGGTGATGTTCACCATCCAGGTCGAAGAGGTGGCGACCTGTGTAGCCAATCTCTTGACCTTTGTACAAAAGTATATAAGTAATGAAGTCAGATAATAAAGAGGAACAGAAGCTTTCCCTTGACCTGCTGCATCTGCCTTGTTCTTTGTGTGCCCTGAGACTTCCACACTCTGTATACAAGATTTTCAGTGAATGGAAAATCTGAGACTGATTTAATCAAGAATATGTGCCATACGCTGATGCTATCAGTTCCATGATGTTCTGCAGCACCACCACCACTCAAGTCAGTCCTGCACCATGTAGAATGTGCATGGGGGTTTCCCAAGAGGCAGTAAGCTTTCTGAATTCCTGAAAAATCCTTTTGCCAAGCTTAGTGATGCAGCACAATTTGCCTCAGGGGGGTAAATTTAACAGTAAAGGGGTTTTTTTTGCTGGCTTAGCTGCCCTGTATGTGTGCAAATGGAGTGGAACGTGGAATCTGGTACTTCTGGGCCAATGGTCAATGAAATATTCTGGTAAAGTAAAAAGGAAGAGGAAGTTTACTACTATGTTCCAAACTCTGGGAAATCCTGTTAATGTTAGTGGAACTTCAGCAGCCAAATAATGGTAATCACAAATTAATATCCAAAGTAGAACTTAAGAGGTTCATACACAGGAAAATAAATTAAACAACTTAATTTAATAGGCTGTTTACTAAGAAGCAACATCTATCAATCTTTTCAGCAGTCACATTTGTTTAAACATAAATTTGAAATGGTTTTTTTGTCCAGTATCTCTATAAAAGCTGAAAGGAGATAAAAAAAAATTTGAAATAAAGAAACGCTAACTTGTACCCTGTGTGAAAAATGAGTCTATATTTTAATAGACTTCTGGCAGAAGTCAGTATTATGTAAGTTTTAAACCAACAATTGCGTGTCTTACAAAACTGAAGATCACAAAATTAATTGTTCAGATCTTAGCTGAGAAAATTAAGCTGAATTGAATTAATGGACTAACATACTTTGATATATTTTTTAAGATTTGAGCTTTCATTTGGCATATGTCCTATTTTGTGTCTTTTTCAGCCACAAGATATGTTGACAAGTGTCCAAAGCATAAAATACCCATTAGAACACCCTAAATTTTTTCTTTGCTTATATGCAACTTGGCTGAAAGTAGAGAGGTAATCCATCTTCCTATTTTGTGCAAAGTCCCTTGTCATCTGCTGATTGACTGGCATAAATCACTATTAACTTTTGGAGCTCATAATATTTATTTGCATGAAGTCAAGAGGCTTACAATTTGTTTTGATATTAGCTTACAACATATTGTGTCAAGTTTCCAGATGCTACAGATTTTTAATCAAGAAACAATTTATTATTCTTTCAGCAAATCTCCAAGCAGAAAGCATATGGAAAATCTGGCCAGAATTCTCTGAGGAAGAGATTCCTTCCTTCCTTCCTTCCTTCCTTCCTTCCTTCCTTCCTTCCT
>JANPWX010000024.1:1825883-1840793 GCA_024734555.1 Trochalopteron elliotii | reverse complement strand
CTCCCTCCCTCCCTCCCTCCCTCCCTCTTTATTTGCCCCTTTCCCTTTTCTTCCCTTTCTCTCCCTCCCTCCTTCCTTTTATTTTTTCTTTGAGATGAATAATCATTCAAATCAAAGAAAGATCCTGTAAAACATCAACAATCTTCATTTAAAGAACCATTAGTGACTTCCCTCACTGAAAAAAGCAATCAAGTGCTTTTTGTCGTCCTAGTAGCTTTTACAACAGTTCTGTGGTTCCTGATCTGGGGAGGTGGAGTGGTCTGTGATGGCACACACCACCCTAAGGATGATAGTGGTCCTGGTTGCAATGGCTCATGTGTTTCTGGCTGACCAAGGTCTTGCTGGAACACAGGATGTTGGCTTGCTGTCCTGCTCTCAGCTGCTAAACTCCCCAAAAGCACAGCTGCAGCATATGCAGTATTTCTGTCGTGTTCACTCTTCTAAGATTTTATTATAAAAACAAAAACAAAAACAAAAGTAAGATTACAAAGACTGCAAAGGAAGGTTAATGTTAAGAAATACTAAGGGATCAAAAGAATAGAAAATAATACAGAGTGTCAAAATGCACTCTGATATAAGAAACACATTTTGAATGTTATAATTGTGGCTTTTAGGACTGCAAGGTATGAAAAGAGGGCTGGTTACTAGCTGCTGCAGTTTGTAGAGCTGAAAAAAGTGAAGTTTATACTTTCTACTCTTGAGTCTAAACATAGACCACATGATGTTCTGAGTTTTAGTAGGTGGTTTAAAGAAAAAAATCTATAGATTCACTGTTTGAAATTTTAAGAAATTAAAAAAAAATACAAAAAACCTCATTTGGACCTACACCATTCCTATCAAATATTCACCTAGACCAGGATCTTTACAAAGCAGTGCCTGTTTGTCTTTCATCAGGCATGCCCTCAAGTAACCTAATGTCATTAAAATCCCAAATTTATTTCTATTAAAGCAGCAAAATCCAAATTCATTGCAAAAGAGCCTCTACTGTAAAATACTGACTCATTTGTTCTCCATCCTTTAGCTGTTAATTATTTTAAAAGATAAAGTGGTACTGTCAGAAAACACATATCTCTTCTTTATAGCTGTTTGGACAAACCATAACAGTCCAGTGCAATTATCTTCATTTAGTACTTTAGTCCCTTTATTTTTTAGTACTTAAAAAAAATCTTTTCTTATTTCGTTGCCATCTTTACGTAGTACATTTTTACCTCTAAGCATTTTCTACAGGGTAAATTATGTTCATCACTTTCATGGACATGTTTCATTGTTTCTTGTGCAGTGTGATTCACTGCAACCAAACTATGTACCCCTTCATATTTCTTCTCCAAACTTCTAGTTTCCTGGCAAAATTAAATCTTTGTGCCTAAACTACTCAATAATAACTGATTTTGTTACTTTCAAGAATTTGTGTCATGTCCAGCTGGCAACTAAGCACCAGATAGCCACTAGCTCACTCTCTTCATGTCTGAATGGGAAAAAGAACAAGAAGAGTAAAAATTAGGGAACTTGTGGGTTGAGATAAAGACAATTTAATGAGTAAAGAAAAAGCTGTGTATGGAAGCAAATCAAAATAAGGAATTCATTCACTACTTCCCATGTACAAGGAGGTGGTCTGCTATCCCAAGGAAAGCAGGGCTCCCTCACATATAATGGTAGCTTGGGCAGACAAATACCGTAATTTTAAACATTCTCCACTATCTCCTTTTCCCCAAGTTTTTATGCTGAGCATGATGCCATATAGTATGGAATATCCCTTTGGCCAATTGAGCTCAGCCAGCCTGACTGTGTCTCCTCCCAGCTGCCCATGCACTTCTCAGCCTCCTTGCTGGTGAGGAGCAGAGAAGGCCTTGATGCTAAGTACTGCTAAGCAACAAGGAAAACATCCCATTTTATCAATGCTATTTCCAGCAAAAACCCCAAACACTGCCATACCAACTACTCTGGACAAAATTAACTCTACTCCAACCTAATCCAGCACATTCTCCACCCATTATTCCATGCCATTTACATAATGTTTAAGTCCCACAGTATCCAGCACCGGCTCTCTTCTCATTCTTCTGTATCATACACAGATACCATTTTCTTAGCCTGTGAACCACTAATGTCCATAAAATGTCCATTGAGTTAATTTAGTCAGTGACTTTGGGCTCCATCTCTTATGGTGGTCACTCAGGACAGGAGAGGTGGTGTGTCCCATGGGCTTACTGGGAACTCAAGTCAGCCCTGGCTGGATCACTGCTGCAGTGCAACTGCTTGCTGTAAAACTTGTTCTCCACTGGTTTGGCTGCTTCCTGCCACAGTAATTTCTGTAACAGGCAACTTAAAACCTGGGTTACAAAAATTTAAAGGTATTTCCATTAAAATCTCCACTCCTGTTCCCTTTGGACCAGTTTGCAGGGTTTGACGTTGCAATGAACTCTTTCCTGTAACCCTTCTCCAGCCTGGACTTACCTGCAGACTGCAGTCCCTTAGCAGAGCACTTGGTCCCCTAAATTAAAGAGCGAATGCAACCTCTAGGAGCTTTATCTGGGAATCTCTTCAGGGATATACCTGCTGTGTCACAGACTTATCTGCAGCCACAGTTGCTTTGAGGTGCACCCGTTCCAGTGCGGCCTTTCCCTACAGCCCACAATGTCTTCAGAGATACCTACTCCAGCCCCTGCTAGGATGTACCTGCTCTGTTTTGGGCTTGTCCATGGCCACATTCCTCAAGATGCTCCCGCACAACTTCATGCAGACCCACTGATGTTTAAAGGTGTACCTGCTGCAGCACAGACATATCCATAGCCACAGATATTCTGAAGTATTTCTTCTCCAGCATGGGCTTACCCTTGGACCCCAATACCTTCAGAGGTACATCTGCAGAGGGGACACAGACATACCCATGGCACACTTTGGGGCATCCTGCTCACAGGTCACAGTCCTTTTGAGTTAAGTTCACACTGGACTTCTAGCCCTTCCAGTAGAGCAGCACAGAGAGAGCAGTGATGGCCTGGCCATCTGCCAGTCCAGGCACATTGCATTGGCTGTTATCAAAATGTTCCCAGGCGCAGCAGATTAAGATGATAAGCAGTGTAGCAGCACAGCAATGCACAAAACAGTGAAAGCAAAAAAAAAAGCAGCCACTGATGAGCACTGAACTCTAATACATAGTGGGCAAGCAAGTCCCTTGGCAAGCACAAGAGCCTGACAATTAATAAGCAGCAACAACAGCCATACATTTGATCTGGCACATTGCAATCAAATCTGTCATTACCTTGAATCATTTGAGGTCCATATTAGATACCTCACTGTTTTTCCCTATAGCACTTAGCAGGTAAAATAAAAATAAAAAATGCTCAAAGCCTCATTGAATCAATGTAGTAAAAAGAGCCTGATCTATGCAGAGTAGGTTGACATGCCCTGCTCTGAGTTTTAGGAACATGATCGCACAATAAAATCCTTTTTTATCCCAAGACCTTATCCTGTTCAACTTTGTTATTTATTTCTTTGTAGTTGTTACTGTCATATGGAACCATGTTAGTTATTTTTGTGAAATATTCTTAAGATGAAGGACAGGGCCAGGGAAATAGTTTTGAGACAGAGGTTCAGGCATGGCTGGAGAACAGGGGCAGCTTTGTCATGTGCTTGCATGTGCTTGGCAGGGCTGTCAGGAAAAGCAAAGTAATGCGGCCAAAAGTGTGTCACCAGAGGACACGAAAGAACCACACTCACCCCTCAGGTTGTGAGATGAGAAAGAGAAAGTTTATTTGGGATTTCAACTTATATAGTCTTTGGAATTTGATCAGGGATTGGGGGACGAGAGTGACACCTCTCTGACCCCAGTGGTCAACCTAGAAGTCCATCAATCTGTCCTTCCCCCTAGAAGGAATATATTATTTACCAAATATCTGTCTTTGTTTATGTTACAAGCATGAGAAACCTCCAGTAGAAATGTAAAACATCAGAAGGCTGAAAAATCAGGGCGACAAAAGTGCATTAACTGCATGAATTCCTGCTATACACTTGGTTATTTTAAGATGTTGCCAGGGGTAGAAAGTTGCCTCACAGAGTACCTCCCTGAGCAACACAAGCACACCTTCACTCAGTTTTGTTCAGATATTCAAGGTTAGAGAATTGTGGATGGCCTATCCTTGGAAGAGGTAAAGGCCAGATTGGACGGGGCTTTGAGTGACTTGGTCTAGTGGAAGATGTCCTTGACCATGATTTTTAAGTTTTCTTCCAACCCAAAACATTCTGTGATTCTATGATTATGTCTTTACAGTCACTACTTTATTCCCTCAAAGAAGTTTCCTATCATCTACTATTAATCTTTAACATTATCTGTCTTGAAAAAGAGACAAATTCTAGAATATACTTCAAATCTTTATTTTATTTGAATAGGATTTGGCATTTTCCCTTGCATATAATATTTGGACTAATTTCAGACTCTCTAGATTAATGAGACAGACTTCAAAGGATTTGTGATATGTTAAGGCAGGTGGTGTGGCCCTGCTATGGCTGGATACACAACACAGTGGAGGCTGTATCGTTTCCTACATGGACCACTTAGCTATAAGAATCTTAATTTTTGCACAACTTTTCATGTCTTTCCCATCTGTGATTAAGAAAAGTTACTCAACATGAATTTTCTAGAAACAGAGTTTGTAGTGAAAATTAATTCTTAAAGAAAACTGAGGGTTGTGATGCAGCTGAGTTATTTTCTGCTTTAAGAACTGGTAAATATTAGATCATCTAAACAAACATCAGTCTGTGTCTGAACAGACACACAGTCCAGAAGCAAGATAGTAAATATTTGTTATTCAAAACAGTTTCAGTGAGAAGGATTTGAGAGATCTGTAGGCTGCAATGTCTTCTTACAAAATAACTCTTGGAAAAATTCCAAGAGTGGACAAATTTGTCAAGGTTACAAATGAGTAAAATTTGCTCAGCAAAAGGTCTTGCTGAGCTTGCTTGTTAGCTAGATGAATTTCTTGCTTGTTCATGGAGCAGGCAAACATGCCACTGGTCTGAGTTCTCTGAATTTTTTCTGGATACTTTCCAGTTCCAGGGGTTTTACTGTGGCAGGGAAGGATTTGGCCAAACATATATGGTTGGGGTTTTTTTTGTGTTACATAAAACTGTAGGAAGATAGCTTTGCCAAAGGGCACAAATAATTTTTTTTGGTCTTAACAGACCAGTGTTTTGTTGGTTATTTTTCCCAAACAGGATGTCTCTGTAGTGGGGAGACATAGTTTCACTTAGTTGTTTCTGCTATGATTTTTTAAAATGTCAAAATATTTCTTTTTCTTTTTTTTAAATATCATATTCTAAAATATTCATATATATTCGTTTATATTCAGATAACAATATTCACTGACTCCAAACCTTATCATATTGCTATGAAATAGTCCATAAAAATTTGGTTTGCCTGTTGGTAATGAGAAGCAGAATAATCTTATTTGAATAAGATATTATGACAGAACACGACATGTTGGGTCATGAGCTCTCAGGGGGCAAAACCTTCATCCCTCAGGAGAAACATTTCTTTGCTTTCAATGCTCAGCCTAGCAGAGTTCTAGTCCACACAATGGTCTTGTTGCTGTGACATGAATATTTATTGCTTCTATAAAGAATGATGCTTTAGCAAGAGTGAAGACTATATAGTCTTTAGTTGCTAAAAGCTAAAATTTACTAGCAGATCAAAATATTACACTTCTTTTGAGGAGAATTCTCAGGTGAAACCTCAAACCCCAACTCCACCTCCAAAAAACCCCAACTTCTTTCCTTATCTTATTCCAGAAAACTAGGTTCATTTTTAGAGGCCAGCCATTATAACTCAGACAGAATGCATAGATTCAAAAGGAGAAAGGACTCATGATCACCCATGATCTTGTGATGTAGCCACATTTTGTCTCCAATCTTCTGAAACTACACCAGGGTTCTCTGTTTTCTTAAAATTCTGCATTCACATTTTGTGAAAGAAAAGAGATACATTTAGAATAAGGTCAATCCTTACTGCTGTTGCGCAGCTGTTTGTAACCTTTTCATTTACATCTGCAGGCTCATCTGTGTTTCAAAATTTTTCATAAAAACCCATTCTCAAATACTCCATTTCAGATTTATTATCATTTGAAAACTCATAGGTCAGTTAAGAAAGGCTTCCTTATTTTCTTCATTGAAGTAAGTTAAACTTCTTTCATGAATAGAGAACTGCAGTGTTTCAAGATAAGTTAATTAGCTTCCAAATTTTGTTATTTAAAGTTTACCTCTGAATCACTTTTTGTTTTTAGAACTGGCCTTTATAAGCACTCTGTCTGCATGCTTATATATAGATTTGTGTGCTAAAGGAAATGCATGGTGGTAAAAAGGTGGAAAACCCTTCTTGCACAGAATACATTTTGATAGTTCCTGTTCCTTGCTTCATCTGCCAATCCTAAACACAGTTCAATAATAAAACTGTCCTTTTTATCCTTGGCTTTTTTGGTGTTTCATGGTGTATTCCTAATGATTTTCACGTAGGGTTATTTTGGTGGGCTTTTTTCTCTAATTTTTTTCTTTATTACATATCATGAATATTAGAGATGAAGCTTGGTATAACTTACATTGTCTTCAGTAAGGCTTTCAACATGATCTTCTAGAATACCCACATATCAAACTGAAGAGATATGAACCAGTTGGGTTGATTACGAAGCGTTTGGTCAGTGTTAAAGTGTTGGGATGATAAATGGTATAGGAAGTCAGATTGGATATCCCTTACTAGTGAATGTCCTTGAGCGTCAGTGTTGGAGCTCAAACTATTTAAAGTCTTTATTAATTATCTGGAGAGTGCAAAAAACTGCTCCTTCAGCGATTTCATGGATAACACCAAACTGGCAGGGTTTTCAGAATGCTGGAACGTAGGGCTACCGTTCAGAAGATATCTCAATCTGCAGAAGAAACAAGCTGGTAGAAATCTTAGGAAGTCCACCAAAGGATACGCAGTATCCTGCACCTGATAGGATATGATATTATAACCTCAAACAGAAATACAGACAGGGCATATCTACAGAAAAGGAGCTGAGCATTCTGGTATACAAGTTGAATAAAAGAGAATTATAGAATCATTTAGGTTGGAGAAGACCTCTAAGGTTATTGAGTCCAACCATTAACCCAGCACTGCCAAGTCACCGCTGAAACATCTCTTTAAGTGTCACATATTTTAAATGCCTTCAGTGATGGTGAGATGCAGCAACGTGCTCTTATGCTGGCTCTCTGGGTTCTCTCAGCCAAGGATACACACAGCAGGTTGATTATGTTCAGATGGTGGATTATTTTCCTCTATTTGTGAGACAGTAACTGAAATACTGTCTTCGATTTCAGTTCCTAATACAAAAAAGACATTTCCATACAATCTGAGGTGGGGAGGAGGTGGGGTGGTGGTGGGAGGAAGGGTGTTGTACAATCAGGAGTAAGAGACTGCCTTTTCAGTTATTGCTTGAAAAGATACAGGTTAATGTCAACAAAGGTTAGAGTCCTTCATCTCTACTTTTCTGGTGCCTCCAACAGTCTTTAACCTAAAGAGTTTGCTGATATACCTGCACTTAAAGCAGGATTTCTGTTAACACCAGAGCAGAACAAGGACTCAGAAGATACTTGGCCTTTCATAAACATGGTCACAATTTACTGTAAAAGATAATATCTTACATTTGGGAGAGTGGCATGGAAAGACTGGAGGAATAATAACTAGGTGAGACTGACAAATGGGAACAGTAGGTGATGTTTAGTGTTTGCCTATCAAATGGAAAGAAAAGAGTAAATCAGTTAATAAAAATCAAGATACCTCAATGATTATTGTATGTAAGGTTTACCCACTCCTCACACAACCCTAGCAACTGAGCTGGACCAGTTTTACTTATCATTTTACGCTGAGGCAGGTAGAAATGACTTGGGAATGTCTCCAGGTATAATTTCATAATCAACTCAAAAGGATATTAAGAACTAGCAGAGACTATCCCAAAAAACCCAAACCCAAAAAACCAAACATCAACCCCTTCCCCTCCCCCCACTCCAAAAAAAATAATATAAGTCTAGTCAGCCAAGAAACTTTGTCTTAAAGGTCAGGAAGGATAAAACAGGACTGCCAAAAGTCAAAGTGTGTTAACTTGTAAGGGATATTCACACAAATAGAGAAGATTTCTTCCAGTCCAGAAATAAAGGATATTGATGCTTGCGCACTGTGGTAAGTGCTGAGATTGGAAATAAGTGAAAAAAGAAACTAATGAAATTATTTGGTTGAGCTGAGATAGAAAGAAAATTAAATGCTTCAAATAATCCAGTTTTGAGGCCCTGAGAATATCTGTTTCCAGAATTCTCAAAACAGAGAATTCAGCTGAATTTCAATTCAGCATATGAAATGAAAGATCAGGTAACTAAATGAGCTAATAAATATATTGACAAGTGATTACAACAACCTAACCAGAAAATAGCAAAAGGGGTTCTTATATTATAGAGAAAGAATATCATGTGATAATTCCAATTCTACTACTATGTCTTCAATGGTATTCAATGCTATAAGAAAATATTTCAAAGATATGAGTAATTAAGATGATTCAAGTAAAAAGGACTGGACTAAAATATGTAATAGATTCACCCAGTCTAGATTATGCCATAGTAAACAAATGAGTAAGAAAGCAGAAATTCTAGACAATGAAAATATATAGCAATACCATACCAGAATTTCAGGGAAAAATGAATATATTATTACAGAAGAAATTATTGGCAAAGCTGGAGAAATTGAAGATTAAAAGTGAAATAATCAATGAATGTACTTTGATAATTTATATTATTTATAAACATGTATTATATGATATAAAGAACTCTCAAGACTTCTCTGAAAACTTCTCTGTGTGTTTTTTCAATGTTCTTGGCATAAGTCTTAAGTGGTGAAGAAATGGCTAATCAGTGCTAGAAAGTGTTCTCTATGAACAAACTGAATTTCTGAGGGAGCTAGATGCCCTTGAAGATGAGCAAAGGAAGTGATCTGAAATTCTGCTGTATACATTACATGATTCTATGCTTAGGGGTTATCTAAGAAATCTTGCTTTAAACTCATCTGTAGAAAAGAAAATTGAAAACCAAGGTGGAGCTTGACAGCCCTGGACAACCAAAGGCTATGTACAATATAGGCCAATGAGATCTGAGAATTTGCTAACTGAGGTATTTTAAATGAAATTTGCAAAATATTTCAGTTGTCTTGATATTACTGTAGTAAAGGTCCTTTGGAATTTAAATTGTAATATAAATAAAGAATAATCATTTGTATGATTAAGGAAATGGATATTTTTTCATATGAACAGGAATAATTTCTTGTGTATTGAAGCAAATAGGAAACTGTTATAACTGTAAAGGAGTAATGTTGTACTATCAGCTTTATTATGTTTCTCTGCCTCTTGTCCTAGCAACTGCAATGGTAGTTCATAAACTTATCAAATAGACTCTACGACGTGGTTCCTGACTATGCCATCGATAGGTAGTCATTGAACTAGACAGTTTAATTTTTCCTGGTTCTATTTACCAAATTTATTCATGTGTTTTCACATGACTTCCTTTGTGTTATATATTTTGCTGCGTACTCTCTCCTTCTTTCTCCATTCTCTTCAAATCACTTCCTCATAATTTCTTATATTTATGATTATTTTCTTTATAATATCTTCACACTATACACATTTTTCTAGTATTAGTTTTGGAACATTTCAATTGCTTTCCCACATGCATAGCACAGTTCTTGGTGTACTAAGTAGTATTTATATATAGGTTTCTTATGAGTAATATTTATGAACTGATTACCTCGGGATAGCTATTATTCACATATGGTTTTATCATCTCCTACTAATGCTTATAAAATACTTATACATCATGTGCTGTATATTCATATGGTGAAGGGTGTTTTTGCTTTTATAACTAATTTCTTGAGGTACATACAAGCTATGAGGGCTAAAATCATGTGGTTTTAATCAATGGCATCAAACAAAACAGATCCTTTCAACTTGGTGATTTAATGTCAGAGAGCTTGGCTCAATGAAACACCTAGACTCTCAGATTCCCCTAAGCATACTCCATCATCTAGAGGTAAAGTCACTGTTCTGCTGCTGTAGATCAATATATCTCCACTGAGTTCAATAGAATTACATCAGATTATGGTGGTGAAGGGTGAAGCCAGCAAAACTTAGCACTCTGAAATGCTTTGGTTTCTACATCTGTAACAAGCACCTTGCCTGTCCTGCAAAAGTTTTAAAGCTGCTTTCAGGGAAATGCTGGCCTGAAATGCTGATTTTTGCCCCTGCCCACCTATGGCCTCTGCATCTCAGTTTCCCTGCGTGCAGTGTGGATGGTTTACTCCACTCTTACAAAAGGCTTTTTTGTAGATGTGTATCCCAACAGAAGTTGGCAAACAAAATTAGGTACTCAGATTGTGTGCCCCTTCCACAGTTTGGTTTTTCCTACCCCAATTTAATTCCTCAGAGTTCTGAAATGGCAAAATTTTAAAAATTTCACATTTTATTTCAGTATTTCAACCCAAAGAGAATGGAAGGGAAAGGGAAAATTGTAAGATAATTATTCTTTCCAAAATATTACTGCAGTCAAATATAAAAGGGTCCACTTTACTCTTCAAGCCTGAACATTTTTTGCAGCATCACACTAAATGCATTTCTAATAATTACTTTTATTACTACTGATTGATTTTTAGCTTGATTTTAAAAGGGACAAGTATTTTTTTCTGTATTTATATTTTTCCGTCTCTCCTTCTCAGTAATGCCTGAACCAACTGGCTAATTTCAATCATCCTAAACACAGGCAAAAAAGAGTTTTAGATAAAGAAGATGTACCATCTTACAAGGGATGGAAAAAATAAGATTTCAGCTCTATTTTGCAGATGAAGATTCTTCAAGATGCAAAGACCAGAATTCTCATAAAAATGTCAATGGAAATTTTGAAATATTTCTAAGAATAGCCTCCCTGGCTCTCAGAATCCCAGGCCAACATTTAAATCATATGAACAATCTTCACCTTTCCATATTTTCTCGATTTCTATATTATCTCTGAAATTAAGTCTATAGAATCTCGCAGGTATGGGATATGTTGAGACCAAGTGGATTAAATCTTAACATTTTCTTTAGAAAAAAGATTGTTCCCTCTAAAAAGAAAAATAAATCCTTAGCTTAAGAAAAACACATGGTTGCTATCCTGAAATGCATGAAAACTTGAAGGAATAAGAAACCTAACCCTCTGTCAAGTAGTTAAAGAGATGATAAGAAGTGTGTACTTTAAATCAACCAGAAAGCTAGTTCAGGAAACCAGAACTTCTCTATTCATCAAAACATTTGACTGTTTTCTTTTGGCTGAAGCCTGAATTATAATTTTTAATAATGTTATCTATGAATTGGTCATCTTTTAGATGAAACTGTATTGTTCTATATTCTTATATGAGTAGATGCAGCAATGAGCAGCTCTGATCAAAGAGACCAAAGAGAAAATAAACAATTAAAAAAGAATGAAAAAAATGGTTAGATTTAATAAGCACCAAGTTGAAAATGCATGTGACTGAAAATGCAATTGACCACTTCAGAAAGCAGGAAAAGGATCAAAAATAAAACCCAAAAGAGAAAAAAGCCAAGCCAAACACAACCAGACCATACAAAACCCCCTCACAATTAAGGCCCACTACAGGATTCAGGCTGTAAATAATAATAAAAAAGGTATTTATATAAAACTTTAAATAAAACCAACTGCAAATGTAAAAGTGCTAAAAGGTGGACAAGCAGCAAAGTTTACTATGTGAAACAAAGGAGTATGTCTAGGCATCAGGCAAACCCAAGTATTTTCAGATTAGAGGTTTGAAGAGGCCAACCTAAAAAGAATTTTGAATCACTTATTATTTCAAAATTAATGTTAGGAATATTGGAAAATATTGAAAGACTGACTGTTGTATTTCTCTGGGGAATGGTTTTTCCCCAGGACCCCTGAAGCCTGTAACCATATGGTTTGACCTTTCCTCCCTTTCTTGACCTAATTGGCTGAGGTCCAGCTATCTTTTCCTGAGCAGGAGACTAGGTAAGGCCCTGTTCTTCCTTGTTCACTCTCCTTCTCCCCTGGAACCCTTCGAGAATAAACCCTTGGACTAATCCTGGGGGAAGAGCCTCTTTCGGAATCTTTTGTCTTGTCCCTGAGATAATCCTCCAAAGCCTCTCAAGGAACTGAGCTAGCCCTGGGGGGCTGCAGGGGAATATTTCAACTGCCAACATGATTTAAACACCAAAAAATTACCAAAATTACTTGAGATAATATGGTTCTACTAGCTTTGTGAAGATACTGGTCAGAATAATAAGGCATTGAATGCAATGTTATATCTACAGAGAATTAGAAATTTAAAATATAGTTTATCTGAGCCAACAGGAGTTTCTGGAGAAGAAGGCTTTAAAAAGTTGGTTTTGTTTTTTTTTTTTTTACAAGGTTAAAGGTCAGATTTTGTCATGGTCTAAGAGATAAGAGTGGTTACTCATATAATGATTTTGCCAAAGCATTTTACATTGAACTATAACATTTTAAGACCTCTGTTAACCTGCCCAATATGGAGCTATTATAAGGATGAAAAGGAGAATGCTATGCTATACTATGCTTAAATGCAGGAATATCCTGTACCGTTCTGATGTCTGCTGTGCATGAACAGGGTGTGATTTACTTAAAAGAGCTCAAAGAGCCAAAATAATGATCTTCCTGGCTTTGGAAAACAAACCCAGGTAATGAGAAACTCAGTATTCAGTATATCAGGATCAAATCTGAGACCACCATGTCATTTTAAGAAAACAATTTAAACATGGAAGAGAAAAAAATATAAGGAAATATAATTTATAGAAAGGAATTTACCATCTTGATGAGGAAGACAGAAAGAAAATTGTATATGATGAAAGATAAAATTATAGAAGCTGACATAAAATGCAATAACCTAAGAGAAAAGGTCATTTGGAAAATGAAAAAAAATTTACAAATTGTAAACAAATGAAGGAACTTTTTATGTAGGGTCTACAGTGCAAGTGCTGTGTGGTTTCACATTATACTTGCAGTGATCTATTCTGTCACTGAAATCTAACAGAGAATTTGTGAAATTTTTTGTTTAATTTTATGCCTTCATACTCAACAAAAGCTACATTCTCTTAAATACACAGCTGCTTGCAGGTCTGAGTTTGAGCAGTGATGTGACATAAAATTTTACCTGCAAATTTCATACCAGATTGTCTGTGTGAAAAATAATCCCTCTTCCTACATTATTTTGGGAAAGTGAGAGAGAAGGGAGTGATTCCTGCTCTTCAGTTCCTGTGGATTGCTTGACTCTGCAGACAGCTAGATGGACAATGTTCTGCCATGAAAATAATACCCTTTATTATATATATATGACTCTGTCTTATCATCGAAATTTAACAAAAACACTTGATTTGTGTATGGGAGAGAATTTTTCTTGCAGTTCTGGATGAAAACAAGCTACTTATCTCCAGCTGAAGAAGAAATTGACCCCTTGAAAATTCTTTTAATCAATTCTTTGGTGGTTCAGGGGTCTTTTCCAGTGAAGCTTCAGAGAGGTTGCAGAGTTTCCTTCCTTGCAAATATTCAAAAGCCATCTGGACCTTGTCCTGGGGAACTGGCTCTAGTTGATCCAGCTTGAGTAGAGAGTTGGACCAGATACCCTCCAGCAGTCTCTTCCAGCCTCAACTATTCTGTGATACTGTGAAGACATTTTCAGTTCCAACTGTTCCTGATCCATAAATCTCTTGAGAACTAAAGTGCTTTAGTTTAATCCAGCACAGTGGATCCACTAGGATGGCAATAGAGTGACATTAAATGTGCTCTCATATAAAAGTTGTCAGACTAGGTCACCTAGTGATTGCTTCTCTCAGACTCTGTGAAAAAAATAAACCTCTTCCTAGTTGCCTAAAAGAATTATTAGGCTGTAAAGCCAATGAAAAGGAAGGTCAGCTGTATAGTATAATCTGTCTCTTGTCATCAGAACTGGTAACAAATGAGCCTTTACTACTACTGAAAAGAAGAAACACCACAGAAGATTGTCAGGTACAGGGTATGGCTCTTTTTCTCAGAAATAATACAGTATCATCCACTTCTAAATCTTACAGAGTCCCATGAGGGACAATAATAATGCATTTCAAGCTTTTAATGCAGCAGATTTAAGGTTCATAAGATTAAATGATGTATGAAATCTGTTGCATGGCTGCTCATGAGGATCTTCCCTTCCCTACTGGCTGCCAGCCTTGTAGCCAAAATTCCGAACAGCGAATTTCAGGTGTTTTGGGAAGAACGCATTCAAGAAGGGAGGTAGATCTTGTTTATTTGTGTTTGAGACCATCTTCCTGATGGAAAACACAAATTTTAGGAATCTATCAGCCGTAAAAAATGGAAAACTGGTTATATGACTATCCAATTTCTGCAGTACCTCTACTGAGCCACAAGTATAGCTGGCTCAGTTTTCAGAAGTTAGTGAATAACAAGATTTTGTTCTGGTTTAGGAATTAAAGCCAAAGACAATGAAAATTAAAATAATATCTGTATTATCACTGGTGGTGAATAAGGAGGAGTTGTCAGCTCATGTTAAATTAGAGGCAAATCAGTATGGGAAAAAGGGCCTATGGTTCTTTTCTTGGGAAACCAAGTCAAACCAGGAAAATTTCAGTAGAACAAAACCAGGAACTCAGCAGAGAAAAACCTTTGTTCCCATCTGGAGTTTGCTTTTCAAGAACTAATCTAATAGAATGATTGCCTTTATAACCATGGATTTTGTATGTATTGGCTTATTTTAACAGGAAAGAAAGAAAGAAAGAGAGAAAGAGAGAAAGAGAGAAAGAAAGAAAGAGAGAAAGAAAGAGAGAAAGAAAGAAAGAAAGA
>JANPWX010000024.1:1726990-1825790 GCA_024734555.1 Trochalopteron elliotii | reverse complement strand
CACTATAGACTCCTCCAAAGATGAAAATGTTAACTCCAACTACAGAGATTCAACTGAATTTTTTGTCACTGATCTTAACAGCAGTCACTGTTAACATTGGCTTTGGAAAAGTGAAAATATGAACTTGTTTCTGACTAGACTGAGACGCAATAGGGGTTGCTTATCTTATTTACAATAAAATAAAGCTTTTTTCAAAGTCTTTGATCTATCTTGTTCTACACATCATTATTGCACAAATCTCTGATTTTGCTGTCAGCCTTCATTTTCTCTTGATTCATAATCGCTTTCCTGAGTTCTTAGGAAGGACTTCTATTTTAAAGCTCTATGTGAAAGCTGGCAGAATAGAAATTGTTTCAGAAGATCCCAGATTTCTTCTGAAGGAAAGCAATGAGAAAACGTTGTAATTCCCATAAGAGGGGAAGATTTTGGCAGGAATTTTTGGGTCTCTTTGTGGGAAGGGAAGGGTTCCAATGTTTTCTCCAAGAAAGGAGAGTATTTTTAATCTCTCTCTAAAAGAGAGATATTTTAAATCAAAAATTACCTTTCTAATGTACATATGTACTTTTGAATACTTAAATGTTTTACAGTTTATTTTTTTTTTAGTCATGGCTGGTGGTGTAAGGACTTCTGTTTAATTCAGTGTGGTGGAATTTTGAAATCAGTGATTTACAGACAAACACAGAAAGTGTGTCCCTACTGTGTTCATTAACAGAGGAGATAAATTTTATGTGTAAATGACAATGTTCCCAAAGAACCACAAGGAATCCCAGCATTTTTTTTACCCACTGGTAGTAACTTTTTATAAGATAATATTGCATGGGTTCAACATTTCAAATAGCCAAACCATCAGCAGAGTTGTGTATTCCCTTGAAGGTTTAAAGCATTTCCAGTATCCAATAGTTTTTATGATGCTCTTAATTTATTTAGAAAGAGACTATTTTTTTCATCTTGTATTGCTGAATGAAATTCTGTGCAGAGATAATTTTCAAGGGATGTTAAGAAGAGCGCAGGGAGCCTGATTACAAACCTAAGAACATGCCTGTGCTGTGGTGACTGTAGCAGCCTGCAGAACCTATTCTACCTTCTTAGCATTTCTCATTCCTTTCTTTCTGTTTCTACAGTAGCTGTCATTTCCTCTGTGTAACTGTGTTACAAGAGCAAGCCTTGCCTTCTTCCTCAGAAGTGAAAATTTGGCTTCAAAAAAAGGTATGTGCTATAGCTAGCCTTTGATAAAAGAGGTTTTCAATTTTTTTCTTCTACTGTTGAGTGGGAAAGTGGTAACCTATTGGTAATGTCAGCTCATGATGTCACTTGTGGCACTAGAAAAATACATGAGTAACCCTTTGATAATAATTTAAAAGGGTCAGTTGTTTCTTTAACTTTTGTTGCTTTGTCCTTCCTTTTGGGTACAGTTCCTGCTTAAATATTCCATGTTTCCCGACATCTTTTTTGGAAACACTCTTTTGACAGCTGCTTACTCATTGCTATACAGAGTTCAACTGTTCCACTTCTCAAATCTGTACTTCAAGTTGAAACTTTTACTTTCATCCAGTAAAAACTTCTGGGCCTATTGTTGATTTTTATTGTTCCACAGACCTTACTTTTGAGTGGAAAAAAAAATTTATGACTCTGACATAGTTCAGCTAGATCCATCTTTACTAAAGGTTTTCATACCTTCTCCTTTGTAATAATTTTAAATTAATGTTCCAACATAAAAACATTTCTTTCATGCCCCTTGTGTTTTCTATTCCAGCTAGTCAGCAGTTTTGTTAGCCTTGTAAACCCAAGTCCCAAACAGTAATGGAGTTTAATTTTGCTATAAATCATACAAATGCATTCGGTGGGTTTACAAATTATCTTTTCTGTTGCTTTACAACAAGATCATTTTTTAAAATGGATGCATAAAACTCCCCCCCTGCCCTTTTTTTTTTTTTTTTTTTTTGGAAAGAACATCTGGGCTGTTGTACAGATTTTAAGAGTAAAGTTAAACAAGAACTGGGCCCAGTGCCCAGAGAAACCAACTCAAAAAAACTTGGGCAAAATAAACTATCCCAAAAAGGAAGAGCTAGATAGAAGTACAAATAACGTATGTGCAACTGCCCAATGGTACAGAAAGTAGAGTGGAATGATTTTGCACTGAGCACAGTGGCCACACATCAGACACTTTCAGAGAGAGAATGAAGAAGATGCCCACAGAAAGGGATGCTCCTGGATTGGATTTCAATACTTGAAGGCCTGGCTTGAGTCAGATTCACTTGCAACAAGGATATTCTCATAGAAATACAGGATGTAGACTCTGAAAGCATTTTTCAATCCCCAAAGCTCTGGGCAGTCCTTCAGTTCACCAGTAAGAGTACCTTAGGCGAAACGTAGGTTTTCACTTAGGTGAAAGCTGTGGGATTAGATCTTTCTCTCTTGTTTTTTTCCCAACTAAGCAACTGGAAATTGCTTACACAAGGAGCTGACACATCAGATATGACAGCTTTAACCCTTGGAATATACTACGATCCAGATATCATGAGACTGACTTACAAGAACGAAATTATAATAAATTTTTTTTTTGTTCCTTTCACTAGCAATCTGAACTTTTAAGCTGTCATAGCCTGTTTTGTAATATGTCCTATATCCTTCAGGTGGGTAAGCTACATTTAAAAGAAATTGAAACCCCAAATTCTCATGGATTAATATGTACATAAACACAAGGTTTTGCAAAAGAAAAACAATCTATTTGCAAATGCTAAAATGTGTCTTTCTTGAAACTTGCTGTATCTGAACAGCATGCATTTTCTGAATATTTATGGCTTAATTTACTTGAAAGCCCATTAAATTGGTGGGATTTTTGTAAAAGTGGTGATTTATTGTCTGAATCTGTAGAATTGCTGAGTCTTTGCTGTTGGGTTAAAGTAAAACATTGTAAGCAGCTGCCAGTTTATCATATTGGTGATACAATTTTTCACAGGAGTATGTATGAACACAACAAGTAGATGCAGAAGGAGCTTCCTCAGTCTCCCTGAGACAAGCAAACATTGAGCCTTTCTACTTCTAGGTTTTGACAATAATTATTTTGTTTGGTGTCACAAGTGTCAATTTTACCTGGTACACCTTCAGTACACAATTCTATACCTGAGATAGCTTTCCCATCCTGCTTTCAGTTCCACCTCTGCATCCTCCTTCCACAATCTTCACTACATCCATACTCCCTTTGCTTCCCATAATTCCCTCTTTCCATCGTTTCCTATAATTTATATAAATTTGTACTCAGAAGAGGAGGATAATCTGAGTTCCAGTCATTTAAGTGACCAGTTGATCAGATATAACCAAACTTTCTCTCAGCCTTGACTTTTATTTAATTGTGTTTCATGAACTCTTCTCCTCTGTATTTGGAGAAAATTTGTTTGCCCTGAGCTAAGTTTTATCTCTGCTGTAGTATGTTTATAGGACACAATGTGTACTTTTCAGAAGTAATCTCAATTTCCTTGACAGACTGTACTTCTTTGTCTGCATGTCTATTTGCCACACAATACTTATGTGTTATGCCTTGTTTGTGTTAGTAGTATTCTTTGGTTTTCAACCTGCACTAAATGAGAATATAAAGTAATTTGTATTAGTATTTCCACTAACTCAACAGAACTGTATTTGGGATCAATTTTTTTCTTTTTAAATTTTGTTAAGTGACACAAAAATGAATCACAAAACCCCAAACCCTGTATTTCATATTACATTTGTTTTATCCAGCAGGCAAGTCAAACCATTAATCATTTGGATTTGTATGTGCTGCAAGATCAGGTCCTGGCAACCATGACCTTAGTCCTGGACAGTGTTTAAGTGTGTGATTAACTTTGAGCAGATGCTTAGCTCCTATTTTTGACAGTGGAATGTAAGCACATCTGCTTCCTAAGGAGTCTTATTTCTACTGAAGTTAATGCAGGGTTTTCTGTGACTCCAAAATGACCTGAATCAGACTTTAGTTTCCTAAAGATACCAAAAAATCCTGGAACTCTGTAAAAAAATGCTTTTAAAAGAATTTAATTAGGATGAAAAGAACTGATCTTCTCAAAGCAGTTTCTAATGATTTATGTCTCATTTCTGTCATAGTGCGTTAGCATGTATTTTGTTAAGGTCCACAGCTTCAGGGACATTCCATGCTGTGATTTAAGTAGCCATTCAAGGAGAGTTTTGAACTGATGTTTAGTTTCCCCTCACTTTAAGTGCTTAATTCAAACATGATCAAAACACTTCTAGGGGATTTTGGGCAATGCCTACATGTTGTCTCACAGGCTTCACTTACTCTGGAGAATTTTTAAGCCCTTGCACAAGAAAATGCTTTCTTCTGAAGAGAACACCTTCTTAGAAGCGTAGCATATTTTATCTGTAAACAAAGTGTTTTCAGTAAAGTATTTTTTAGAACAGCTACCTAATAAACCTTCATTTACTGAAGAGATACCAAGAAATTTTACTTTTAAAAATAAGACAAATATAATTGGAATAATATTTTAAAAATATGTGTGTTCAAGAAAATATTATTTTTTTAAGCTAAAGAAAAATGTATGATAAAGTCTTAGTTTCACTACTAATAAAGAAATTAGTAACGAGTAAATAGAAGTACACTAATTTTTGGCCTTTTCAGTTTAGATTCAGGAAAATAGGAGGCTGAACTCTTTTTAAATTTGTTGGGTTTTTTGTCTTCCCTAGGAGTTGCTATGTAATACAATAATATGCACTTACTTATTGTAAAGCATTTATAAAATTTATTTTATCTGCTATCATCTGCAACATTGACTTATGCACATTGACTTACCAGTGGTTATTGCCAGTGAGCACTATAATTCATGGACCCTTCTTTTGAACTTATGAGCATATTGGTCTGAGCTCTGACTCTGTTTTCAGTAATACAGGAGTGCAAAAAGAGAAAGCAATAAATATTCTCATTTAAAATATGATTTTGTAAGCTGTTCTTGTTTTAAATGTAATATATTTATGAGCTACATTTAAAATTTGTGCTTTATTAAGAAGATCTTAAAATGCAACATCCATAGTGACTTATCAATCCTAGGAAGTACCTGTTGTTGATATTATATTGGCAGCATGATTTGGATGTGTATTCTGCTATTTGACTACATATTATGTAATCTAATATACGTATGTTTCTTCCAGCACTGAAAGAGGTAAAAAACTATGCTAATTGCTTTTTTAAAGTTTAAAATCATAGAATCATAAGAATATCCTGAGTTGGAAAGGACTCACAAGGATCATCAAGTCCAACTCCTGGGCCTGCACAGGACAGCCCCAACAACCACACCATGTGCCCGAGAGCACTGTCCAAATGCTCCTTGAACTCTGTCAGGCTTGGCGCTCTGACCACTGCCCTGGGGAGCCTCTTCCAGCGCCCAAACACCTTCTGTTGAAGAACTTTTTTATAATATCCAACCTAAACCTGCCTTGACACCACTTCAGACCATTCTCCAGAGCCCTATCACTGTATAGGTACCTGCTCCTTCTCTTCTCCTCACCAGGAATTTGTACACTGCAGTGAGGTCTCCCCTTAGTATCCCCCAGGCTGAACAGACCAAGTGACCTCAGCCACTCTTCATACAGCTTCCCTTCAAGGCCCTTCATCATCTTTGTTGCCCTCATTTGGACACTCTCTAACAGCTTCATGTCTTTCCTATATTGAGAAGCCCAAAACTGCCCCCAGTACTCAAGGTGAGGCCACTCCAGTGCAGTGCAGAGTGGGATAATCCTCTCCCTTGCTCAGCTGGTGATGCTGTGCCTGATGTACCCCAGGACAGGGTTGGCCCTCCTGGCTATCAGGGCACTGCTGACTCAGATTCAACTTGCCATCAGCCAGTACTCTCAGGTGCTTTTGCACACACAGCACTGCTCTCCAGCATCTCATTCCCCAGTCTGCACATCCATACAGGGTTGCCCCATCCCAGGTGCAGAATCCAGCACTTTCCCTTGTGAACTTCATATGGTTGGTGATTACCCAGCCCTCTGATTTGTCAAAGGCTCTCTGCAGGGCCTCCCTGGCTTCAAGGGAGTCAACAGCTCCTCCCAGTTTTATATCATCTGTGAACTTGCCCAGTATCCCTTCCAGTCCTGTGTCTGAATCATTTATAGACTTGGAAGAGCACAGGGCTGAGGATGGAGCCTTGCAGAACCCCACTAGTGACAGGTCCCCAGTCTGATATCATCTCATTCACTGTAACCTTTGTGCCTGACTCATGAGCCAGCTGCTCACCCATCCCATGATGTGTTTATCCAGCTGTGGGCTGGACATTTAATCTAGAAGGATCCTGTAAGAGATGGTATCAAAAGCTTTACATAAATCCAAAAAGATTACATCAACTGGCTTCTCCTGATCAGCTAAATGGGTTACCTTGTCATAAAAGGAAATCAGGTTTGATAAGCAGGACTTTCCTCTCATGAAGCCATGCTGACTGTGATCAATGACTAGGTTGTCCTGCAGGTGTTTTTCAATAACTTCCAGAATAATTGTCTCCATAATTTTACCAGGCACTGAAGTGAGACTGACAGGCATGTTCTTTCCAGAGTCATCCTTATTACCCTTCTTGAAAATTGGAAAATGTTCACCAGTTTCCAGGTGACTTGGAGCTCTCCATATTTCCAGGACCATTCAAAAATCATTGAGAGGCCCCATGATGATGTCAACCAGCCCTTTGAGTATTCTCAGATGAATCCCATCAGGCCCTATAGACTTACAGAGATCCAGCTGGAGCAGCAGATCATGCAAATATTCAGGATTGACTGGGAATTCATAATTCTCACAGTTATAATCCTCCAGCTTTGAGCTCTGGGATTCCAGAGGCCAGCATCAGTTTTGAGGACTGAAGTGAAAAAAGCATTAATCTCTGATTTGTCCATGTCCCTGTTTGTGAGGCGACTGCGTTCTTCAAGTAATGGACCAATGTTTTTTCTGTATTTCCTTTTGCTATTAACATATTTAATAGCTCTTTTTATTGCCCCTCAGAGTACTGGGCAACTTCCACTCCAATTGAGTTTTGGCCACACAAGTTTTCTCCCTGCAATGGCAACAAACATTGCTACATTCCTCCCATTTTCCCTGACCTTGCTTCCACTGGGCATACACCTTTTTTTTTTTTCTTCTTCCCTAGCTGCTGAAGATTCCCGCTCAGCCAAGCTGGTCTTCTGCCTCATCTGCTTGACTTCTGATATTTTGGAATTGCCTTTTCCTGTGCTCTAAGTAGGTGGTGCTTAAAAAATGGCCATGACTGATGGAGCCCAGAACCTGCAAAAGCATTTCCCAAGGGATCCTTGCCAACTACTTCCCTGAGGATTTTGAAGTCTGCTCACTTCACGTCCAAGGTTGAAGTTTTGTTGGCACTTTTCCTGCTGTCAACAGAGATTTTAAACCCAACTGCATGGTCATTCTGGCCAAGTTCGCCACTATTGTCCTCTTCATCTTGAGACCCTCTCTGCTAACAAGTAACAAATCAAGGAAGGCACCTCTCTTAGTTGCCTCTCTTAGTAGCTGCACCATGAAGTTACCATCCAGGTGTTTAAGGAATCTTCTTCCTTTAAGGGATCAGGCTTCCTCAGTAACCTCAGAAGGCATTATCCTTTTTCAGGAGTTTACTGATTTTTTACTATTATTACTTTTTTTCTTCTCAATACAATTTAACTGTAATTTGATGCTGGAATTAACCAGATTTATGTCTCCAAAGGTTCACAGAAGGAAAACGCATCAGTCAGCCACTCTAGATTGCAGCACTGGAGTCACACAATGAGTGGAGTAGCCAGGACCACTAGAGAGAGCTCTTGTAACAAAACACTCCTCCCCCATGAAGATCACTGCAGTCAGTCCAGGCACTTCATCAGGTTCCAGTGAGACCCTGTCACTTACCTGCAGCTAGATCCCAAACTATATATAGTTTTATACAAGGCTTAATCCTGAACTGGCATAAAGCAGACAAAAAGATTATAGACCCATGACCTATTAGCAGTCTGGATTTATGAAGTGAAAACTGTGCAGTACAAATGTTGATTATTTTTTGTGGAACAGTTACAAAAACAATTGAGAAAGGAAAGAGGATATCGTCTGGGTTTTGGTATAGCATTCAATACAACGTCTGACGAAATCTTACTTTTCAAATGAGCTACAATTGGCTTGGATCTGAGCTCCATCACATGGACTGAAAACTGGCACATAGAGCACAAACAAAATATGATAATAAGCAACAACATATTGAGCTGTATGAGCTGACAACAGGGGTGCCACAAGGCTCTATTTAAGGTGCTGTCCTCTTTAAAATTCACATAAATAATATGGAATTGAAACACATGCATGATAATGGAATTCACAGATGATGTTAAATTAGAGGTTGTTCCAGCAGCAGTCAGGACAGGCAAATAGTAGAGGGTCTTAGAAAAAATTGAAACATGGGCCGAGAATAACAGAATGAGACTCAACTTGGAAACCTGAAAATACATCTGCAGAAAATTAATTCAAAACAGCCACTCCACAAGAAGGCTAAATCTGGAAAGCAATGATGCTGAAGTTTATTCGTGAGGTGACAGAGGATGATCAGTGAGATAATGTGTGAGTCTCCAGCGTAACAAAAAAGAGCCAAGGGATTCGGATCAAGCAGCTCAAAAAGTCTCCTCCCCACAAAGTTGAAATGATAGTATCTTGAATAATCTGGTTGCTGCTAGATATTTCACAATCACAAAATGAAAAGTAGAACCTTGATTTTAAAGGAGGATGGCAATTTAGAAGTTGTGTCTAGTCTAGTAAAAGTATCTTATTTCCTTTACATTCTACAAAGAGGAAAAATAAGAGAAAGGAGACAGAAAGAAGGTGACTTATAGAACACTTAATTTCACTTATCTTAAAAACCTATCTGCTATGGAATAAAAATTCATCTCTATGACTGTAGAACTTGAACTCTAAGACAATGAACTGCCTGACTTTGAGCAAGTGTAATTATATTTACTTTATTGTACCTACTCCAGATCCTTACATTAGGAGTATTCATGTATTTATGCTACTGGATAAAACTCTAGAAGTTATTCAGATGGAAACAGCTTCATACCAGATCTTGTTTCTGAACTACCTAGCCACCAGACACCTTATCCATGAGACCTTGTTGGCCTCATAGTACTTGTGCTACCATATGCTCGATGGCTTAGCTATAATAGGAGTCTACTGCTATTCCTCATTCCAATCAAATGGCATGTTTTTTGGATGTAGCAAATATGAATTTTGGTCAGACTGAAAAGCTGTAGAAACCAGGTCTCCATTTCCAGGGCACAGTCTGCAGCAAAGGTGCTAATTTTGGCTGTGTTCTTGAACAGAAGATGTTGATGCTGTGGTACTGCCTCTGGATACCAGAAGTGCTTACAGCATAGCTAATGGAGTGACTGTCCTTCCTGGAAGCCTTGCACAGAGGTTAGGAATGGTTTCTGGAATCTGGCTGTAGCAGTCGAACATGCAGACATCGACATGTGAGACACACACACTAAAGCTAAATAAGATGTATCCCACCCAACTTTTTACCAGTACATCTTTACATCAAACAAGAACATGGATGGATGCCAGGACCTAGTTCCTTCAGTTAAAGCAATTCCATGTAAGCACAGCAGCCTTGGCAGTCTTAGCAGATGAGATTTGAGTAGAAGTTGATAAGTAAGATATTTTCACAGATGGCTGCCATATCATTGACTTTCTAGATTGCTGTCATTGACATTGGTGCCCATATTCTATGTAAATACAGTGCATTGGGTGTCAAAAAGGTATTGGATCTGGATCCTATCCAAAACCTTGACTGTTCCAGTGAATGGTGTGTTCATTCAAATTTCAGACTGGTTTTGCTGCCAAGGAACAGACTAAATTTTGTTTAATTAGAACAAACACATAAAGCTAAGCATGTGCAGCAGAGGGAAGGAAAGCCACTTGAAAACCATGATGTCTTGCAGTTTATCTGAATTGTTAAACAAAGCTAGAAGCATAATCTTGTAATTGTTTTCAGAAGCATGTCTGTTCTGTATTTTCATATTTCTATGAAGTAAAAAGAATTTAAAAATTATTCCTTATAATACTTTTGATTTCCACACAGACGCTTTGAAAATGGTACCTTCATTACATAGCCATCTGTTCTTTTCTTTGGTGATGCCTTTCTTTCCACTTCTAAATGTAAATTCATTGGATTTTTACAAATCTGTCTAGAGATATAGATCATTCCGGATTGCAAACAACTCAGGATATTAGTGTAAAGTATTAACCTTTAAACTCTTTGCTTGATAATATTTGAATTGCTTTGTCTAAAATGAGAGAAAGTAATAATTTAAAAGTAATCATTTAAAACATCTAGTATTTCACCACTGTTGCAATATGTATTTGACCACCAGACTGATGAATTGACTTCTAATTCTACCTGAACTTGGTTCTATTTAAGTTAGCCAAAAGTAAGACACAACCAGCTTTTTGGGACCAAAGACCGAAAGTATGTAGGAGATTAACCAGCAGCATGTTTCTGGGTTAATTAAAAACTTAAGAAACCCTTCACATTTCCTGAATGAGAAACTTTGGAGTTAAATCTGAGAGAAATAAAATTTTTCAGTTTGAGAGTTCATACATTTTTGTAATTTGCAACCATTAAAATGGTCAGGGAGCATGAGGTAAGTGGTTACATCTGGATGGCAAAACTATTTGTAAATTCTGCACATTTCTTTGCTTTAACAGTGCCATTCCTGTACCTTTTCAAGTCGTACAGAGGGTAGCCAAACCAAAAGTTACTAGTGAGTTTTATTAGAAAATATTTTCTCTTCATGTGCTGTAAAAAAGCTCATAACACTCTAAGCATTCTTGAAGTACAGCTTCTTTATTTTTAGATTGTGTACCTCTTACTGATTACAAGACCAACTGCCAGGACTTGAGAGTAGAATACTGACTTAATACCCTGTATCTGATTTAGAATTCATTGCTATTAAAGATCAGAATAGAACTTTTGTTGTCTGCATTTTTCCATTGTGCTCTTAAATTTCTCATGGAATACCTGATAGGTTATCCATGGTGGAACTTTTATCCTTTCACACATCACCATGAAATATGAGTATGCGAAAAAAATTACAGGTAGAAACACAGTAATTTCTGGTTAACAAAAAACCCAACCCTCTACACTGAGTTAATTTTGTGAAGAAATCTGTTTCGCAGAAGAACCCACTTCTACACATGCCTATTTTTGTCAGTTTTTTAACAATTAAACATAAAAGGAATACTTTTTGTTCAAAAGTAACAGGATTCAGGTAGTCCTAAATAAAAATCACTCAGTTAGTTATGTTAAACCCTAAGCTCTTTTTTTTTCCTATCCTGATATTACTATTTTTATCTGGGAACAGTCATATTAGGTAAATCATGGTTTTCTTCTTGTTTTTATTTTACTTTAACTTTCTATGATTCCAGTTCTTTGGCTGGTCAGATCAAAGCATATTTTGTTGATTGATTATGTGAGTTTAATGTCACTCTAAGAACTCATATTTAATTAAAGAAAATGATCAAAGTCTTGCTTTTGATCAATGCAAATTTGGCATATGTATGAACTCTGGACACACAAGATTAAGCCTGGAGGAGGGACTGAGATCACCATAGTGTTGGCACTCTGGTTGACATCAAACGCCTTCCTTGAGCTAAGTCAAACTACAAACTCATAGAATTGCAGAGATGTTGGTTAAAAGTGATGTAGCCCAACCCTCTACTTGAAACAAGGTTATAACCAACATCTGACCAGAGCAACCAGGGCATTCTGGTTTTGAAAATCTCCAAGCCCATAACCTTCCTGGGCAACCTGTTGCAGTGCTGCATTTGCCCCTGTGAATGTTTTTCATTTGATGTCTAATCTGAACACCTCAGGCTGCAGTTAGAGGGAAGTTTTGTTTCTTCATCTCTGTCACACCACTTCACACAGTTGTAAAGAGCTGTGTCACCCTGTAGCCTCTTTTTTAATAAGCTGAACAAGGTGAGCTCTGAGTCTTTCCTGCTATGTCTTGTGCTCCATTTTGCCAATGAATACCCCAGTGATATGGGTCCATGTATCAACTGTTGGGGTACTGTGCCTGCTGGCAGTTGGATGTTGAGGCATCATCCACCTGGTAAGTTTTCTGTCCATGTAAAACATGTGCTCCTTCAGGCCATACATCCTTGGCTTCTAGACATGATGACAAATAATGCCAAAAGGCTTACTAAAGACAAATTTGTTACTACCCAACCTTTCCAGCTGATTAATAATCTACTCATGTTACTATTAGAAGGACAAGTAAAAGTCAAGGGTACATTTTATCATGAGGAACCAAAACAAATTTTTATTTTGTTCCTTAGTGGTGATGACAATGAGTATCTTGAACAGCTTTATATTATCTGCTTTCACTCCTGCAGTTCTTTCTTTACAGTGAAACTTCCTTCAGCTTTATGCATGTTTTATCAGAGAAAGCCATATGCCAATATCTGGTAATAATTATGAAATAATATTATATTTCCAATGCTGAATAAAAGCTTTCACATTGATTACAGTTAAAAAGACAAACAATTGAATCGCAACTTCAGCACTCTGAAAACTGAAAAGCAACAAACTGCCCAGCTTTATGTAGAATTATATTGGCACATAGCCCATTTATTTGCCAATATTTTCTAGGCTGAAAAAAAAAAGGTTATTTGTGCCACTCCTTCACGCCATTCACGTGTCATAACAGTCAAATCCTTTTATATAGACAAGTCTGTTTTTTTGATCACTAATAGTTCCACCATTTAGATCATAGGTGGACATAGACATAGTGACAATTTTTATAAATTCCTTGTTGTTTCCTAGTTCCTTTGATAAATTATTGATCTTACCATTTCTCTTCTAGCCTTGAAAACCAGAAGTTTTAATACCACAGATTGAATTAGAGGATAAAATCCTGCATTCAGTTACTCTGAGTCCTTTTATTTTGCCTTCTGAGAATGCTTTTACAACATTAAGCTGTATTTCTGTAATCTTCTGGAGTTAGTAAAAAGGATCTGGGAAAATGATGGTTTAGACTTTCCATGTGTGTAGTCCATGTGGAGTGAGTGCTCAAGAGGCCACTCTAAAGCTGACAATAAATTGAGCTGAGGCCTATTTTCTCACCCAACAACAAAAAAACCTTAAATTAAACCCAGCTCAAAACAAGAGCAACAAAAAAGCACCAAACCACATAAACAAACAAGATTTTAGCTTTCTGGTGATAAAAGATGCAAAAATGCAAATGTTTGGGTTGCAGCTGTTCCCTGAAACAGTCAAGAACAGAACCATGCTGTGATTAAGTTGGACATCATCACATCTTATGGTGCATGTTCCAGTCAGTTTACTGTGATTTTTATCTTATTTAAATCAAATGCTTTGTACATTACTCAGTTACACATAACCCCTCTCCCCCCACAAAAAACATACCCACATATTTAGAAGGTGTTTTATTAAAAAAATTGAATATAGTCAGCGCTCTGTTTGCAGTTCTTCTGAAATTCTACATAGAATTGCCAGCAAGACTAACAGTAAAACGTAAGATTTAAAGATCCCACTGAAGTACTTTTTGGACATGGGTTACAGCTTTTTGAAAACACTTCCCTGCACAGAACAGAAGGATGCTTGATCCCTAAAAATTCATTGCTGATGGATCATTGAGAGTTCATGATCAATAATACACAGAATTTACCACAGTGTGGTCAAAAACCTTGTTAACTGCAGTCAGTGGATGGAAGTGACTTTTGGAAGTCCAAAGTGGAATGACAGCAAAAATGTGAAGCAGTTATTATCAATCTTATATCTTAAAATTTATAACTTTGGGAGGTAAACTCATTTGCTCACCCAAGAGACACTGGCAGGGAATTATTCTAAGTATGGATGTGGGCAGGAGGTAAAAGAGGATGGAAAAGAAAGAAAGATGGAAGAGCAACGTGTATTTTAACTTGCCTCTCTCTTTCATGGAATCATAAAGAGTAACTCCAAAATGGACCCTTTGATTATATAATGTGACCTCCTGTAGATTACAAATCACAGTCAACTATAGTCATCCTGTATTTTCCTGTAATCTGCATTTCTGTAAAACCTATCTTTTAAACCAGTATTTGAATACATCAAAGACTTCACAATTCTCCATTTTCTTTGCTTGTTCATTGTAATTTTTTAAGAAAGGGCATTATTGTTGATTGAATAACTCGTACAAATGTGCTTTCATTACCTTATGCTGATAGAGCTATCCTGTCAGATTCTCAGGAAAAAGGTGGCTAAGAACTACTGCAACATTATAACTCATTTTACTTTTTCCTACAATCTCTGTGTTTTAAAAGTATAGACAGAAAACTTTGTTCTGTCTCCTTCTACCCTAGAAAAGATTCAGCTCCAGATTCCCTCTACTACATCCCTGGGGTGAAAGTCCAAGTCATTTGTTATCTGTCTGAGTATGACTGTCTGTCTCTAGTTAGCTACCACAGAAGGTGCCAGCAAATTCTGCATAAGGAAGGAAGCAAGAAAGAAGAAAAAGTCTGTAAAACAAGTATGGAAGAATTTGAGAAGAGCAAGTATCATATATGATATAAAACAGATATTAAGAAAAGCAGCCAGCTAAACTGTAGCAGGAAACTTTTAATTTGAGATCAGCCAGAAATGTTGGGGAAATGGAAAAAAAAGGAAGTCAAATCAAGGTGCCCAAGTTGGCACTACTGTTCTCGATGTAAAGGATAACCATGGAAAACCTTGTGCAAAGAGGGCACAAGGTTTTTTGTTTGTAAACTACACAATTATTACAATTCTGGTCACAAGTAATTTGAGTAGCATAGCATTTATAAATAATAGTGCTTTATAATAGTTACTGGTAACATCCTTACACAAATGCACTTATCCCTGCTCTCATGCAGGAATGGGAGATTAAAGGGAATGCAGATGAGGCTTCAGGGAGTTTCTATTGCAGTTACATTGGGTTTCTCTTGGCAGCACCCATTTAGCTATGAAAAACTACTAATTCTAAAATTCTACTAATTCTAAAAAAAAAAAAAACTACTAATGGTTGTTAGCTTGAATTTAAGGCCTGATAACACAAGAGAAATCTCACCTGTCATCACTGTACTTTTTCAGAATTTTGTAGAAAATAGTCATTAAGATGTAACAGAACTTGGGTCTTAGGTTTAAGACCCACTGAAATACAGGTTTATAGTTTGATCCTTTGAGAGGTGGCTAAAAGTACTATAGGAATAACTAGATCTGGCCTGATTCCTTTACACATTTTTTGTCTTCTCACTGGAATAATTATCAGAAAAAACAACAAAAGTCTGGATATCTTCTGTCAGAAAAAACATATTGGAAGGGAATTCTTATCCTCTCATCTGCAGGTTCTTCATTATTTCTGGCTTATGGTTATATAGTTTGTGTACTTCTTGCTACTCAGAGGACAGGTTAACACAATGCTTATTTATAGAAAGCTTCTTTTGCTACCAGATGATTATCAATAATTTTCTGACACCATTTTAACTTCTTCATTTTAACTTCTTTTAAGCATTTTTTTTTCAACACATGGTTAAAATTACTAAGGCATAGGCATAAATTTCTATAAAATTCTGTGTTCAGAAGTGTTCAGAAAAGCTACAGACTCTACTTAAAAGCTTTTTTTCCCCAAATTTATTTGGCTAGAAGGGAAGCTATGTGTAGTTCAATGTCAGTCATTTTCACTCAACAGCTCAACACTTTGAGGTCAGAAGTTTACAGATTTTGTGTATGGTGCCCTGAACATTGTTTTTAATACTTGTTTATTTATTAAAAGAAAAAGAACAAAAATCCCCCCAAAACAAAACAGGGTTATGGAATTTTGGAACCTGTAAATTATGTTGGCAGCAAATGGTTTATCCAGAAACTTTTGTGAATAAATAAGGAGAGTTACAAAAGTATCCTGCATGTTGAATCCATCTAATAAGGATTCTGCAAATAGTTAGAATGTCTGTTACTATAAACATGAAAAAGACCAATGAAAGCTTTGATGTAAAGTTAATGTAACTGTATTGATTAAGAAAAAAACAGATACTTCATAATTATCTTTTTTTCCTTTTTTAAAAAAAAATTCTCACAAAAAAACAAAGCTTCTTAAACAATCCCCTGTGCGATACTATTTACAAGCAATCTATACTAATCCCATCTACTTTTGGAAAGACTGAATCTTCTCTGCACTGTATTTCTATTGCTACAAAATACACCACTCAGTACAAATCTTGATGCTGAAATGAGCAGTCCTTACCCAGTGCAAGGAATTCTATTTCCGCCTAAGATTTTGACTTTCCATGATTACAGCCACCCTCGACAGGAGTGAACTTTCCAACACAATAATGAAATTAGACATTATAATAGCAATGATCAGATTTCCAGAAGCATCACTTAAGAGGTAAGTCTGATGGCTCAGTTATACTCCCATTTAGAAAGCCCTACTCTAAAGCAAAAAGTACTTTAGAAAATACTGTAGAAAAAGGAGCTTTTCCAATGTGTTCCAACACAAGAGAGGGAGAGATGAAATAAAAAAAATCATGTATTTTCACTGATAAACATGCGTGAGAATCAGATGACAGCCTGAAATACACTTCAAGTTACTGTACACTTGCATAACCCTGATCTTCTCTATGTGAAGTTTTTGCCACAGATTTTGCTAAATGTAAAGAGGTTAAATTATTTGATTACCTTTGCCCAGTGTAGGTTTTCTCATCCATCAGCTTCTGCATGTCTTCTGATTTTAATTTTTGTGGATGCAGATAGCTAGATTTTTTTTCAGCATTGCATAGAAGAGGATAATAGGTAACATTATTTCCCCACTGTCTGCTGACCACTTTACTTCTTACACATTTTTAATGGCCATGTCTGAAAGCAGTTTTTCTTTGACATTGTTTTCGGTAATTGTTACTGGACGTTTGGCAATTATCCTTGGCCTATTTAATTTTTTTTCTTTTCAATTTCTCCTATTGTCAAAGTCACCCAATTTTTCATGACCAACAACATGGCATTAGCACACACTGGTTTTTTTCCTGTCAAGAGCATAAATGAATCAGTCTTTTACCAACAGCAACCCTTGGGAAAGTTTATACTCATTCTGAATGGTCTATTATACATATTTTCAGATATAGATATTTCAGATATAGATATATAGATATTTTCACTATTTTCTATACTTGACCTTCCTTTTAGTCAAAATTCTTGCCTTCTCTACTTATTCAGCAGATTCATTTTGGCTCATAATTCCCCATAAGATATTATACCATATTCTTTATGTAAGAATAGTTATGTATGAAGTACAGTATGTGTTTCATTAAAAATACAATTTACACTGGCAAGGAAATTCCAACACTACCTGCTAATTATCTGGAAATTTTGAAATCAGTGATCATCCAATTATCTAATCATGACTACATTAAGATGTCTGATTTCTAAGTCAAGTTCCATTCTGATATTATTTTTAACTTGATTTCTGTTATTTAGTTTACCTATGCCATTTCATACTGAAATAATTAGTCTTATTGAAAGCTGAGGCAAACTATTCATTTAGTATGGGGGCCATATCTAGATTATCTTAAATCTCAACCTCAGCCCTCTTGTTTATTTTTTATTTATTCTGTTTTTATTTATATTCCCAAAGTGCCTTTCTTTCCTATTTATTTTAATATCCTTTAAAGGTCTAACTCAGCTTGACCTTTCCTTATTCTCATTTTATACCGACACTTCTTGACCTCAAAAGATGATTTCTTGGCTGTTCAGTCCTTTTTTCCATTCCTTATAGCTCTCTGCTTACTCCTAATATCCTTTTTGTTTATTCATTTAGCTAGGTCTGATGCTCTTCCTTGCACGTTTTTCTTTTCAAATGGCAGCATGTTCTAGATAGTTTATGAAACTTTGCCTAAGGCTTTCCTCTATATAAAAGTCTTGTGTTTAGGCCAGATGACTTACTTAACTTTTTATAGTAGAGGAAGTGGTGTTTTTCTGTTTTAAACTGAACCTGTCAATGTCACTTTGGTAAGGTTATTTTCCCATTCCACTATATATAAAATGTCTTCAGACCAGGTGTGTAATATGATTCTTAGTTGTCTCAGTAATTCTTTCTCATTACAGTGGAAACTTTCTCATTTTTAAGGCCTCTTTATGAGTAATAGAATTTGTTTTCCAATCTATAACTATGAAAGCAAAATCTCCCTCACTGCTAGGGTTTATAGAGCCATTGGTGTGAAATAATACTGTAGTGATTCCTCTTCATAGCCTTCCTCAGTGCTGGCTTCTAAAATTCCATGAGCTTGAGATCAGCAAAATTCCTTTTTCTTTCTTTCGCTTTTCGTTTTTTCTTCTTCTCAATTAGTAACTCTTAGTGATGCTTCACCTCTTTTGTTTTTATTATCTTTTCTGAGTGACTTAGCTATACTCCATGTATGACTCTGTGTTTCTGCTAGTGTCTTTCCAATCCCATTCCATAACTCTGCTCCCTTCATTTTGTTTCCCAAATTGCTTGAACGTGTATTTGAAATGCTAATTTCATTTTGTTGCTCCATACCACTAACCAGATCAAGTTTCCTACACAGACAACACAAAGTCATTTCTTTACAAGTTAGACAATTTCAACTACTGTCAATGTTAGTATTTTCTTTCTTTGGTTCGTCTATCTTAAAACCACCGAAATTCCTTTCTCCTTTGCTGTATCTTTTAAAAATTGACTTTATTATCTCTCTTTAATAAAACTTAATATACAGGTTTCATAAACTTCTCAATACATATCTCTTCATAATAAAGATCTTTTGGTTTCTCCAACTTCATTTTGAAAAAAAGCCCTATCCATACAACCTCAGAAAAATCCTTTTCCTGTCTACTTTATCCCTACTTACTGGTTTTCTGATCCATATTTTTTACCCTGCAAATCCTTCACTCCCTTTCTCAGACATATGGGAATGATTATATTTTGCAGTAGACTCATTCCAAGTTCACCCACCTAAAACTCCCAAGCTTTCTTTACTGTCTCTCTCACTAAAACTCTGGTTCTTTGGCCCAAGTGTAGTAGCTAATGTCTTTTGGCAGCAACCCTGACTTTTCTCATGCTAATGTCCTTGTTGTAGGTCCTGGCATTAGTAACACAGATCTGGGCTTAGGAGATCCTTCAAGGTGTTTAAGCAAGCAGATGTAATATAAAATTTATACGCCAAATATAGCACACTTAGCTACTCATTTGGCTTTCCAGGGTTAAAAGGCAGGATGAACAGCTTTTTCCTAATGACTTTTTCCTTCCAAGGCAATGACTGAATAATCAGAATAATGGAGGAGAGCTAGGAGAGGTGCTCAGGCCCTCTGATCATCTTTGTGGCCTCCTCTGGACTTGCTCCAATAGCTCCATATCTTCCTTGTGCTGAGGATCCCAGAGCTGGACACAATATTCCAGGTGGGTTTCATGTGACACTTCCAAGGCAGTCAAAATGTTCAAACCTCTTGAATAATCATGATCTATCAGAAGACATATGCTGACATGTCAGAAAGTACTGGATCCCTGTGCTACCTCACTGCAATGTTTCACCTGAAGATAAAAGGAAAAGTGATGAGGTAGTTAAAGTGTGCATATATGGTATTTACAGACACTGTCCACCTTCAGCTAAACAACAATTAAAAATTGCAGCACCTAGTAGCTTCACCAGCAATCTGTGCAGTACCAGTAAAAACTCTCAAGTCACATTTTGTGCCTTTGGCCTGACTTTCCAGGTGTTTTTCTAAAGAGCCCATTTAACTCCATCACAAAAACTGGCATGTAAAATATGCCCTGACTTGCAGGAACTGTCTCAAATAATCCTTGTTTGTTTAGGGAGGATTCCTTCTCAAAAAATATTTCTTCCACAAAGGGGGGTGATGTGTATTTTTCTAAACTTTAACCAAAAGATATGTACTGAAAATACATTTTCAACAAAAATAGTTTATTTTGGACTGATATGGCAGTCATGTTTTTTAGCACATTAACCAAATGATCTAGTATTTCTGAGTCCTTGAGCATCCATCTGTTGTTATGTTTTTTCCATTGCAGAGAACATGCTCAGTCAGTAAAGACCACTAAAAAAGGCATTTAAGGGACCTGAATGTGAGAAGATTTCAGCCCCACACCCTTATTTTCACTCTCAACTACTATTTCCCTTCTCCTGTCCAAAGGAGACAGGACTTTGACTTTACGTGATGGCCAATCCACTGGCCCTCTGCATCATTTCCTTACTCATCCCATGACGGTCTTCTTCAGCTCCTAAGCCAAAAGTCCAAGTCTGGCAATGGCCATCTTTCTTCAGGACCTGGAGCAGAGTTACTACCATATACTGCACCAAGTACAGACTCATATAATGGTTTGGGTTGGGAGGAACGTTTAAAGATTATCTAGTGCAAACCCCCCGCAATGATCAGGGCCATCTTCAATTAGATCAAGTTGCTCAGAATCCCTTCTTACCTGACCATGAAAGTTTCCAGGGATGGGGAATCTACCACCTTCCTTGGGAAATCCATTTACCACCCTCATTTAGAAAACATCTTTCTTGCATCTATCTATTAATCCTCCTCCAATTGCTCCTAGTCCTGTTGGAAAAGGTTCTGGTAAACTGTTTATCCCTATTTTTCTTATAGCCCCCTTCAAGAACCTGAAAGGCTGCTGTAAAGTCCTTCCAGAGCCTTCTCTTCTCCACACTGAATAACCCCAGCCCTCTGGGCCTTTCTTCATAAGAGAGGTGCTCCATCCCTCTAATAATCCCCATAGATTATTTCCTGCTCTGGATCTGCTTGAACAGGTCTATGTCCTTCCTGTGCTGAATCAGCAATGTAGCACATTTGAGACCTTACCCAGCAGGAAAGACATTTGCTACTGCTGCTCCAGTGTACACCCAGCGATCGGAGAGTGTTCCTTTCTTACGCTTCTCTTGAGGCAAGTGTACCATAGCAAGAGAACCTCTGGTCTGGAACCTCAGCTACACTAAATAATCTGGACACAGGAATACCAATTGCACTGTAAGGAAGTGATAATTTGATTGGGATAGCAAATAAATATATACAGAAGACATAATTATTTAATGCTGTATTGTAATGGGATTTATTTTCTTCTAAAGCATTTCCTGAAAATAAAATTAGACTCTGTTGCAACCAGCATATTTCTATAATCTATTTTTATCGCTGTAGACACTGGGGAAACAGTAAAATTGTTTAACATTCCCTGCTCTATTGATTTAGCCTGAGCCCTTGGGAATCACTTTATAGACTCGTGAAATGGGTGATACTTGTTGCTGAACAACAGGTCAGGTTGATTTCTCTGCAACAGTCTCTTATGCAGAGGACATCACATATTTGGCATGTAAGTATGAACTTGCTTATAGTAAGACTTAGTTTATTAAGTTTACAGTAAGACTGAGTTATAGACTTAGTTTAGTCTCCCTTCCTACAAGGTAAAAAGAAATTTAATGAATTAATTCTTGGGACTGCTGTATGGCTTAATAAAGCAAGCATTTCAAAACTGACACATAAGATCATTCATGCATATGTTATTTTTTTTTACAGAGTGGCAATAATTAGTTACAGAATTGTACCAGTAACATTTCAGCACTGATTACTCCTACAGTTTATCAGTTTCTTAACTGTGGATAACAGCAATAAACAGAACATGGAAGCCAATGTTTGCTAACATATATTCTATGTAATATTTTGGCACACACAACCAGCCTACTTCATCCGATAAAAGTGGTTGCAAAGTATAAAAGTAGATCATTAGAGTGTTTATTTGGCCACACTTTTCCTGGGCTTTTTAATTTTGAGAAATAGCATATTTGATTCTCTTTCATTTGCTCTGCTTTCAAAAAGCACATGGACAAAATAGCAGTGTGGGCTGATTCAGCCAGGCTTTGTTTCATCAAACTAAGTCATACATGTGAACTCAAAGAAAGAAGGTGGCTTCTCCCTTTCCTAGTATTGTTGCATGCTTTCACAAGCAAAACTTTGGGAGATGTAACAAAATAAACAGATTGTTTTTAAACAGATGTTCTTGTGCTGGTCTGCATGGGAACATTTGATATATGAGGGAATAGTCTAAGACTCATTACAAAAATAATATTTAAATTGGAACAAGTGCTCTTGTGATTTACACCTAATGTTGTTCTCACTCTGACGGACAGCCAAATGTTACAGAGCAAACATCCAGTGCCCGTTCTCATTTTGAAGCAGCACAGAAAATATATAGAGAGAAATGCAGGAAGGGTGCATGAAACCTTCCAGAGTTTGTGTTAAGATGCAGTTCAACGAGTTGTATGTAATGGGCTTGGTTACTGCTACTCTCAAATTTTTTAAAAGCCATACATGTTTTTAGTAACTAGCTTGGCTTTAAGACTAGGTATTTCATGGTTGTCTAGGAGAGCTAAATGTTAAATTTCTTTTCAGTTTGACTCCTGAGCTACCATTCAAAAAACCTGATCCAACAGAGCCCCTGGGAGCTCAGAGCACATTGCTGTATCAAATTTTATGTCAGCTTCAAAATGTCTCCCATACTATGCCAACTGCTAAAGCTGCATTCCAATGAGAAATCACCCATCTATTATTGAAAGCACTCTTTGAGTGCTTAAAGAGGAGAATGAGAATATTCCAGATGGAAAATCAGTGTGGGGGATATCCCACAGAGTGGTGAATCTCTGATAGGGAACACCATGAGCATGAGAAAAGCTTGTCTTCCAGAGGATAGAAGTGCAGGTGAGTGCAGGATGTGTATGGAATTTTGGAGGGAAATTAGGACAGCTGTTCCTGTGGATCTTCTGCTAAACTGGAGGAATAAGACATGGCAGGGACATGCTAAATGGAGGGATACACCAGTTCTCCACTGTCTCCGGTTTGTAAGGATGTGGGGCTGTCAATCAGCATGCAGAAAACTTTATTCCTGGCAGAAAGTGTGATGCTTAGATTTAGGATAGGTTGTTTAGATTGGTCCACAGTTCAGGGGAGTAGTAGAGAAAAACTAAATTCCCCCAAAGAATGTTTCAGTAAGGGATGATTTATAAAATCCCATCTCACAGTTCATTAGAGTATTAGTAAATACAGGTGTAAGCATATAAATATCGGTGATTTTTTATTTAATTTCAAAATCCCATGTCATGTGGTATACATGTTCTGATCATATAGGCACTCATAGTTTGATGTCATGAGTAGCAGTAATAAGAGCCTAGGAAAAAAAAAAAGATGAAAAAATCTAGAAATGGGCTGCATTCAAAAAGAATTTCTCAGATGTATTTTATGAACTCATACATTTCTTAGAGCTCTGCAAGGAGCTTTTGTAGAGGTTGACTTAGAAATCAGGTCTGGTGGCAGGTACTAGCTGCAGCCAAATACCTCAGTGGGTCATATTGTACAGTGATGGCTACTCTGGACTCGACTGAAGATTTCTGATAATGTCTCTGGAGCGTCTAGTGCAGAGCATGATGAAAAAGCCTATGCCCGTGCCAGTATGGAGCCAAACCAAACATACATAAGCCTGGGACAGCCTAGAGTTGATCTTATGACCAAATTTCCAAATAAAACTCAAAACATACCAACTTTCTTTTCACTTACTTTAAAAAAAAAAACTTGACAGAACCTTTTAGAAAAGTGAGGAGAAAATTATAACTGGAGATAAAATGTTGCATGATCCCTTAGCTAGATGTCTGGAATTCAGTCAGCCCCTGAGACAATCCTGGACATGAGATCTAATTCCTTTATCTTCTTTATCCACAAGTCTAGTTCATACTATAACTACAAATCAAAACTCAAACTTTATCTTTGAAGACACAGAAGTATATTCCAAATATTTTCAGTTGCCTTTCTTGTCTGGCAAGAGATGACAACCTTGGATGAAATTATCTTTCCAGTCTGCTCTAGTCTGAAGTTTGCAACAAAATTGATCTTTTCTGTTTCATTTTTCTTTTTAAAGCAGGGATTTTTCAGGAACATTGGTGACTTAAATGGCAAAACATTTCAGCCCATTTTGCTTCCTGCTTTTCCTTCCTAAATATATAATTCCATAAGATTGCCACCAGATGGCACATACAAGTGCTCTCCAGACAGTTCTCCATAGCCCACTCAAGAAAAAGAGAAGGTAGAATTTGCCATTTGATGTCTGTGTCATTTGCTTTCTCATAACCCAGGGTACAATACAGGAGGCTTTTCATACTTCTAGCACTCTCAATTTAAATAATTATTCCATCCATGAACAGTGAGGGTAAAAATATTAATGAAGAACTGTATGTCTTTCATATGTACATAGTTTTTCCACATTATCCAGATGACAAAAAAATGCTACCAAATTTTTATACTTGTTCACAATTCTTTCTCTGGCTTAACTTTGTTGATTGTCATCTCATGTCAATTAATTTTACGTTATTTAATATGTTAGGCGCCAAAGAGATATTAAATAACAGCAGTACTTCAATGTGAAAATAGTTAAATAGTTAATAGCTAACTCATTCTCTAACAAAAGTGTAACACCCTTTAGCTACACTTATGAAATACAAAAGAAAGAGTGTTTGAAGCTAGATTTTTTTTTCATATGCAAATACCTCATCTTTTAGTGCTGCCTAAAATAGTGAAAATGTAGTAAGAACCATTCTTGAAAAAGGCTCTTTTGGATTAATATTTAACAAAAAAATGTAGAAGAAGAAATGTGCCAATGAAAGAGGTCTTGGCAGAAATGTCTGCTAATATTTTGATTGTCTTCAGCTGGTGCTGCAGCCAGAAAGAGTGTGAGTATATGACACAATTTACCCTATGGTTCAGCTCCTGAATCACCCCCATTGGGTGATTGGACCCAATTGGACTTGGACCTCCAAGTCACTTGCCTGGTGGTCTTGTGGAAACAGACAAGCAAAGGATAGGGCTGGGGAGGGCTGGTAGGCTTCTGAGTCTCATCCTCCCCAGGGACCAGCAGAAGACCAGCAGAATATGACTGCTGGGTCACCTGTATTATCACTGGGTGAAAAGCCCATTAGGCGAAGTTTGAAAAATCTAGGTTTCTCTACAGAATATCCTGAGAGATTCAGAACACCTAGAAGGTGAATTTTTCATAGGTGCCCTCCTATTTCTCATAGGTTCCCTTTCCCTTTCTGAAAGGCTACAAGGCTACTGTACCTCCATTGACAAGGAAGGGAAGACAAAGAGCCTCACCAGACTGACACCTTATGTGAATCTTCTTCTAAGCTCCTTTATAAAATAAAAACTGAAATTGGGTCATATAACCACCCCATGTGGACATACTGATATGTTGATACATGACATCCTTTCTCATTCATCTCTCATGGTAAAATTATATCTAGACCTCTATGTTTTTAAGGTCAAAGAGATGCATCTTGTCCTCCAGGCAGAATTTAGTGGGACGAGTAAAAGACAGTGATGATAAGGTTAGTTAGTTAGTTAGTTAGTTAGTTAGTTAGTTAGTTAGTTAGTTAGTTAGTTAGTTAGTTAGTTAGTTAGTTATGTGTAGTTAGTTCTTAGGGGTTTTTACTCCCATTTTTTTTTTTTATTCCACAGGAAAATGTTGCATCTGGTGCAGATGAAAAATAGCAATAAAGTTTCAATTGTAATAATATCTTTCTTTGAATTTAAAAATGGTGCCTTAGTCATAAGTCTGATTCCTGTGTTTGCATTCTGAATCATTTCTACTTGGTTTATTGACAAAAATAACATTTTGTTACATTTATTTTCTCAGAAAAATATGAAAGGTAGAACTGCATACTCAGTTCTATCTTTTCCTTTCTAAATTTGAGATTGTGAGGAACCTATTTTGTGTCATTATAGTAAGGAGCAGTTTTGGCATTATTTAAAGAAAATATAAGACTTTCCTCTACTTTCCTAAAATAGCAACAAAATTTACCTGAGATGCAGACTTTAACAGTAAAAGTGTTATCCAGTAGTTTTTTCCATATGGAACTAACAGTATGATAGGATGTGGAAATTTTGGAAGGAATTCATGATAGTAAATGAAAAACAAAAATAAAGATGGACCAGTTAAATACACTCAGATATGGGTAAGAGATATTTGACTACAGTTCCCCAGGGTTCAGTAGCTAATTTTAAATCAAGAACTTTAGACTTCTTTTGCCACTCAGTTTCTCTGTGGGGATAGAGTTTGACCATATCAAATCTCCTTCCAGTTTTCACTTGGCAATGTTACTGTAGTACCGTCATTTTCAAATGATTTACTCTTCTTAATGCTGGTTTCATTTACATCTGAATGTGGCCCTTGGTATTAGTTCGCGACAACTGGAGTTTTTTTCAGATTTTAACACACACATGTGCTAACTTCGTTACAGAATGTGTTTATCTTGTCAAGTAATTTTCAGCTTTTGAAGCAGCAAAGTTGCAAGTAAGTACAAAAACAAGAGCAAAAAGACCTCTTTCTTACTAATGCTACCACAGGTGTGTGTGCAACAGCACTGTTCTTCAAAATGGTCAACTGATGAGTTTGCTGAAAGACTCAGGTTTCCTCCAGTTCAAAGAGAGATGAAAACATGAAAGAATGTGAAAAAACATTTTGAGTGTGAAACTTGGTGTGAGATAAATTACATTTATTTTTCTTCAGCTTGCTGGTAGTCTTTTATTATTTTAAATTACCTATTTAGAAATATTTTAGAATTAAATGATGAGTATTTCCAGTTAATCTTAGTAGGAGGTTGGTGTTTCTCCTTAAGAAAATTCAAGCATCCCACTGCATTCATTTGTCTAACTGCTAATATAAATGATGATCTGTTGAAGTGATCTCTCTTGGCAAGATATAAAACTGGCAAGGATTTCTGGACAGTTGAGTACATTTACTTTATGAACAAGTACACTGTTCTGTGTACCAGCATTCATTGCATTGCATTAAACAGTCCTGTGAACATAATATGACTTTCTGAGAATTTTAACTAACAAATCTTTTGCTGAGAGGATATAAGACTTACAGTGATTAGGGCTTCAGTTTTGTAAGGGTTGACAAGTTTCTTTAAGAATTCTGAGAGAGAGAAATCCAGCTAATTTGACCATGAAGAAGGGAATGAATATCCTTTATCTCCTTTGCCCTGTACCATATCTAAACTTAGTGTAATCATCTGGAATGAAATTATGGTCACATTTAAAGAATAGACGTGGTTTGACTTCTGTGTATCCCAGATGGCATCATTAACACATGGTATTCTCTTGGTATAACATGGTTGTTAAGGAAAAATTCTGCAAGCACTGGTTAACTCACTGGTTAAGTTCATAACTACTTTCAGGTTAATGTCTTGCAAATATGGGTGGGTGACAACAACAGTATTTTTTTGTGGAAAATCTTCTAGAATTGCTAATTTACTCTGTCTGATAATTAGCCCCACAAGGTGGAGGTGGATGCAAGATCAGATCCTGACTGACAAAGACTGGGGCCTGTATTAGGAAAAGACTATCAGTCTGTGGGTTGGTGAACCTTGTTTTACATTGCCTTTTTAATCTTTGTGTTGATTGAACACTATTCTTGAGAAAATTGGACCTTTTTCATGTCTTGGAAATAAAATGCTACAACATATAAGCAAAAAAATGCAAAAACTTACTACCTTTTTCTGCACCTGTATTGCAGCATTTTTATTTTTATAGCTCTAAAGAAACACACTGAAAATATAGAAATGTTTTTCTGAATCTGTACATAACTTCAAATGTTGTTTTGGAATGGAAAAGCTTGTAAGAAAAATTCTCGTAAAATTTGACTTTGTATATCATTATATTTATGACACCACCATTCACTGATGGCACAGTACAGTGATTATAAACAGAACAGTCAAAGTTTAATCATTCCCATCAGCAGTGATTTCCCTCATCCTCAGATGCCCTTAAATGTACCATCTTTAAGCTGACACAGCACAATCTACCAGTATTTTGCCTATTTGAGAAATGAGCCCCTTGACTCTAAATTGGGCTGCTCAGCAACCTGCAACTCTAAATTTAAAATAACTATCAGATCCTGCATGGTCACCATATAACTCCCAGTATAATGCTTTTCTCTGCTAGAGTAAGTGCACGGGCATGAAAAAAGGTTCAAAGTAAGATTAAATAGAACATGAAACGGTTGTTTAATCAGTTACATTTGTTCTTGGAAGTCAGTAAGTATCACTGACCCGGCATAATTTTGGACAATCAGATTTTCCTATAAAATTTGAAACTGAGTACTTGCGCAAGTATAGTCAGTAAAGATCACACTGGACTCTGCAGGGGAGTGGAGTTATTTTCCTGAATGTTTTAGCTGTATCTTAACTTGGATGGTTGTGTTCAGCCTTCTTACATTTCCACTGATAATTGACAGGAAATACTCTAGTTTTTAATCTATTGGTTTAGGATTTTTCTGTTTTGGCTTGGTTTGGTTTAGGGTTTTTTGTTGTGCTGCTTTATTTTTTTCCTCACTGTCATGTGCTAGAAGTAGTTTGTACTGCTGGTACAGCTGGATTTGGCACATATTGATGAAAAATCAGTTCTAGATAATGGTGTTGGATTGTCAGGTTTATAACTGAGTTTAGTAGATGTGAAAATTAGATGCTGATCTTCCTATTTATATTTGGAGTTTGCACCTGCAAGTAACTGTTGGCCAATAGCTGACTATCTAGCAGATCTGGTTGCTGTCATTTACTCCTGGTGTGTGACTTAGGAATTTTAGTTTCCCTACTTTTTAGTGTGGCCCAGGTGATGTGAACATCCATGGTGTTCAGTTAACTGAAACTACAAACAAAATTGCAGGTGAAATAATTTGCCTGAAGAGTTAAAATATTTTGGAACACATCCTTTGAGAAAACTCTTAAAAGACTGAACAAGATCTCAGTGCTGAGAGATACTATTCCTGTATATGGCTCATAGAACACTAGATAATCTTCCTAGTTCAGGGTCATTATGCAGTATAAAATGGTTATTAGCAAATTAATGAAAAGAATACACACAGCAACAGTGCAAGCACAGAGTCCAGATGAAACCCTGGTGTAATCAGTGGACCTTAATTGATTTCATATGAGCTGTTTCTATCTCCACTTAGTAATTTATGTGAGTGCTTAAAATAATTTTGTGAAATCACTCTGATTAGCACTACATCAAAATGTCTGATAAAACAATGACTTTGCTTTACTAAATTAAAAGGATTTTAACATCAGAAGTGATTATATTTTATGAACTTGGACTTTGATGAAGAAAGGAATGTAGTTTTCTTACCAAAAGATCAAAATTGTTGTATACAGCTGTAAAAAACACTCATAAGGGCATCAAAGAATAATATTGTGCTCTGTCTTTTGTTAATACAGAATGTGGAATTCCAATTTGCATTTGCATCACTTGGCAAACCTGCTGTAAAAACAAACTCAACACCACCATTCCTATTTTTTAAAATATTTTGTCTAGTTGTATTACCAGAGATCTTTGTCAGAGATCTTTGCTTGAGGTCAAAGAGGCCATTGAATTGCCTGTATTCAAGGGTAAATAATCTAACAGAAGACACAGAAGACTGACATGAGCTGAAGGTGTCTCCTTCAGTCTTTGCCAGTTCTTTCCAAATTGAATGCAGATGTATTTAGGGGAAAACTACTGATGACAGGAATGATCTCAAAATGAAGACGTACAAGAGTAGCCCTTCCAGTGACAATAATTTTAATCCAGGTGATATAAATAATTGAAAGGAATTCCTCTTAAGCTCTTTTAGCCTCAAGGAATATGTGCCACAAAATTCAATGAAACAAATTAACAATAAAGTATTTTTGCCCAAATCCAAGGTTTTAACTAAGGATTCAGCTTGATAATACCATTGCCACCATTCTGTTCAGCACTAAGAAATGCCTTTTACCCACCCTGTTTGCCTCCTAAGATATGGTTTCCCCAAAATTCTTCCAGTCAGTGTTTTACTGACAAATAATAGTGCCATTTATCCTTCTTACCTGATGAATCTTCATATCAAGTCATTGCAAAGTTTTTAAAAGCCGGTGACTCCCTCACACTTTGCCTAAAATGGAGATAGTTCATCAAAGTTTTTTAAGCAGATCACAGGACTGAGCTACATTTCAGTCACCAATTTTAAAAAAAACCATAGAAACATATATGAAAGTCCTTTAATGGGGATGAACTCTTACTTCAAGTGCAACCATGTGCAAAACAAGTGCAAAACAAGTATGTGTTGTTTGCTCTCTATATCTTTCCACCTCTGTGTTGAAAGTAAGGCTTTTATATATTGTTTAAGAAAACATTTTGTGAATCACATTTGGTCCAAGGGCTGCCTTTTTCAGTTTATATAGAAAATATAAAACAAATGGAAAATGTTGATCTACCCAGGATCCAAAGTGAATAGCATATCTGGACCTAAACTGCCAACACTCAAGAACAAACTTATGTGAGGCAAAAATTCCAGAGGCAGTCAATATAAAAAATTTGTCTGATGCTACAGGCTTTCTCTTTGTCTCCATGTCATTAGGGTTAGACTTGCTTGAAATTCTTACAACAGCACTTCCCAACAGCACTTCCCAACAATATCTAACAATGAGTAGCAAAAAGAAAATAGGAATCTCATTTCTCCAGATGTAAATCTGACACCATGCTGAATATTGTCATATTTTTCACATCACAGTGGCTGTTGAACCATGGGAAGCAGATGAAATGAAGGGGGAAAAGTACATGCAGCACAAGCTGCAGGCAGCTATCATTCACAGGGGGGTTCCTCACCTGAAAGGCCTATGATTGCTTATCTTATCCTTATGTGAGAATGACTAAAGCATGGACAATACCACCTCAGAACTGGACAAAAAATTGAAAACTTTTTTTGACTCCTAATCTCTCCTTGGAATGAGGGAGAGTGAAGAAAAAAATACCCAATTTACATGAATCCCCTCTTTATCACAGGGCACAGAGTATTCTGTAAAAGGTAAGTGTTCACATTTCTCACCATCTTTGTTTTAAGGTTAAATTAGGTTAAATTAGACTCACAGGAGTCAAATGAACACACAGAGTTGCTTTTTCCTCTATAAAAAAGTCCCTTAGATGGCAACTTCCCAGAATATAATTGTATCTGGATAAGTACTCTCTATTTTCTCACTGACAACTAGTAAATGGGAGTGGTGTTTTAAATGTAGAGTAGCTCAAATCAATGTTTTTTTAATGTCATTTGACTACCTTGCCTATGGACAAAACTAAACTATAACACATTGTGAGAAAATAATTTTACCATCTGAATCATAACCCTGAAAGCACAGCATAGCAGGCTCTTCAAAGGTTTTGGGAACCAAAACATGAAATCATGTCAGAAATCAGAGTAACTTGACCTAAGTATGGAGAGAGTAAAGGAGTTCTTCCTAAAATGGGAAGAAGCCTTCTGTAGATAGAGGGATCTTTCCCCTGGGTTCCAGAGTCATAGGGTTGAGATGAAGTTCAAAGTCAGACAAAGACAATATCTTTGACCTTCTCTTAGCAAAACAAACACTAATGGTGAGTGTCAGTAACAGTTCAATTGCAATGAATGTTTTTCTTAAAGGACATGGTAGACTCAGGGACTTTGCTCTCCCTTTCCAAGGGTAAGCTTGTTCCACTGCTGGAAGACTGCACTTTAAGTCAACTCAGAAACTGAACAATGCCAATGTATTATTGTGGCAAGAGTAGCTCCACGGACATGGAAAATTATGAAGGAAGGATTTGGATCTTCTCAGTCTTGTAGTTACTGAATACAAAAGCCAAGTTCTCACCTAATGTCTGTATATCACGGAAGAGGAAAACCTTTAGAGAAGTTTTCCTTCCATACTGATTCCCCATCTACTTTTGCTTAAACAAGTATTTTCTTCATGGTGAATTTTTCTGAGTACAAAGGTTGGTACAAAGGTTTGACATTGAAATTTTTGTAGAATTTCTTCTATGCCATCTGTCAGTTTTGCTTTTCACTTGCTAGCTTTAATTATAGTTGCCTTTAATCACACTTTTTGTCCCTATCACCTTGATTTTTATCATAAACCTTTCATGTAGATCTGAAACAATTATAAGTCTTGCCTTTCTAAGATTTTGATTTACTTTTACATTCAGTAAGTAGGAATCATCTTTCTCACTAAATTTCAACTGTGTTCTGGGATTTTGGGATATTTTTAAGGTTTTTTTTTTTTTCTGCAGTTCATCTATAGTGATGATCTGTGCATGTGCATCTCACTTATAAAGGCTTCATCAAATGGTTGTTCCTATCTCAGGAGGCAACTGTCTCTACAATAATTCTCAACAAATGCAGACCAAATGACATTGGTAGCTGCTGCATTCACTTCTGTCTGGTACAGCAAATGCTGTCTTCATATTTAGCGCATTTCTAATCTTATTTCTTTACAACTGCAGTCTAGACTTTTCTAAAAAAAAAATGCCTGTTCAACAGCAGGACACAGTTTAGGTCTGTACTTGCTTTCACACTACATGGAGCCTTTGTTTCTTGAAAACAAGAGCTGCTCCCTACTTAATTTTTCTTTTGTCTTACAGTCTCTTTGAAACTGTCACTTTTTTGACTTCATGTTGCTATTCCTGTGAGGTTATGCTTTACAAGTTCACTACTGTAGAAGTGGTATTGTCTTGCTTTTCTTCCAAGAAATTGATCTGGCTTTGTGCTGCTATCATAGAATAACTGAAGCTGGAAGTCTCAAAGCAGGGTCAGTTCTAAGCTCAGATCAGGCTGTTTGGGGATTTGGCCAGTTGGGTCTTAGAAGCTACTAAGAACACAGATCATCCAAACTCCCTGGGCAACCTGTTTGGTTGCTGTTCTGCCCACATAAAGGAAAAGTTTATTATGGCTGAACTTCTTGTTTCAATTTATTTCCATTTTCTTTTGTTCTTCTGCTGAACACTGCTGAAGATACTGGCTCCATCTGCTCAGTCATCTCCACATAGCTTCTGCCAGACTGGTCTCGGGTCTTCCTCAAACCCATCTCTCATTCAGGCTAAATAAAGCCTATTCTTATCCTTTTCTCAGGACAAATGCTCCAGCCCCTGATCATCTTGATGGCCCTCTGCTGAAGTCATTCCATCTTACTCCATCTTAGTTCAATAGAAGAAAGAAAAATAAGTCTTTCTTCTATTGGATAGGGTGTGTCTGAGGAAACTGGATGCACTACAGTGTTCTAAAATGTGGCCTAAAAACTGTCAAGTAAAAGTGAATAATTGCTTCTGCTAATACATCCCCAGGAAGCTGTCAGCCTTTGATGTGAGGACATGCTGCCAGCTTATATTCATTTGGTCTACCAAGGCCTCAGGTCCTTTTCTACCAAGCTGCTTCTTGCCAGTATCCTAGTAGGGCCAGCTTGTACCAAAGGTTTCTTCCAGTTGAAGGATTTGGCATCTCTCCTTGCTGAAATCCCACTGGTGCATTTCTCCACTTGTCTACAATTTTTTTCCCACTTTTTCCAGCTTCTTCACTTCCAATCCAACACCATAGGGCTTCCCCACCTTCTGTGCAGTTGGGATTTCAGCCTCTCTGCTGAGTCTCTCTCATCTTCCCAGACAGAGTATTCCTGACCTTTGTTCCACATCTCCTTAACGTGCCAACCTGGCTCCTCAACGAACACACGGCTGCTCCAAGTAAGGACATGGTCTCCCACAATGTCAGCCTTTAGGCTCCCTCCACAGCCCTGCTGGAGACAACCCTCCTCTTTCCCAGATGCAACTGCATGACATTCCCAAATCAGAAGGCAGCCAAGGTAAAAGATGTATATACATTTTAGCATAAACAGCTGAATAAGTATGTAGCAGCTGATAGATTTAGTTGAAGAAAAATTGTGGAATAGCTACCCTTTTCCAGCAACAGTCACTCTAAAGTTTCTAGAAGACCATCTACAAGTCCCCAAAGATGTTAGAAGAAGGTCTCAGAAGATACAGAAGAAGAGCCTGGAAACTACTCTGCAAACTATCGTGTCTCTTAGCTTCAGTTTTTCACATTTTAACAGTTCTTGCTTACGTCAAAGTCATATTCTCCTAGCAATCCCATTCTCCATTTTGGGTCTCTGATTTTTACTACAATTCAGTCTTGAATTCGGGTTTCCAAAAACCATCAAAATTACATATTTAACTTGACAGTTTCAAATCTGTTGTAAATGCTTAAAAAGTTCCATCCTCTCTTTTTTAAGTTTTCATAAGAAACTGATATCTTTTAAAAGACTTCATCTCTCTAGGAGTTCTGTTTTCCTAAAATATCTGTAGTACAGGCTGATAACTACTTTATGCCATTTCACTTTTCTGCAATAATAAATGCTTCTCATACCTCTGGCCCAAGAGTACATATATAAAAAGGAAAGTATTTTCTACTTCTTTTTTTTTGAAGTTGATTTATTCATCCTTATGAAAATACGGAATTCATGCTCAACTTTTCTGAGAAATTTTTACTGCCTTTTATTATTTAGCTTATTAGCTACTAGGCATTTAGTAACTCACCACTTTCAAGTTTTAAGAAACGGTTCCTCCTTTTCTTTAGGCAGTGGTCTGTGGGGGACTTGTGTCAGATTATGTGACAACATAATACTGAGCAAGTTAGCAACATAAAAATAAAGATGTTGTGAAGGTGAGAAATAGATATCTAAGCAGACCTTCTACAAGAAAAAAAATAAAATTGTAATACTCAGGATGTACTTTATTCTACTCAAGGCCTAAAAAGGTTATCTGTTAGTGCAAATTGATGAGATAGAAAAAGACACAGAAGGGCATTTAAAGACATACATTTAGACTCTTGGCTGAAGCTGTAAGCAATAAACTACATAGTTCAGACTCACAAAAAAGGCAGATCTGAGAAAAAAACTGATCCAGAAACTGATGTCACATTTTCTGATTTGAATACAGTGAACTGGTCACTAAACCCCATATTCTTTGAATATTTAAAAACTTTTTCAGTTTTAAAGTTAGTTTCTTTAAGCAAAGTTCATTTGGGCACATTCAGATCAAACATCATTTAGAAGGTTGTGTTGCTCACAGAATTTTTGTGTGAAGGAAGAAGGTGAGCAGCATTCCAGATTCCTGGAGTGTGGGTAACATACGTTCTTGACACAACAGGTGAGGGAGTCAAGCAGGGAGGGCTCCCGACTGGACCTGTTGTTTTTGAACTGAGAAGGACTGGTGGATGATGTTGTGGTCAGAGGCCATCTTGGGCACAGCAATTGTGGAATCAGAGTTTCCAGTTCTCAGAGAAATAATGAGGGGGATCAGTGGCCCTGCCACCTAGGACTTCCACAGGGCAGACTTTGGTCTGTTTGGAAGACCTATTGACAGAGTCCCTTGTCAGGCAGTCCTGAAGGGCTAAGGAGTCCAGGAAAACTGGACATTCTTCAAGAAAGAAATACTAAAATACAGAAACAGGTCATCCTCATGTGCTGAGTGATGAGATAGCGGGGAAGATGACCTGCCTGACTGAACAGAGAGCTTTGGCTGGAACTCAGGAAAATAAGGAGAGGTTGTGACCTTTGAAAGAAGGGGCTGGCAACTCAGGAGGACTGAAAGGACATTGTGAGGTTAAGCAGACAGAAAATTAGAAGGGCCAAAGCTCAGCTTGAACTTAATCTGACTAGTATCATAAAAGACAAGAAAAAATGTTTCTATAAACATAAAGCAACAAAAGGAGGGCTAAGGAAAATCCCCTTGTAATGTCTTCTTTGCCTCAGTATTTAACAGCAAGGCAGTTGTTTTCTGGGTACCCAGCCCTCTGAGCTGGGAGACAGAGATGAGGAGCCGAATGATGCCCCCATAAACCAAGGGAAAATGGTAAGTGAACTGCTATACCACTTAGACAGACACAAGTCTATGGGACCAGATGGGATCCACCCAAAGGTGTTGAGGGAACTGGGGGAAGTAGTCTCTGAGTCACTTTCCATCATTTACCAGCAGGCCTCGCTAACTGGGGAGGTCCCAGCTAACTGGAAGTTGACAAATGGGACAAGATGTAGTTGTTGTCTATCTAGGTATCAGTAAATGTTTTGACACCATTTTCCACAGCATTCTCCTGGAGAAATTGGTGGCTCATGGCTTGAATAGGTAAAAAAACTGGCTGGATGGCTGGGCCTAGAGAGTACTGGTGAATTAAGTTATATCCAGTTGGTGTCTGGTCACAACTGGTGTTCACACGGCTCAGTGCTCGGGCCACTTCTGTCTAATATCTTTACTGATGACTGTCTAATATCTTATCCAATTAGATTGGATATTAGGATTTTTTTTTTTTCACTGAAAGGTTTGTCAAGCTTTGGAACAGGCTGCTCAGGGAAATGGTGGAGTCACCATCCCTGGAGATGTAATGTGTAAAAGATGTGTACATATGGCACTTACAGACCTGGTGGACTTGCCAGTGCTGGTTTAACAGTTGGATTTGATGATCTTAGAGGTCTTTTCCAACCTAAATGATTCTATGATCCTATGCTCTTAAAATGAATACTCTAAAGGTCAGGAGAAATACTGCAGAATATACACCCATTCTCCAAAATGAGTGCCAAGTTGCTACATATCTTTGCTTTATATAGAAAAAGAAATATTAGAAGTGTTAAAAGTGACATAACGCTAGAGTGAGAGCCTGACTGGCAGATGACAAATGTTGAACACCCACTAAAATATTATTCTTTTTCATTTCAGTACTTTTCAAAGTTCTAAAAAGGATGCTTCAATCCAGCAGAAACGAAACATGAACTTCTGCACTTGGAGTGAGAAATGTTGCTTTTTTTAGTATTGGTATAAACTAATACCAACTCCTTTTTCAATTATAGATATGCTTAAAACACCATATAAAGACACTGTATCATCAAGGAGCTAAGAACAAAAAAATGCTTATGTCTGGTTATGATGATCACACAAGACAAGCACTGAAGACACTACTCTGATGCTTAAGGAGACTTTGTTTTATAATTTAGCTATCCAAAGAAATTAAGTACTGATGCATTCATCTGTTTTCATTATGCTGGTTATGATAAGATTCCTAAGCAATACCCAGAGTAGTGAAATGTGACACAATAACCAAAGGAAACTCTGGAAAATGTATGCTTGAAATGACAAGTGCACTTAATCTAGTAAATTCTTAACCCTTCTGTTTCCCTTCTCTGTGACCAATGGTTTCTGCTGATGTGTCAGTGAAAAGAATACTTATTTTATCAGTGCCTCAAAGTGTGCTAATTACCTCATTTCTAAGAAATGTTATATTATGACTGGCAACAGCTCTTTCACATCCACTCTACTCAGTAGGAATTTCTTGGCAGAGCAGTGTTCTTGATACATGTAATTAGCATTTCCTCTCATTATAAATAATTGTTCCTCATTTTCTACCACTTCTTTTCTAGGCTATTGATATATTTCCAGTAACAACAGATAAACCTGAGAAAACTGGGAGCATCTTTCTTATGAGGAGAGACTGTGGAAGCTGGACCTGTTTAGTCCAGAAAAGAAGACTGAGAGGGGACCCCATTAATGCAAATAAATATCATAAGGATGGATGTCAAGAGGATGGTGTCAGACTCTTTTCAGTTCTGCCCAGTGATGGGACAAGGAGTAATGGCCATAAACTAAAACACAAGCAGTTCCACCTCAACATGAGGAAGAACTTCTTTACACAGAGGGTGCCTGGGCACTGGAACAGGCTGCCCAGGGAGGTCATGGAGTCTCCCTCTCTGGAGACACTCAAAGCCCATCTGGACTGTTTCTGTGTCACCCGCTCTAGGTGACCCTGCCTTGTATGGGGGGGTGGACTAGATGATGACCTCTTCAGAGGTCCCTTCCAACCCTAACAATTCTGTGAAATTGTTTCGTGAGTCTTCCATATGCCAATTTTGTTACTGTTTGCACCCAATCCCGTGCCACTGGCTATGCAGTATATTAAGGATATTAATGTTTGTGTTTGGTGAAAGTTATATTTTCAACTTGTTTGGAAAAATTGTATAATTCTGCGAATATGATTGTCCATAGCATACTTATTTATCTTCTTTGTTTGAAGCTTTTATCTTTGGTACAATTTGAAATATTGGATAAGATTCAGTTCAAGATGAAGACACAAAAAGTACTGTCTATATATTAGCTGAGTGCTTAAACCTCCAGTGTAATCAACAAAGATAGAGTCAATACAGTCAATGATGTTCAGAGTTATTCAAGCAACCTTCCAGGGTGTCTGATGTGATTTGAGAAATATGAATGTGTGAAGTTTTTTTCAACTTTACTGTGCTTGGAGATACAGGAGAGGAAAAAAAACCAAAAAAAACCAATGCATTTTAGACTTCAACTGTATGAATTATTGTCTGCCACTACAGACATAATATCAAAAGTATCTCAAATCCCAGGCAGGTATTGTCAAGTTATTCAGAAATAAAATAAATTAAAATAGATATTTCAATCTTAACTGCCTGATATTAGCAATCAGCATAGAATTATTTTGCTATAAATTTGCTATTCCGTAATTACAACAATTCAGCTTTTATAAATTCTTAGTTAATTTACTAAAATAAATGTCACTCAACATGATGAAGTTCATGGCACTTTGTTGAGCAACGGGTAATCACCCATTACTCAGAAATTCGTAATTTATAGTCTTAATGAAAGTAATACACTGCAGAAGAACCATGACTATTGTGAGTCATCATTTTTATTGTGCACTGAAGGTAAAGATGATACATTTAGTAAACTTATATCCTGTTCTTTTCGATCCATGCCTTTGTATGGTCTACGGCCCAGACAAAATCTAGATCTTATACTAATATGTTATATTGCCATTTCTCCTTTTTTTCCTACGCATGAACACTGGTTCTGTGAAAATGTAGATATTTTCTAGTGAAACCTTGGAATCTAGTCCATTTCCTACAACTGAGTCTTTCAGAAGATAAACTGAGTTGTTTTTCTTTCTTAGTTCTACATTCTTTCTCATTCTTGATTATACAACTTTTCTCACTGGTAACATTAAGTACAAGAATTACTGTCCTTTATTTTTTTCCAGGCTGCTCAGTAACCACGTTGTGGCCATCTTGGCTGGCACATTCTGTTCTTAATTAGGATTAAAGATTTTTTGACTCATTCAAAATCTCACTAATGCTCTATCTCTGGCCTGTAATGGTCTTTTATCACAGGTCTGATTGTTTGTTTTGTCTTTTTGGAGAAGGCTGAAGAGTCAGGAAATAGTTCTTTTTGTGTATGTTGCAGATGGTTCCATCCACTTCTTATTTTTCTCCTTGCAGACATCTTTGATGTGTTTTTTTTCTTCATTCCTCTTCATTTTAGACATTCCTCTCCTTGGCACGGACCTTCATGGGAACTTTAGTGTGGCTTCATTGGTCTTGCTTGCTAAATTTTATTGCATATCTGGTGATTGACTCTTTCAGAAGAAAACTGAACACACATGTGCATGTGATTGTCTTTGCTATCTTACTTGTCAAGCCTGAGAGTTACTATCACACTTTCACTTTTGGCAACTCCTTGACAACTGACCAGTACAACACACTTGGGTTGAGATACTCTCATGCTCTAAGGCCTTTCACATTCACAATACACTTTTTGCAATAATGCTTATTAGCACTGCTCATAACATTCTTTTACATTTAGGCGAGTAGTTGCACTGACTGCCTGTTGACATGGAAACAATTAATTAGACAATAAGGGAAATAAATTTTTTCTCATAAACTGGTCTGTTTGTAGGGAAGTACAGCTCAGTTTTACAGATGTGAAAGCTGTGGCTATTTTACATTTGCTTGTATATCGTTCCTGCTCTGTATAGGGCCCTGTATCATAACAGCCTCCAAGTACTGCCATGAGGTACGAGGAAATAATAATAGCACCCTAAAATGTGACTAACTAGTAAAATCTACCCTCTGAACTTGCTGACATGGTAAGTTGGTGTCTTCCCTTTGATAACTTATTGCAGCTCAGATGAAATCAAAGGACCTGCGGCAATTCAAAGGAGTTGAGAATTCTTATTATAGTCAAACAATGGGTAGACAGTTCCTGACATTAGCATGAACAAATATGAACTCCATTTCAGAAGGAAGAAAATTGAATGAAACGAACCATCCAACATCTACTCTTGCAAGGACAAATTATGTCTTCAAGTTTCTTGTATAATCATGTAAAGGAATACCTGCAGCTTAAAGAGCAGTTTTGGACAGGCTGGGTGTACAACAGTAATGTAACTAATTATGATACTTTATACTTAACACCTTTCATCACAAAGTACATTATCAAACACTAGTCATTTGATCCTTACGACAAGTCTGTAGAAGACTATTATACTGTTGTAGAGATTGCACACAGAGATTAAATGGTTTGGGTTAGGCCACACAGCAAGAGAGCAAAAGAGCCAAAAGGAGAGCGTGAGTGCTGGCTTCCAGCCCTGCGCTCCAACTACCGGGCTGCACTTCCTTAATACTTAAATCCCACATTGCCTCTCTAACAGAGCTACTGAAAATTTTGAGCACTCGTAAATTTTGGGGTAATAGCAAACCTGTTGTGTTTCTCCCTCCTAGCTCCTTTACGATGGCACAAAATACTATAATTACACTTTCAAGGGTCTCATTTCACAGGCTGCCCCAGGTCGCCCAGCCCTGGTGGGGGTTCAGCCTTACATTGTGTAGCTCCCATACGCTGTCCCCAGCACACAATTGCTGGCTGCTGCTGCTTCTCTGCTCGCTTTCGTCACAGCCTCAGTGTTATGCCCTTTGCTGTGTGAGTGGCTGGACCATTCTGTGCTTAAATAATTCCAGCTATAGGCTAGCTAATGGGGAACAGATGTCTCCCTGGCACTGGTGGGAGCTTTCGGTCCTGCCGCTCCCGTAGCTTCTCACTGGCAGGCGTTCAGGTAACTGCTTTGGGACAGCCTCAGCCGTCCGGAGCTCTGCCTGTGCCTCGGAGGGCGAGGGAGCAGGAGAAGGGGGCGAGCGGAGGGCGGAGCAGCCCGCGGGCAGCTGCCGCGCCGGCGATGGATGGAGCGGGGCCGCTGGCCCGGGCTGCCCGGCGGGGCCCGGGGACTCCGCGCTGCTGGCCCAGGCCGGGGGCACGGCGCTGCACGGGCTCCGTGTCCTGGGATCGGGACAACAAACTCAGGTTTGCAAACTCTGCGCTCCACGCTGCGCCGTGGGGGCTCGCGGAGCTGCGTGAAACAGCGCTTCCCGAGCCAGCATGATGCTTGGGAAATGAGGGAAAAAAACCAGCCACTGAGGAAAAAAAAAAAAAAAGGTAGGAAACGCCGAATAGATGGTCTTGCACGCTGCCTCTTTGTGCTGCATCAGGCGGGGGTGTGACTGAGTCCCCAAAGCACCCACCCTCCGGGGTGCCACCCAATGGCTGCCGTGCGCTCGGCACAGCCCCTCCCGCCCGCCTCGGCTGAGCGGGACCCGCCGCGGCGCTGCCCGGACCGGCTCACACAGGCTTTAACATATAAAGGCTGTCAGCAGCTCCTCTGGCCAGAAGCTGCACAACCAGCACAGTTTTCTTCTTTGGGGGGTTGTGATAAGAGACACTTTCTTCACAAAAGTTCATATCATCACATAGGAGTGTGCTATATATACTGGGAGAACAATAGACTGTGTTCTTTATTTCTTGGTATTATCCAGAGGTAAGCCATTCAGTTCCATAAGTTTGCTTTGCATGCAGCTTTATCAATGCTCATCACATTTGGTGAACTTATGATTTGAATGCTATTTCTAAGTTGACCTGCTTTCATGCTGTGTATGTTTTCTTTTGCCTACTGGTTTGTCTCTGCCACATTGTGTCAAAACAGTCCACACCTATGGGAAAGGCATAGCCTAGGATGTATTTTTAATTTTCAGTGGAAAACGTGATGTGAGGTTTCTTGCAGTATCCCCATTTAAGATTTACGGTGTGGTTTATGAACTGATTGGGTGTGATGGCACTGTCACTATTTCAGTAATACTACTAGCTCTCACCATGTAGTCAGTGTAATAACGATACTTCATTTGGTGTGTTGTAGTAAGACCATCATCACTTAATACAGTTATTGAAAATTTCTCAGCAACACGTGTTCTGCCTGGATTGTTTTTATGATTGAGCTGACAGACAGAACGTTTTTTCTGGTCACAGCCTGCTACTTCACTTTGCCTTGCTACCCAGATGTACAGAATCACATCTTTGGTATCTTCTCTTCTACAGATTTGCTTTCTGCTGCCCTGATTTAAAGCAGAGTACCTCTGTGGCCTATCTGTCTCCTTTGGCCCCAAAATGACAGTAATTGCTGCAATCAGTTGTACTCTCTTATTTTCCATTCTCTGTGAAACAAGTGCATTAGTGTTACCCAACTCCACTGACCTATTCCTGTCAGACAATAATTTCACTGACATCAAGACGGCTTTGGCAGCTCATCTGGACTCTGCAAAAATTCCCAAAGCCAGGCGGAAGCGCTACATTTCTCAGAATGACATGATTGCCATTCTTGATTATCATAATCAAGTCAGAGGCAAAGTCTTCCCACCTGCTTCCAACATGGAATATATGGTAAGTGAACTGTTTATTTCAGAGTAAAACAAACTGTAGATCAGTGATCTGATTATCTTAAACAAATTTCAATTGCTTAGTTAACTAAATAATCTTTTTAATCTATTATTGCTTATTAAAATGTTCTGTCCTTACACTTTTCAAGCTGCATTAGCTTCAACAAGCAAAAGCTAAATACTGAACTCTGAACCTCTTGTCCTGTTCAATTTTCATGTCCATGTGTAGTCCCAATGAAGTAAGTGAAGTGGAGAGTTAACTGGTTGTTGGCCTGAGGAATAGTATGTGATCACCAAAGTGTTTAAAGTGCTGATCCTTTGCTCCATAGTTTTTGTGAAGTACGCTGAAAATCATCACCCTGATGTGGGCAAAAATGTACCCAATGGCCGTTTCTAATTTATTTCACACGTAGTATGTATGGAAGCAATATGGTAACACTGTGTTTGCAAAGTAATTCATCTGATGCAGTTTATCTCCTCTTCATGTGTTTTGCTTACTGCATATTGTTTGTGTGCACCTAATACCTTCATCTTTCTGTAAAATACTGTGCTGCTTTTTAGTGTTTCTCTAGTACGTAGGATTTCAATGTTCTCAAAAGAAGTATGTGGCAGGCATGTTTTCCCCTTATTGGAAAATATTTATAGGAAATATCTGTTCCTGCAGGTATGATAGAAGTTACACATTCACTGTGATCTCATACTTAGCACTACTGGATAAAGCAGTGTTTCCTACTTCGTGTTCCAACTTTGCATGCATGCATAATATTGGCCTCTAATATTAAACATAGGTTGTCCAGCAAATTTTTTTTTTTACATTGTAATTGAGGTGTTCACACTGTTTTGAAAGTACAGACAAGTTGTGTCAGCCCCATAATAAATGCTTAAAGTCACAGAGTTTCTCATATGACAGCAGACAGTTAATAGGTTGGAGAAACAGGACACCATCAACTTGACATAAAAAGGGGATATCAGTAATAACAGCTCCTCCTTTGTAGCAACTAACGACTAACAGTTTGGACATGTTTCTATCACAGATGTTACCTAAATCTGGATTTCGTCGTATAATCTGTTCAGCACATCCCAGCAGCACCTCAGAATGCTAAGTGCTCTCAGAATATTGCAGGATGAAGACCACAGGCTGAGTTTGAAGTCTGATTAAGTGGAAGGGTCAGAGATAGAGAAACCAGAGCGGTCAGAAGTCAAGCTCAGTCATCATTTTCATTGCTGTGCTCTCCACTGGTGTTTCCTTTGATTCTGCATAAATAAACTTTGTTGTAATGTCTGAGGGAATGGCAGCCTACCATACACTTCCTTGGCTTGTGTGTTTTAGAAATGTGCTTCTGCAGTTTGCTTAAGTGAAGCCAGCACCCTGTCATACTCCCAAGGGTTTTGTAAGTGCAATGTTCTTAGCCTGTTCAGTAAAAAAACCTTGTAAATAGAAAGCAAGCTTCCTGGATTAAGTCTATTTAAATGAACTCATATACGTAAACTGCCAAGATTTTATCTGTATTGGTGGGTGTTCTGCTGCAGCTTTGCTGCAACATAGATACAAAATCAAGGTTGAAATCATGCTCCTTCCAGCTGGCATGCTCTTCTTTTCCTTGCCTTTCTTCCTATTGCTTTTGCCAGTAGCAACCAGCCATTGGATGTACCTGTGTTCCTGGCAGCATCAGCCCCATCAGTAGGCTCAAGTGCAAGGACTGAAGGCTTTCTTTTACATTTGTTCATTTTACAGTCTGAAAGTACTTTGTGACTTCATGCTTCAGAATTCAGATCAGCACCTCAAGCTATGTAGGTAATGATCCAGAGCGCAACTTCAGCTTGAATCCCCCAAGTGGCACCCAACCCTCTGCCACCAATTCTCATTTAAAATTGTGTAAGTCTATGTGTGTCCCATATAACTACAGAGCAAAAAATGCACAGTGAGCAACATCACACATGGTGTGCTCTGCCATCTGCGTTGTGGTCAAGGCACCATCTATGGAACTTCTTACCTCTCTGACTACAGAAGGATTTTGTTAGGGAGGCCTTGAAGATGACATGGTGCTGTAAGTCATGCCAAGACTGGAAACACCTTTATCAGTAACTGAGTTTGCTTTGTCCATTCTTTGGTCTCTGAATTATTTCAGTGTGTGGCGCAGATGTGTTGTATCTTACAGGGAACATGAGGTTGCTGCTGCTATATAAAAAAGATGTTATGTTTCTCAATGCTTATTTTCGTAAATAAGACAATGAACGCATTGTGATTACCAACAGACAATATGCATTTGTAGTTGAAAGAACCTTACAGAGTGTGTGTTCCTTTCCTGAATACTATGGAAAAGTGCTGGGGTAGTGAAGAAAATGGCATAGGCCATTTTCCCTAACAATGACTACAACGGATGTCACATGTTAGAGAGCTGGAATTGCTTACAGATGCAGTAGATTGTGGAAATCTTTTGTAAATGTGTTGAAATAGAGAAAAACTATGCAGTTTTGAAGCACTAGCAAAAGGTATTTTTTCATCTTTTCTCTGTTCACTGTCATAGTAAATTGTGTTTTGTTGTTTTTTCCTAATTCTGTTAGGAGCTGTTCTTTTCATTAATTATTGTATCACATTCTCACTTCTGTGCAGTTCCATTTGCTTTTATTTTCACCTCCCTGGTGGAAATAAAACCCCTTCAGGGTTTGGCTGCATGGTTTGGTTCTTGTGATTCCAGTTCTCCAAACCCAACCTTTTTTTGGGCTTTTCTACTTGACACATTCTGTTCCTCTCCCTGATACAGTTTGCTTCTCACATGTTCAGTGCGGTTAGAGATAATTCACGCTCCATGGGGAGTATTCTCTCTGCTCTTACTGTCTAGAAGGTTTATGTACTGTAGGACTTTGGATGAGAGGTGTGGAAGAACAGCTTTGAATGCATATCGGTTAGGCAGGGGAAATTCAGATAAACAGAGCTGGGAAGTTTTTAAATTCTGTTTTGGGAGAGGTGGGTCTGAGTGCTGTCCCAGCCTGTTGTACGCAGCCTCCCGTGAAAGCAGACAACTGGGGAGTCAAACATGGTGGGAGGCATTGTATCAGTCCCCAGTGATAGAAACTGGTGTGTCTTATGCCAGTTACACTTTGGTAGGTCTTTCTGTTGGTTCATTGGTACCCAATGTGTTAGACTTTAAAGTAGTCCTCCTTTTGGTTCTGGTTCTGGAGTTGCTGATGCCTTCAACTGGAAGATTTTCTACAGGTACAAATCTAGTCAGTGTATATGTGAAGGAAAATGAAAGAGAACAAGAACTTCCAGACCTATAATGCAGAATTAATGAGTCTTTATTTTAATTTGGACCTTTTTCTTCCTCATCCTAAGAAAGTCTTTGCTTGTGCTTCAAAAGCTGAGGGCGTACCTGATGAAAGAAAGATGACACCATACTTTTGGCCTGACAAAGGGTGAGAATCATCTACTTGTCTTTGCATATTTTTTGTGGAGAAAGCAGAAGGATTCCATAAAATTCATGATTCAGAAAAAGTGAGGTGTAGAGTTGCCAGCAGCTGTCTAGTGTAAAAGAGTGTGTACATCTGTAGGTACGGTGGAAACATGTGAACAAAGAAGTCCCTTTTTATGAATGCTAATTCTGTACTATAGAGACCTGTGTTGCCTTTCTGGAACATCTCAGCTACTTGGTAGTAAATATTTGCAAGATGTTGCCAACTGAAATTTGAGTCTCATAAAATGTTTTTTAGTGTTCATTGGTACTATCTTTAGTCTTCTAAAACATTCATTCATGAAATATCTGTTCCTATGAGGATCAGAAATTATTTTTACCTTTTCTACAGTCATTCCTGCTCGAGGTCAGTTTCTTCAAAGTCTCTATGGTCTTTGTTATGTCCTACATCACTGTGTTTGTGCAAAAATGGTCGAGCAGGTGCTTACGTACAGACATGATCTTTACAGCTTTGCATGCAGAAGTGGGCCTTGATGAGCACTGAACACCATCCTCCATGGCATTCCCATGCAAAATAGGAAAATCTGTTTTATTTAAGAGTTCTCTAAGGTGATCTGAATAACTTGTTGAAGAGCCATAGCAAAAGACAAGCCATGAGTAGTTTCACTGCTGGCTCTGCAAGGATGAGTCCTGAGCCCAGTATGGATCAACATATTTATTAGTGGACTGGCAGTAGCATATCTGAAGTATAATAGAGGGGGCAGGATTGCATACTCAAAAACATGTTTGTGGAATGCTGTCTGAAGATTTTAAGTGTAAAAAGTGCTCTAGATAAACTTGAGTTTGCCATGTCCCAAAGATGTTCAGACAGTTTCAATTCTTTTTTGTTCAGTGGTATGTAACTGCACTTTTATATTTGGGAAAATCTGTCTTTGGTTGAACTTTGACAGTGAGTCACTTTGACTCACTGTGTAGAACTCAAAGTAGTAAAAAATTTCCAGACTAGCCTGAAATGAGTTAGTTTAGCTACCAAGGAGTTATTTCATGTTTCTCATGAGCTGATGGCAGAGGAGCTGGAAGACAATGGATAATTTCAGCATATTAATTTCTAGTAAATCCACATAAGTGACCATAATAGACTAAACGAAGGAAACTACGTATTGTTGTAGAAGAAAAGTAATTGTGTTCAAAAAGAAGCTCCTGTAGTCCTGTGAAGGAGTCCATATGCGTCATGCTGGAAATATGTGCGCTCTGTGTGGCCCAGGAATGACTCTCTTTGCTGAGGTGATGTATTTGGATACTTCCTGTCCCAGAAAATTTGCAGGTAACTTCCAAAGTCAGGTCAGAGATGCAAAGTATAACTCAGTTAGTGCTCACAAATGCAAATAACTGCCTTTTTATTTCACTTCTAAGTTTGAAAGTCTTGATTATTTTGCTGTCAAGGTGATCTTAAAAATGTTCTGTGAATATGCAGTAAGTGATGAGAAAGACAAAGTCAAAAAACCCCAGCAAACCTACTTCAAGTTTTCCAAAGTCCTGCTTAATATTGAAAGCCTTTTGTATGGACATGGAAAGAGTGAGTTGGGTTTTCTCTCCAATTCAATAGCATTTCTGATAAATAAACTTCTCCACCTATTTACCTATTTTTTTCTTTTTTTTAGTGTGGTTTTTTTACAGACCATTCTAAATCTTTAAGGACATTTTGTTCTTGAGCAATTTGTCCTGGCTTATTTACGTGGTCCCACTGAAATCATACATGTCTGTGAGTAAGGATTGCAGGGCTAGTTCCTTCAAGATTTATGTCTAATGAGTTGGATAGAGTCTCTTAATTCATGTACTTTATCCCTGGCCTGTTGCAGGACTTCCTTCTGCATTACATACATATGGTTTTCATCTCGTCTACTCTTGAACACATATAGTGATGCTGTCTTGGTCACATCTCTTGGCAAATACTTTACTTTAGGAATAAAAATTATTTCCAAATGTCTAACATAAATATTTCCCTCTAAACCTCAGATAATTAATCTTTATATGCATTTTTAAACTGACAGTGGAATTTCTATCCTTTCTCATTTCAAAAATTACCCTTTACACATTTACTGACAGTTTTCTTGGCATTAGGATGCATATTATCTTTCCTTAATTTGCGTGTGCATGTCATTACAATACTTCTGCACATTGGATCAAATTACAGTTGCACTCCATTTACAGTTCCTTTGTTAAATAAGTGAACAAGACCCTTAGATGTCAAAGAAGATTAGGCCCATCATTTTAACTGTGCATGTCTGAAGACCCAACTGTCATAATGCAATGAAGAATTTACTGTAAAAGTTACTGGCAGCCTGCTTTTCCCATTCAGTAGCCTTGTTCCCTTAAATCCTGCGTACGTAGTAAAGTTTGAAATAAAGTAACCAGATGATGAGTCAGGGTGCAAAATTCTGCTTTTCATCATGCCAGAGCACAAAATAAACGTAAGTATAGTCCACCCCAATTTTCTGGTAGATGAGACCTCAAGATGCTTGGAGGTTCCCCAGTGTGGGCCTCCTATCCCAGTCTGCCATGGCTTTTAGATTGCTCTGTGCTGGGAATTCACAAGTGAGGTAAGAACAAATGAGAAGGGGTATAATGGTGGAATGTGCTCACTGGTTCCAGTTTCTGCCTCCTACTCCTTGTTTTTCTGTTTAGCCAGTTGAGTGTGTCCCTTCTGTCTAGTAACCATAACCCAGCACCAGGAGTGTCTGAAGGTCACAGGGAAATGAATTCTGGAGTAGTGATCCTCTCAGAAAATTAGAATAATATGGAGGGAACTGATGTGGTTCACATGGTTACAGTTCATGCCATCTGTCTGCATCACAGCCTGGAGAGGAAGCAGTTGTTTCACGGTATACTCAGCCTTTTTCTGCAGTGGAGGCACAATATGGCAACTGACAGTGAGCTGAGAGAAAGCAGGAATAATTGGAGCTTACTTTCTTCTGATTTTGGCATAATAGAGTTACCTAGCTCTCTTTTGCCTCACAGGTGAGTTTATCATCACTTACATATTTCCTAGTGCATCGCTATCAATAATGCAGCACTGAACTGCTTGGTTATCACTGAGATGTAGGGGGTTGCCCATTTTTCCAGCAGTTTCACTGACAGAAAGCTAGGAAAGCCTGTTCAGTCTCAGTAACTGGTGTTCATCTAAGGTCAAATCCAAGTGGATGTTACTGATAAAAAGTACAAAAGCCATCTGTTACATTCAGAGTGAATGATAGAAAACCTGTTCAAGAGATGAATGGAAAAGACCCTTCCTGGAAAGCACTCCTTGAAAAATCTGAAAAACTTCCCCAAAAATGCTGTTGTTGATGAATTTTGTGGAAAAGAATGACTGTGTTAAACTTGCTTTGGTACTAGAGCTCTGTTCCAGTCGTTTATGCGTAACAGTTTTATAACATCCATCTTGATTGTGTTTTAGAAAAGAATATTTACATTATTTAAATTTAGTATTAGCAGAAAGCCTTCTAGGAGTTTAAACAAACAAAAAACAACTTAGTAAAGTCTCAGATAGAAAAGCAGCCTGCCCAGAGGCCTTGGAATTAGACATTCCTTTATTATTAAATGTAGCACCTCTTGAACTTCTTGGCTATAAACAGAGACAGGGCATTTTTCACAAGAATCTTGGTCCAAAGTACACAGTACTTTGTTTCATACATGAATGGAGATGATAGTAACCTTAAACTTCGCAACAGTTTTTTTCCTTTTTCTGTACCTGAAAAGATAAATAGTCTGTCACGGGTCTGTGAAAATGTGTATCGCAGAGGCAGCAAAAGACGGAAGCCCCAGGATAGCCCTTTGCTTGCTTTCTGTGCACAGAATCCTGTCTTCAGCTCAGGTGCTTCCATGTATGAATGCATCTGCAGGTGCCCTGGGATGGGGTTTGAGGTCTGTGTTAATGAAACTGAGAATGAATTGGTTTTGCACATCTTCCTCTCTGTCAGTGATATCTGTTAATCTGTATCAAGAGAAAGAATCTTAAATTGAGCTTTCTTCTTCTGAGAATAAAGAACTATTGTTCTTATTCTTTATTCTGCAGAATGAAGGAGCTTCTATGTGTTTTCTTTTATGTCATGCTGCCACATCTGTCTGCTAGAGCTACTTAGAAAATAGTAAGTATTTTCTTTGAAAACTTTTAAAGAAATCAAGAACATTTTTTTCTTTTGATGGAAAGCTTCAGTGGTTAGTAACAAAGAAAAGCTAAATGTAGACTTTTTTCTGTATATAAGAGGAATGAAACACCACAAAACAAATACATTCATATTTTGTGTTTCTAAGAAAATACAATTTGTTCTTATCATATTTAAAATGATAGAGGTCAGACACGCTCCTTTTCAGACTTCTGACCAATTGTCAGGGTGACATGGAGCTAGAGTTTGGTCCTTTCTGTTACCACTTCTAAGATAAGCTGTTGCCAATTAAAATATATCTTGTAGTAGGTTAGAAAAGCACTGAATCTTTTAAGATATATAGCTGTGATATTTAACTTTCCAAAAGCTAAACAAATAATAGCATATCAGAGAAGCTTATTGTTATTAAATCTGACAGCATACCGATTTTCTTTATTTCTTGTTGTCTAAAAGCCTGATGCGAAGCATGAAAGAAAGTGCAGACAACCTTAGAAGAAAAAAAATTGACTAACAGTGGCAAAGCTTCAAATCATAGCACTTTGTGTTTGCACTGTGTAGACACCCAGGAATATAAACTCTTAAGTAAAACAGACTTGAATTTTCATAAGAAAAGTATTTCTGGCCATGAGGTTTCTTGGGAATATGTCTAGTGACGCCTGGATTAAGCCAGACCTTCTAATACTGAGCTCTTCAGAAGTGTGACTCACATGTTTGGAGGTTTGGATATATGAGAGTAAATTTACTATGAAACATTGCACAGTTTTACTTTGAGTTGCAGTGGGTTGTTGGACAAGTAGCTTGATGTATTAACCCTCCGTTTATTTGCAAAAGAATGACATACAGAACTGTGATTCCCATTGAGGTATTTTTCTCTAGAGGGTAGACTGGCAATTTTCTGTATAAACTTTCTAATTATTACCTACTGCATGTGAGAAAGTACCTACATGTATGGTAGGCACCAATTTCAATATACACACAAATTTCTCACAGGTGGCTGTTGAGATAAAAAAATCATATTCTTAGAGAGAGAGAGAGTCTAGAGTCCAAATGATTTCAGAGCCTAAATAAATATATAAAGTTTGCCACATCTCTCTCTGTAAGTTCCAATGAGCTCATATGTTTTCATCACACAGTATGTAGTGAAAAAACTGCGAGCAAAAACACTATTTCAGTCATTCTGCTGCAAAGCATGCAGGCAGAGGGGCTGTTGGGTTATTTTATTAAGCCTTCTGCCAGATTTGGGGCAGTGGACATGGTGGGGGGTCCTACAGAAAGTTTCTAAACCTGAAAATGCTATAGGTGTGACTACGTGAAAGAGAAGGGGAGCAAAGGACTCCTGTGTGCCCTGCAGGCTGCTGTGGGATTTGAGACAGGCACCGCACGCGCGATGGTGTGAGCGGGGCAAGGCTGGGTGACCCGTGAGGACAAGACCTGTGTGTTGGAGGGTAGCAGCCTACATCTGCTAATCCGCTCTGGGACTTGCATGAGCAGCTGTGGAATGCAGCTGCACAGATGGACTGGACATGTTGGATTTCATCCCTTGGCTTCAGTGTTTTTATCAGAGGAAGAAATTGCTTGAGTCAAGGTTTTCTTCTTTCTCACTTGCTGCCATTCTGGAAGTAAAAGCTTTTGATCTTCAACTAGGCAAACAAAGAGAAGCAGGGGGCTACTGGAGAGTAAAATAATATGTTTGAGGAGCAAAAGCTCGTTTTTTAACTTATTGCTGAAAGAAGGTCGTACTGCCATCTTTCTGAGAAGCCTAAGAATCGCTGTAGATTTGTTTGTGTGAAATAACAATCTGAATATCACTAATATGAATCCACAGTAAACATATATAAATGAAAAATAAGATGCCAAGACTGGAAAAAAAATTGGCAAATCAAATACTAGGATACTCAATTTGAAGAGAGTTGCACAGCAACACAACTACATTTTGAAGCAATAAAAAGTGGCAGGTTTTTTTCCAGTCTTTTTCCATCTCTTCATGTAACTGCACTTGTTTAAAGAAACTGTTGCAGAAGAGAGTGGTTAAAACAGTGAACTTCACCTGTTTGTACTGGATTTGTGTTCACATCTCTACTCTGTGTTTGTTGCTTCAGCTGTACAGTTGGTGGCAGTCAGCTGCAGGTCTGGTCACACCACAGCTGTCCTGGTATTATGGGCAACAGCCCTGACTCAGGGAATTCCTAGAAAGGTAGTGAGCGACCAGTGTGAGTATGTTTTGCTTAAAGTACTTTTCTTACCATTGAGAAATATGCATAGTATTAGCTAGGCTGGTATGTCATAAAAAACCCCACCAAAACCTGCAACAGACAGACCAAACACAGTGAGGTACTGAGGGATGCTGCTTGTATTTAATATCCGGAGCAATGCTCTGCTGAAGTTCTCTTGTGCTCTTTTGCAAGTTAGGAAAGCTTGCCTGTTACTGGCAATAAAAATGAGCTGGGAAAGATTAAAGATCATGATGGCAAAAGAATGAAAACACAGGTTTAAATTGCTTGAGTGTTCTACAATGATCATTAGCAAAGTCCTTAGGCTGCCAGGTAAAAAAACATGTCTTTATGGACTCCAAGTTAGCCCACATCTTCTATCTCACAATCTCTCTGCTGGCACGGTCAGGGAAGGAGCATTCCTACTTACCACTTTTTTGTTCATATTTTCTTTGTGACAGTGAGGGTTGTAAATTTAAGTGCTTCTAAAAACATTCAGTTTACCCACAGATTTCCACACAGAATGGGAAAATAATTAATACAGTGTATGACTATGTATTCTGTTTTCTTTGTATTTAAATCACAAATTTTTGCTATCTGTTGCCATTAATAATAATTTCAGAGTACTTGCAGAGACGAGGTCATTGGCATTTGAGTGATTAGGTTTGTCTCCTAAGACATTTGTTGAGCAGACTGTCAAGAAAAAGCTGCTCCATTTAAGTGGTTGAGGTTTACAGTTCTGCCTGCAATGAGAATGAGCAGAACCATGTTTCTAAGTTCAAATTATAGTTAGAAAATTGTCACGTGCACAATTCCTCAAATTAAAACATAGGTAGGAAGGGAACAGCCAGTTATTTTTCAACAAATGTTGTGGACAGATCTTTGTAATATTGTAGTTGTATCTTTTCTTTTTCATCATCAGAATGTTTGTTCAACTTCGGTTGAATAAACCACGGTTTTAATAACTAAAAGCATAGTTGTGACCAGGACCTCCTGTTCCAACCAAGCACAAAAGGGCAACTTCATCCTTTTTACATGGAAATTATCTAAGAACAACTGAGAGACAGCTATAGAAACAGCTATAAAAAGGGAATGTATGAGGGAACTGTGACCCACAATATTAAAAGCCTTTCCTTGGTGAAGGAAGCCCACTTTTTGGTCATCAAGAAATTTCATTCAACATGAAAGAGATTTTGTTTTACACTCTATTGCTTATTACACATTTTGGGGATTAAATATTTTACTTTGTTTACGGAAGGAAACAAACAAAATCTAAGATGAGATTCTGGCTCACTGGCAAAATTCCTGCTGACTTTATTCCTAACTCGCAGCAAGCACATGCAGAGAACACCCCAGAGCTGCCTCATGAAGTGCTCTCAGGTGTTGAATCTCCCCATGCAGAAACACAGTCCTGTTCCTTGTGTTCAGTCCTCTTGACAATTTCCAAGTGAGATGTACTTTGGAAGTGTTGTTTTGCAGGGGCAGTAAAGAGAGCACAGTCAGAGAGCTTTCTAGGAAAATAGTCTTTGGCTCAAGAAAGAAAAATAAATTGTCCAAAGGATGTTAATTTCAAGTTGTCGGTGGAAATGTGGTGACATTCTTTAACTCTATTGTGGCTCAGTTAGACCCAGCTGAGAAGTGGGGAGGTTTCCATGCTAGTCCAAGTCAGTGATCTGGAGTCTGGGGGGGATCTTTATACTATAGTTGAGGAACTCCTCAACTTCTTGCTCAACTACTCGCAACCTAGCAAATGAAGATTAACTGTCCCTGGGGAGTGAATGATCATAGTTTGGCACTGGGAGTTTGCATGATCAGCATGTCAGGATGAATCACCTTCTTAGATGTTGAAGAATGGAGCACTGAGAATGGAAAGCATTCTTTTTTTTCTCCTTTTCAATTCTGTGTTCATGTCAGGCAGAGTTATCAGATGTGTCTAATAGGAGCACTGGATTGCTTATATTTCAGAGTTTGTAATTTTGTTTATTCCTCTGTTTCTTTTAAATTCTTTGCTAATTAGCTTGAGCTTTTTGATTTCCCCTTGTACAGAAACTGTACCTCTCACTTTCAAGTTACTTCAGTTTCTCTTTTTAGGATATATTTGCATTTCTTGGTATGCTGTTTATCTATGAACAACAATGAAGCCACATGGCCTCAAAATCCAAACGTCTTTGCTCTGTTCTTTTACATGCCCAAAACAGGAGACTGAACTGTGATAAAAATTGGTACAACTGTGGACTCAGGATCAGGCTTTTTTTGAAAGGGTGAACTAATGGCACATTATGAGATAATATTTTTCATCTTTATCCTGTATTATTTGTTTGTGTTTTTATAGAATCATAGAATGGTTTGGGTTGACAGGGATCTTAAAGATCATCCAGTTCCAACCCTCCTGCCATGGGCAGGAGCACCTTCCACTAGACCAGGCTGCACAAAGCTCCACCCAGCCTGGCCTTGAACGCTTCCAGGGACGGGGCATCCACAACTTCTCTGGGCAACCTGTTTCAGTGCCTCATCACCCTCACACTAAAGAATTTCTTCCTAATATCTAATCTAAGCCTAGCCTCCTTTACCTTTAAGCCATTCCCTCTAGTTCTATCACTTGATCCCAGTGCAAAAAGTCTCTTTCCAGCAAGTTTATTGGCTCACTTCAGGTGCTGAAAGACTCTATAAGGTCTCCCTAATGGATTCTCTTCTTCTGGTGATCATTTAGAGCTAGTCCTAGGACTGAGACCACCTTTTCATCTGAAAAAATGAAATAAATAAAATAAGGAAGGTGAGGCAATCAGCTTCTCCCATGAAATACAAATGATTTACATAGCAGTAGGGGACTCTAGAGGCTTTTCACCAGCCTGCTTATGAAAGAATGGAGGAAATTTAAAGATGCTGCATATGCTTCCCTCCCCCTTATTCCTTAGTCAGAGGCTATTTTCCTTCTCTTTGTTTCTAATTTCTTATGTTTGCCAAAAATCTAATCTGTCCAGAGAGGGATCAAGAGTGAATAGATAATGGAAAGCAGAGTGTACTATACATGACAAACTCACAACATTTTAACTGAATTTGAAACAACACCCCAAAACTTTACCAATCCAATGCTACAGATGATTCCTGATAACCAGAAATGAAGCTGAGGAGAAGCAAAAGTGAACTAGAAATGCCTTCCCTGTCCAAGGCAGGGGCTGTGCCTCGTTTACAGAGTGTTAATAGTGAAAACCTAGTCCATTCTTCACATTTCTTTCAAACACCCAATGTGCTATTTTTCAAGGCATTCAGTACACAAGAATGTGCTGGGTGGAAATCAGGATGTTGGCGCTGTTTGTGCGAATACAGTGCACATTTAGATTACTGTGGGAGTGCAGACAGGTCACTTGGGAGCAGGCACACAAACCTCATGTTCAGCCTCCTGGTAGGAGCACTCATGCCAGAAGCGTGATTAATCCCAGCAAAGGAGGGCGTTTATGGGGTGTCAGAGTCCTGGCAGAGCAGCCTCTTATGGATGCACACCAGGCAGCTGTGTTTGGACCCACGTGCTGGATCCGAGAGCTCCTCTGCTCCCCTGGGCCTGGGCAGGCTCCAAACGCTGGCTGTGGCCCCAGCCTCTCAGGCACACTCCCCAGGCACTCTTTTATGTTTGTACCTACTCTTTAAGCCCTCTTTTTGGGCTGTACCACTGCTGTACCACAGGGATTATAAAGGGGTTTTTATACACTGGCCACATGCAGCTAGTAAACTTAATGGCAGCGATACAAAGCAGAAGAAATGTTTATGCACGATTTTCTTCGCCTTAAGCCCTAAAGCATATCCTGGGTTTTGGATTTTTTATCTCTAACTCCTGCAAGAAACTCCCATAATTTTTCAGAGCTGAAGTCTAAGTGTTCCCTGGCTTGAAGAGTATTCCTTTGTAGCATGCTTCTTCTTAAAACTTCTGTCTTTTGTCCTTGTACTAGCAATTTGCTTTGACTTTGTTCTGGAAAATTTTCTGAACAGGTGTAAAATAAATCTTCTCTGCTTAAAGCACCACCCATTTTGCCATCCCTAAGGTGGTTCTGCTTGAATGAAAGATGATTTGTGTTGAGGAGTCTTAGTAGTCTCTATTGTACTTCTTCACCTTTACCTTTATCCATTCCATATTAGCAAAAGCTTGGTTCAATGGTCTAGCAATTTCATAACATTTACTAAATTTTGGCCTTCTCACTAAGAGAAATTTCACAAAGTACTAGAGTTAGGGCATGATTTATTGTCCTGATCAGTCTTTTCACTCTTCAGATTTGGGAACTTAAAACTGAATTCAATGTTAGAAATCATTATTAGATCGTGGTACAGAAAATATTTGTGATGTGGGCCACTTTATCCTTTGATAAGTTTATTTCTGACTTTGCCTCTTATTTCATGCCTCAGAGAGCATACTCTTATTTCATAGCCACTCAAGAGTTATGAGTTTGTGTTTGTGTTTAAAAAGCACTGATGGTCTACATAGGCAATTTTACCACATTCTGTTCTGCCTTTCTACTTGCAATTCAATACAGCTACTCTGCACCTAAACACTCCACTCAGGATATTCCAAATATACATGTAATTCCAGAATCTTTAGCCTACTTGGGTATCCTTAAACACTAATTTATACTAGGATTTGTATGCATTTGTAATGTAACAGTGCATTCTTTATCAGAAGTTCCAGTGGTGCAGTAGGTTCTGTTGCCAATATCTCCATTATTTCTGAGACAAACCTGTTCTTCTGTGGAGAAAACAGCAGAGTTAAAAATCAGGCATGTAATTGAGCAGGCAAAGCATATAAAGGCGACAGTGTTTAAGTTCACTTGTCATGTTCCAAACATTGGGGAACTTAAGAAGTCACATTGTCTGTTCTTACAGAGCAGTTATCTTTTTAAAACAGGCAGTGAGCAATGCCAGTTCCTGTGCAGAATAAAGTAGTGAAATCCATACTGCACCTGGAAACTACCCATAGTCTTTGCCTTTTTGGAATCCATTTCCTGACCTTGTGACCTCAAATATGAAGAGCTGCCACACACATTGTCTCTGGCTATAGATATTCCTGAGGTCCTGTTTCAAATGTGTTGGGATTTTGTGGGGTATGTAATACCTGTGCTGAACTGCTCTTCCCTGTGTTCCTCTCCTTCACTTTCTATCTGAGTCCCAGCCAACATTTCACTCCTCTCCACACATGGATCTCATCAACACAGAAAGGAAAATGGTAGGAGAATGTCTGGTTGGTGAAGGGCTTTTCAAGAAAAAAAGGGAGAGACTGGAATACTTGGTTTCCTCGAATGATGTGGGCAGAAATTCTGTCCAGCAATAGGGCAAATCCCTTTGGATTCTGTACATGCTGCCTCCACAGTTCTCTTCTTATTTCCAGATCTGATGTGTTACAATAGTATATTTGTGGGTTAAGGTACTTGCTTCTTTTGTTCTAGCACTATGATCGTTATCTGTTTTTTTCTGTTCTACTGCTAAGGATACTTTATTTTGTCAGGTTTGGGATGAAACTCTTGCCAAATCTGCTGAGGCTTGGGCTGCTACATGCATTTGGGACCATGGACCTTCCTATCTTCTGAGATTTTTGGGCCAAAACCTGTCTGTAAGAACTGGAAGGTAAGAGGATACCCTTTGAACAACCTTTGAGATCTAGATATTGGACTGATGCAAATGTCATCCAGTATTCTATGTTTTGTATCTGTCAGTGTTCATTTGGCTTAAGAATATTATTGCTTAATACCGTGCCTCTAGTGATGTGAGGAGAAATCTAAAATGACATGTTTTTCTTTCTGTATTTTAAACAAACCCAGGTATAGATCTATTCTCCAGCTGGTAAAGCCATGGTACGATGAAGTGAAGGATTATGCTTTCCCTTATCCTCAAGACTGCAACCCCAGGTGCCCGATGCGATGTTATGGACCCATGTGCACCCATTACACACAGGTTATATAAGTTATTGTCTTCTATGCAAAATCTCATGTCCAAAGGTGGACTTTCCTATGATGTATTTATACTCCTCTCTTGCTAATAAATGCATGTGTATATCTATAAGTATATGTATGTGTATATTCCTTTTCAATTTGGACTTCACCAATAATAATATTTATTCAGATGGTTTGGGCCACTTCCAATCGTATGGGCTGCGCAATCCACACGTGCCACAATATGAACGTCTGGGGATCTGTTTGGCGGCGAGCTGTTTACTTGGTATGCAACTATGCCCCAAAGTGAGTTGCTCTCTTTTATTTTTGTTTATTTTTATTGTTTGTGTATGTTTTGGTTTTCTCATAGGACTGCTTACTCCTTTTTCTGCAACATGACCTCTTTTTGTGCTTGTTTCTGTGGGCTGCTTCTTTGTTCAAGCTTTCCATCTGAACATACAGAAATGTATGATTTTGGTATACAAGGAGAAAAAGAAATCAACTTGATGTGTGTGGAACAAAATAAAAACTTGTTTTCTTTTATTGCTGTTATTTTTTTTTCTTCCTTCTTTGTGCTCACTTCACTTTACTTTGAATTCCTTATTTCTTCATTCTTTTATACATAGGTGTGGTGAACTAGACTTCCTCAGGTAAGCAATCCCACCCTAGATCAGGCTCTTAATTTACTGACAGGTTGGCCTATATAAACCTTATAAAATTCAGTATGGCCAAACACACCTGGATTGGGTTAATCCAAGCACAGGTGCAGGCTGGGTAGAGAATGAATTGATAACAGGTCTGAGGAGAAAGATGTGTGGGTGTTTGTAGATGAAAAGTTCAATATGACTTATGAGGGCATGCTTGCAGCCCAAAAACCCAACCATGTGCTGGGCTGCATCAAAAGAGATGTGCCCAGCAGGTGATTCTTCTCCTCTGCTTTGCTCTCTGCCTGCATCCAGTTCTGAGGTCCTTAGCACAAGAAAGACATGGACCTGTTAAAGCAGGTCCAGAGGAGAGCCACTAAATTGATCAGGGCTAGAATACCTCTCTTACGAAGGCAGGCTGAGAGAGTTGGGGCTCTTTGGCCTGGAAAAGAGAAGGCTCAAGAGAGACCTTGTATCAACCTACCAGTACCTAAAGGAGTCTTACAAGAAAGCTGGAGTGCAGCTTTTCACAAGGGCGATAGGTTTTCACATGTAGTGAGGGAGTTTTCACAAGAGGTGAAGGTTAGCTTAAGGCAGGTAGGTTTAGGAAGAAATTCTTTACTGTGCAGTTGGTGAGACATTGGACAGGGAGATTGTAGATTCCTGGAGGTATTCAAGACCAGACAGGATGGGGTTCTGAGCAGCCTAGTCTAGTGAGAGGTTCCCTGCCTGTGGCAATGGGGTTGGAACTAGTTTGTCCTTAAGGTTCCAAACCATTCTGTGATACATTCTATGGTAGATGTTGTTGCCCACAGGATACCTTTGCGTATGATCATGCCACATAATCCATAGCATTGCTTCTATATAAAGTCCACCAGTCTAAGCTCCATGTATGCAAATCCATCTCATCTTGCCTTCCTCTGTTGAAGTCTGTTGAAATACAGGCCATAGACACCCATAGGTGGCCCTATATCCCATAACTTGCAGAGGTCCGTGTTAGGTTGAAATGCAGAAATAAATTTTCTGCCAGCATTTCCTAGACATCATCCCAAGCTCACATTTGGCTGCAGAGTGAGTCAGTGAAGTGTGGTTCTGGTAGAGCCTCAATTTGTGGTCTGGTTTGCACCAGTGCTGCAAAAGCCGCACAGACAGCGTAAGTGGCTGCCTTCTCTGACTGTGTGTCAGGCAAAGACATTGTTCTGTACAGGGGCCTGAGCATAATTCACTGGGCATGTTTTCCATAAACTCTTGGTGGCACAGGTCCATTTGTGGTAAAGAATATGAAAGAATATGTCATTACTCTAGCTGTTACATGAGTAAAAGAATTTTTAAAGGTTTTGCAACTGAAGGAAAGATAGGATTTTGTAAGAGAACTTACTTGGGGAAAAAACCACCTTTGGAAATCAAGGAGATTCCTCTGTCCTTTTGTCTTTAATATTTACTGGAAAAGGATGGTAAGAAATGAATGTGAGTGAGCAAAGATTAAGCAGCAAAATCTGTATCTGACTTACAACTCCTGAACATGGACAAGATGAAAAAAAGTTTCTAAGAGAATTTTTTAATGGATCTTAATTTGAAAAAAAAGTTTAAAATTATAAACTTTCTGGAACACTTATCTCATTTTCATATATAGGAATAAAATGGATTTATACATTAGGCATTTTTGGAAACTGATTTAGTGTTTGTGTATCAGTTAGCAATGAATTAATGACATGTTATATTTTCTGAGTCTAAAAGTGCCTCAGTTTCTTGAACAGCAAACGAAAGCCTGAAGTGGCAAGCTCTTTCTCTGTGTGAGATTTTGAGTAGACCTTTCAGTCACAGGAACTGGAATCATGATTTTAACATCGACTTCTTGCAGGATCACAAAAATTACATTGAGTGGTCTTCCCTGGATTAAGTTTGTATTTCTAGATTTAATTAAGTTAAGGACATTGGGCTTAGAGTCTTTGGGCAGAAGTCTCTTTGCCACTCAGTAAAGTCTGTCCTCTTCTGAGTAACCACCACGTGAGAAACTCCTCTAAAGAGGAAGGGAGTGAATATTGCAGCCCCAATCTGAGTTATTAAGATTAAAATTTGGCAAATATTTAGGATTTAGAACTTCAGTAATTTTCACTGATGCCATGCTGTAACCCTGAAAGATATTTATGCTTCTGACATGAGTGAAAACCCCCTAAAGTTAAGGAGGATGATTGCAGTTTAGAAAGGCCCCAGATTATCCAACAGTCTCACACAAATCCACCATGTGTTGCATAGAAAGTGAAGCAGAAAGCAGTTTTCAGCAAACTCTGAATTTCCATATCTGTTATCAGACTAAATGTATTTCCTGAGCACTTAGTCTGTTGTACTCATTTGGAAGAGAAGTAGGAATGAGCAAATTATTTGAGATTCCTACTTTCTTCCAAGGCACAGCCCAGACCAGGGCTTTTGATCCAGTGTTACTGGCTGGGAGGTGGGGGATGACAAAATGTTTCATAAATAATTGCATTACTCACTGCTATTCCACGTCACATGCAAACTAAAGGAAAGTTCTCTGTTCTGTGAGACATAACATTTAAATAAAAATCTAATTTTAACTTTCTGCCTACATCATCAGTGTTACATGATTCTCTAAAAGTCTGTGGTTTATATAAACCCCTAAAAGTCTGAATGTGTTTTTCAGATGTTCCTAGATGTTTCAGAGTTACCTTTTTTCATATGATCACTCTCCAGACTTTGTACCCCTTTCCCCCTAGGGACTATTGCACATCTCTGTTCACTAGACAGGAGCCCTCCTTCTCCTCTCATTTGCATCTGTGACACCTCTGGAAATGCCCCAATCCATGTCCTTTTAATATATTACTGGTGCAAATAGTTTTTATCTTCCCTTTTCTCTAATCATGAATTCAGCCTCAGAGCTCCACAGTGTGAACCTAGGGTAGTGCAACCCAAGAGTAAGGTTTCACTCAGTTTGTTTTTCCATCTTCTAAGCACAAGCTTTTAAGATAACTGCCAGACAAAAACGTGCTCAAGGAAAACCTTGCACAAGCACTTACTTTGCTATTTTTCGAGAATATTAGACCTCCAGTAAAAAAAGACTCTGTCATGGGATCAGAGAATCAAAAATCACTTGACTATAGCAAAAGCAAGAAGACTGGGACTTCACCACTGAGACTAAAGGATGTGGAATGGATATTACTGGCCTGAATTCACATGGTCATTTTCCTGCTGTTTTTTGGGAATCGCTAGATCAATGCTTATCAGTAAACTATAGAAATAAACTAATGTCATGTTTTTAATGACAGAGCATTTATGGGATATCAGGAGAGACATTCACTTTAGTCACTCAAAACAAGTATGGTTAATGATTTTTTTTTCTTTCACTCTGAAATTATTAAGCATTCTTTTTCATTTTTTATTTTCAGGGGGAATTGGATTGGAGAAGCACCATATAAAGTAGGAGTCCCATGTTCAGCTTGTCCTCCAAGCTATGGAGGTTCTTGTATCGACAACCTTTGTTTCCCAGGAGTAACATCAAACTACTTATACTGGTTTAAATAAGTTAAGGTTAACATTATTTTAAAGAAAACCCACAGATGAGTAACAAGAACCTTGTGTATTGAATTTTGCACATACTATATATAGAGAGATATTGTAATAATACTCTGATATTTTCTTTTTGTATGCTTTTGTATAATTAGCTTTCAAAGTGCAGTATAATTTGGTTTTAACACTTTGGGATTTAAGACTCACATTATCCCTTTTAGGTTAACATGTTGTTAAAGGAGAGCAAACTCATTTTGATCTTAGTAAGTGTAGCTTCCTGAAGATTGGACTATATTAAAAGCACATTAGGAGATAGAATATTAATTCCTTTTAAAAATAATAGCTCTAGAAAGAGAAGGGTCATTGTTTAATACTGTGCTTTAAAAAGAGAGTGTGACATGTAAAGCAACAAATTGTCCTCACACTCCCAATGGTTCCTCCTGTTTACACCTGTGCTTTCACCTGCAATGTCAATGGGACACTGAACAGAAGAAAACATGTGCAAGAGAAACTGCAGGATATTACCTACCTCATGCACAGCATCAGTTCATTCATGGTGTTTCAAGAGTTCAGCACATGGCTGCTGCTGTCACATGTCTGTGTGCAGACAGGAATATTAAAGAGAATGAGGAACCACACTGACTAAGATCAAGTGGCTGTTAACTCACGTGCCTAAAGTCTTATCTAGATGGAAAGCTACATCACTTTGAAATTACTGGTATAAGAACACACCTTGACTATATCTTCCTGTGTTTCTGAACACAGTCATAGTTCTATAATGGTGCTTTACAGGAGTATATTTATTCTTATACAGGAAGAGATATGTTGCTACAAAGCAATATACACCAATACATGACATCCATAGTGTTTTTTACACTGTAAGTTTATCAGTATATATGTTTTCCCTCTGACTGAAATTCAGTTGAGAATCAGGAGAGATCAGACCTTAAAATATGTAGGAAGATTTCTAAATAAAATATATTAAGGAGCTTTAAAATTCATATAGATTTGTTGCAAAAATTCTAAATTTCTAAAGCAATTGCCATTGCCCATTAAAAATATATTGCACTGTTTCCTGAAAATATCTGTGTGCATTATTAAAAAACAAACCTGCCAAAAATTTTATGACAAAACCGGAATGCCTTATGGGTGTCTAACAGAGACATTAAAACCAAAATATTATACAGGTACTTTTCTTGAAAAACAGATTATTAAAAGGAAGAAATCAAATGTCTGCCACTGTTACTAGGTCATTGAAATAGCCTCGAATTTTGGCTTTATGTTACAGGGCAGAATGTACTCCACTTTAAATATAAGTGGAGTCTGCTTGCACTGCTACATTTAGACCTCTGAAATTTATGAACTTTGAAAAGCAATACTGAGTAGAGCAAGTGGAACAACAGAGGATAATTTCACTAGAGCTACATATGTATATATCTTTAAGTCACTAATTTGGTCTTTTTAGGGTATTTGAGACAGTCTGTCACCAAAACATGAAGTAACATGCTGGCGATATAAAAAGAAAGATGAGAATTTGAATTCTTCACATTAGTTACTTTTTTTTTTCCAGCAAGATATCTGGAACAGGCTGTATAGTGTATGAAATGTAGCTATCTAGCTATCCATATTCTGATCCCTCAGAGAATGTCAGCAGCTCATCTATGGATCTTCAGATATTTCTGGTTAGTGACAATTCTGTATCTGACAGGACAAGAACTAGACGGGCATATTGCCTTTAGATGTGTCCATGTTGTAAAAGGATAACTCTTTGTAATAGTCTACTAATTTTTATCCTAACAGGTACAATATAAACATTTTTCCTTTTGTTTTCAAAGGAGTTTGAACTTGAACAGTACTCAATCAGTCAATTACTTTGGCGGAGTAAAAGCCAGTCCTGTTTTGGGAGTGAAAGACAACCTCTTTGCATTATCTAGGTACACACTGAAATAAATGAGTGAGACAAAACTACTTGGTGGGTCACTAGCCCCTCAGCCAGCACAGTTTTTGACAAAGATGCAGGTGAAAAAAGCATTTTTGTTCTGCATAAGAAATCTTCTATAGAGGTAAAGACAGCACAGTTAAAGCACTGCATCTAGCCATTTTCAGTATTTTTATTTTTAAAATACAAATAGGAAGCAGAGTATAAGTAAAAGTTCAGGTTAAACCATGGAGCCTACAACAGTAGGTCTAACAATAAATGACTATGCACTTTGAAACTTGCAACTTGTATGTTGTATGGTACACTTTCCAAACAGGACTAGACATTGTAAATTAATTTATAATTCTGTAATTCAGCTGAAATTATTATCACGGGTATATATGTTGTCGTATCTGTTACAAATACCTTGATTTTGTGGAATATTTTGTTTTCTGTGAGTATAGAAAACTTTGCTTTTAACAAACAGGTATGCAGATTTTTTTCACAACATCCCATAATGGTGCTAGGGATTAACTGTTATAATCACACTGTAATTGACAGCAGCAAAATATGATCTGGAAATAAGCTATTTCATACGAGCAGCTCCTGATAAAACCAGCCACAAGCACTCAAGTGTTAGCTAATTGTTTTTCATTTAACAGAGAGATTACAGATCATCAGATGTTTGATTTCCATATGAAATTTCCACTTTAAAGTGGAATGCCTTACTGTATTACCTATTTGAATTGCCCCAATTTCTATTATCATTTTGCTCTTGGGCCAGGTAATGACAATGCCAGTAAAGCTCTATTTTGATTGCCAGTGCCAATGCTTTCTGACTGACTACCTGACACAAAGTGCTGCTACAAAAAAAGCACTGAAATAGTGCAGCAGACTTCAGATGTCTTTGGCAGCTCTAATACATGCTGAGCTTGATGAGTTCAAGGCATGCTGAGGCAAACCACCTCCAGTTGCTATTCTGATAGCCTTGAAGTACTAATTTCTTCTCAGCAGTTGGGTGTGCCTTTAAAGACAGAGAAATTAGCTCAGACTTCTGTTCTAAATATAAAATTATAAAAGTATGCACAAGCTAAAATAAGACAAAAATTATTTTTGGTCAAAATACTGTGAGAGGCATAAGAGTAAAAAATGTTATAAAAATTGTTATAATTAATTATTGAGTGCAGCTGTTTATAATAATATCTGCTTATGACTTTTTGCCTCATTTAAACATCTAAGATGATGGGTAGCAGTTGATACCTTTTGGTGCTAACCTCTGTGTTCTGGTGCTGAAGTTACAGACTATTTTTTGTGAAAATATTACCATGTACACTCCAGTGTTTGTGAGATCTTTTTCAGCTATACATATAACTTACCACTAGGTCAGATTTGCTTTCAGAGTTTCTTCTTATGCTTGTTTCAGGCTCTAATAAGAGTTTTATGTGCATTAGAGAGGAAAATGTATTCCAGTTCAAAACCAAAACAAACAGTACCCTCCCCTCATCACAACAGGCAAGTGCCTGTGGAGCAAATTATGGGGAGAATAAGACCTCTGACAGTCATGACTTCAGGTTGATGCTGAGCAAGTTTTAGTAATTCCAGATCGTCTCTCTGAAAAATAAATTACTTCAGAAAATCTGGGCTTGACCTTGCACACTTATCTTTGTCATCTATTTTTTGAGATCAGTTTGTTTCCCTCTGAATTTGAAGTGAGTTTGATCAAGTCTCAGTGAAAACTGGAGGAGTTTTAATTTAACTTCCGCAGGAATGAAAAATTGGATTCCATGAGAGCTTTGTGAACAGCAAAATTAGACTTCATATGCCATCCCCTATTAATAGTGGGAGATACCATGGGGCTTTGAAAGAGGAATCCTCCCAGAGCGAAAGCACTGTGATTGCAGGGGAAGAGATGTATCTATGTGTGTCTATATCCAAATCTGTATCTGTAGGTAGGTGGATAGGTAGGTAGATATATGGATGCCCTCTTGTGGTTGAGAATGCCAGTACTCATTACATAGGAATCCAAGAGGTTTTAGGATTTTTGTAAACAAATGCAAATCTCAAGTTTTCGGCCTTGATTTTAGAGCCACATGACTTTGTCTGTTTCCTTTGAGAAAACAGGTGCAGTGCACAACTCTTCCATTGCTTAGTTTTACATGATTTGTAAGTACAGAACTCAGTTGCAATTTTATTAGCTGGTGACTGCCTAACATGCAGAGCTTTATGAGTATGAGGTAAAACAGAGTTATTCAGATGTCAGAAGAATTTTTAGAAGTGTTAAGTCAGATATAGTTCTTAAAAGCCAGGGTGTGGGAAGCCTCATTACTCAGATACTAAATTATGATGATCCCTAATAAAGTTTTAAAGGCCCAAATTACTGTTGCAATTTGCCCATTATTGCTTGTTTTCAAGACAAAACGCTTGCTTCCCTGTTCTAGAATGAGATGATCTTTGAATCCAAGCATGCAAAAGTTTTGTGGTGCTTTTTAAAACTGCGGAGTTGAAAATTTGTCTGCTCTAGTTGGCAGATCATACTTGGTCTGGTGGTCTCAAAGCACACAAACCTTTTTTAAATTTGCAAGAATGTTGAAATTCTATCAATAGAAGCCTGAAATAGCAATAACCTTCTCAAACTGCTTTCTTTCAATAGAAAATAGTTGAAAAAAATTAGGAAAAAATAGCAATTACCCATCTGGTTAATTCAACAGATGAGCAACAGCGTATCTGGTTAATTCAAGAAATGATAAACAAAATTGATTACTATTGCTAATTTCAATACTTTCTTTCTGCTTAGCCTTCATTTCCCAATTTTCCCTCAGGGTAGAATTATTTTCTATTAGAAAATAATTACAAGGTGATGCATTTTTAAATTCACACAAGTCAGTGGAACAGGCAAAAAGTTGTGATTGTTATCCACATTCTGCAGAGTTTCCCTGAGTGTCATCTGTGAACAATCCGGACTGAAATGGTTGCAATTCATTATCTCCTTCTGCCAAAAGACAAAATTCAGAGTGGAAGAAGATTTTGGTACTTTATCATTGGGTAACAAGATTGTAAATTCTTTAAAATCCCTCATACTGAAATTGCATGAAAATTGTACTTAAGGTTATTTTGGCCACCAGAAAAGAGAGAGAATGTCTCTCAGGTTATATGTTTAGCTCACAACAGCAATTGTCGTTCAAATCACTGGCTGTTCATCATGCTGCTAACTCACTACAGCTTCAATAGACCATCCTGTAAGTCAGGAAGTATTTTAGATGTGACGTTTAAAGTAACAAAATTCTTCCTTAAAGAGTGAATGGTAATATTGGAATCAATAGCTCTTAGGAGTTAAACACCTTTGTTTCATGTAGGGCACTCTAATGTAATTGAAATGGTGCTTAAAGGCAGGATTCATTTAAGAAGGAAACCATCTACAGATGCTTTTTCTCCATATGCAACAAGGAAAGATTTTTCTGAGGTTAAAAAATGTTGGGGATTGGAAAATAAGTATATTTCTATGCTTTTTTATCTGAACCCATGTAAAAAAAAATGTTCAGTGTTTATAGAGTGAAATGCTCTTCCCTCCCTCTCATTGCGTGTTTTCATTTTTCTTGTTTAGGTTTTTTGATAATTGTGTGGGTGGGGTTGTATCTGGTTTTTTGGAGAAGAAAGCTTGTTTAGCACATGTTGCAGTGAACTTACCAATGTATCATTTCTTTTGTGTTATCATATGATGCTATATATATATGTTATACCTGAGATATAAATTTGTATCCCTGTTTCAACTTCTAATGGTATGAAACTGTACATCATTTTGATCTATTTTGTAACATCTATGCATTTCAATAAATAAGAAAAATTATAAATATTTACAATTTATGTTCTTTTGAGACATCTTTTGTTGTTTCTTTTTTCCATTTGTACCCTGAAAAAGACAAGTTTTCAAGGAGACAGTAAAGGACAGATCTAAACTGAATTATAATTCAATTTGAATATATTTATATAAGTCCATATGCTTTGCAACAGAGCTCCATTATGCACTTGAAATCTGTCTTGATGTATCCACCCATATGGATAGGATCCTGTCTTTTGGTGTTGAGAGAAGGAACTTTCCATCAGAATTAGTGTTCAGGATATGTTTTCTTATGTGCCTCTGGCCAAGAAGGAAAATATGAGCTGTGACCAAAGGAGATATCCACAGAAAATCGCGGAGGAATGATGGTCAATTGGCCAAGTTTTTTTTCCATGGAAGGAACAATGCTACAGTCAGAAAAAGAGTAGTTCTTTGTTCCTGAATGATTATTCTTCCTCCCAATGTTGTACCAAAGCTGTAAAAGCTACATTTGAAAGCAAAACCCAGAAATTTTTAAAATAAAAAGGAACATATGTCGTGAGGACAAGGAAGAACAGAGGGAGGAAGAAAATGCATTTTTAAAATGCTTAGACTCAGCATCACAAAAGCTATTCAAACTCAGTGTGTATATCCTTGGTAGTCTTTGGTTCATCCATCACAAGCTGGACACAAAAACCTCACCTTTCCTTAAAATTCAGCATGACACTAAGTCATTTTGCGTATCATTTAGACATTTAGCTAGGATGACTCAATCTTACAAATTACAGGAAAGAATAGAAGAGTGGATTCTTTCAGAACTCCACCATGCATTTTCCCTAGTATACTATTTTTTTGTGTAATGACATTTTATGATTTTCATCACACCTGTTTCTGATGTAGAAGTTTAAAGAAATTTGGGATTAATACTATGAACAACTGAATAAATTCAGCACAAGCTGTTGGCAGTCTCTGGGCAATTGTAATGGGATTATGTCAAATGTCAGTATGTGAGCAACAATATTCAGTGTTGTTGTTAGTCTCTCCCTCATCTGAGCCCAATATTGTTTGGACCATGATCAAAAGAATGTGATTTTGCCTAATTTCTTATTTCTCAACAGATTTGTTTCTTTTTCTTTCTATCTTGCTTCTCTCTCTTCTTTCTCATGATCTATGAATTAGTCTGCTGTTATTGGAAAGTCAATGCTAAGACACATCAGTCAGGTAGAGTATTTTTCATTTTCTCTGTGTTGCCCTTTTATCCGGATCAGAGAATGAAACAGAACTGATAACTAAAGATTTCCACTTAGTGCCATGTCTCAGTCTTTCAGTTTTCTAATCATTGTTTCCATCTGGGTTTCGCACCTTGATTTTTTTTCCAAGAGAAACCAAAACATGGAGAAGCTGATGTGTATGTAGCTCACACGCCAGTATGGAGAATAGATGAAGATAAATTGTGGGAGTTTGAAAGCAGGTGTGGAATCCACAGTTCAGATGTAATGAGGTGCTCTAAGCTGTGATTACAGCAGGAAAAATCAAGTCCATATTTCATTGTGGTGCCATGGTTTGGTGTACCTTTATGTCATTGCGCAAGGGTTATGACCAGGCTGAAAACCTCTCATGCAAACTAGGAAATTGTGTTTTCCTTATTTTTTTGAAAAAGTGTCTACCATGCCAACAAAGTGCTGTTGTCCACAGGGTAATTGCCACGTGTATCTACAGATAGTCAATGTGGCATCATAGCAATTTACAACCTAGGTGAGAGGCAGACAACTTCCTTCTCATGCAGTCATGAAGTGTCTGAGAGCCCAGTTAAAACAAGTTTTGCCTTAATATCTAATTGTCCAAATCCCCAGTGAAATTTGACATCAGAGATGTCAGTTTATTATAATTTGGTGATTTTTTTCCTGTTGTTTTTTTTTATTAGTAACAATAACCTGAAAATTATTTATTCATCCAGATAAATTTTTTCTGCGTCTTTAACATACTGCCTTGTGTTTCACTGGGGGACCATTGTAGTAGTTGCATTCCCTACACGTATGACAGGCCTTTACAGAAACATCCTGAAAACATGTAATGGAAAACAACATAAACAGTTCTTAACAGATAATAGCAATTGAGAGTGTGTTTTCTCAACTTCACAGTCCATATGTTTTTTTTTTTATTTTCTGTGGGATTTCATCCTGAGCTCTAACTCCATCATTTTGAATCCCCTTTTCATCTGAGGCAGGACAGGTTTATTTGATTTTGTCTGTGAAATCTAGCACTGGACTTGCTCCACTGCACTTTTTTGTCAAAAAAAGTTTGAAAATATGTCTGTAAGCCCAAAACTCTCAGGTTTTGGCTGATTTGCAGTCCATACATCTGCAGCTACAGCCTTGGAGTGCTCTTTTGCAGCATTTTGTAGACATTGGCAATACTGAGGTGTTGGTATTTTCAGCCAAAAAGGACTTTGAATAATGATGGGAGACTTTTTCACCCAGGTAACATCCGAAGTCTCCTCTTTAAGTGAATGTATTGAAATTCACTTTCATTAGCAGCCATGGCAGCTGAGTCTATGCTTGATCATACTGTTGTACTAGAACATAGAACAGAACACAGAGGAGCATGTGCTAATATACGTGTAGGTGAATAAATCATTTGCATTATTTAAGTAACATTCTGTGTTCTGTAAACTTTTAATATTTAGGAGGGCACTCTGGGACCCTTGGCTGGCTGCTTTCAGTTGGATTTTATTCTGGTCCCCTTTTTTCTGCATCATTCTCCAAAGAGTCTATGTATTTCCTCCTTGTTAGCAGGATCAGATGTGTTGATAAATTCTTCATATTTACTGTGATATACCTGTAGATCTTGCCATTTAAACTTCTCCCCATATTTGCTATTTTCGTTACACAGAAGTGGATTTACTTTTTTAGCTTTACCCAAAGTCTCCAGATTCTCTCATAGCTGCATGATCTTGTAGTTATTCTCATCTCATTCTCCTCCCAGTAGAAAGTGTACAGTTTAGTGTGCTGTATACCACCAACATTTTCTATTTTCCAATGAAAAACATATGTGCCAATCATAACTGTGATGGCAGTCTGAGAAAAAACAGTGTCTTCCTATGGGTGTGTTGAATGTGCACAGACATGTGGGGTTTTTTCCTATGGGCAATGCCAGAATCCTGCTGATATATCAGACATGGAAAAATGTTTGTCATTAGCCATCTCCTGAAGGATTTTTCCCCTCACAGGTAGTGGAAAATATTCCTCTTCTACATATCTGTTTGATTATTTTGCGAATGTCCAAAAGCAAAAATAAGCACACTGATTTCAAGTGACTGTATCTGTTTTATCCATTATTTTAACCCTAGTGTAGTCACCTGGAGCTGTATACCAAAATCTAATGCCTGGGAACAGCATAGATCAGTGAGCTGAGGGCAAGAAATGCTCCAAGAGTGGCTCAGGAACAGAAGATGTCTTTGGCAGTCCTAGAATACTTTTATTTCCTTGCTAAGCAAGTCTACATGGGCCCCAAAGCTGGACTTCATGATGACATTGTGTCATTTCCATCTTCAGAGTCTGTTTCACTGCCTTCCATAAGCCATGTAATGAAACCATCATCCTGGAGGAGCCCTGTTGTTTGTATGACAAAGCTCCAGCTAAAGGTCTAAATGTAATTCCTGTGGCAACTCAGGAGTCATTGGTGGGAAGCATCTGTTTTATTTCTGGAACAGCCTGACTGAAGAATGCACTGTAGTGAAAGATTCTCCCTCCTTTGAAAATGTCAAATTCCTTACCTGCTTAGCTTCTCTTCTTTCTAAAGCATGAAGTTTCTTCATAAGACTAATGGGGTGACATACTTCTAATGAAAAATAAAAGAAGACACTTTTTACTCAGCTTTTATTGAAATTTCTGTAATTGCCATAATTTAATTCCATGTAATTAGTCTACTCTTTTGTGGGAATAAACTCAACCTGAATTGTATCCACTCAACTTCTATTACTTGTGGGTCCTCTGAGAAAAATGTGAGAATGTTTCAGGAAAAAAAAGAAGTTAAATTTTTTAAATTATCTTTCCTTCTATTTCTATCCATTTATTATCATTGCATGACAAGAAAATGTTTTAACTGTGGTCTGTAATCATTGATATGTGCATAAGTTTTCAACTTTGGCTATTTTCAGCTTTTTATTCCTCCATAAAAGGTATTTTAATTTCTTTTTATCTTTATGCCACTCTCTTCTTCAGAAGTTTTCCAGAGGTTTGTGGTGGCCAGTACAGCTTTTGGGGCAGATAATTCCCCACTCTCACAACTGATTACCAACTTGCCCTCAAACATCATCTCTCTTTTGTGTCATCTTTACAACTTGTTACTCATGCTCTGTGGATGCTGATATTATTGACCTTTGCTGATATTATTGCATAACTTTCTCCCTGATTCTTGCAGGAGATCATGTTATCTGATTATTTTTTTTTCTCTTTTCCTTCTCTTAAGCTAATATCCTAGTATCTATGGATGATAATAACTTTTTCACAGAGGGCAATGTAGTGATACCTTCTAAGAAGCTGTCCTCTGAAATAATGCCATTTAGGTGCATGTACTGCTATACAGATATATAGCTATCAAACTCAAACATCAATCTTTTGAAGTCAAGAATCACAGGCTAGACAGGGTTGGAAGGGACCACAGTGGGCCATCTGGTCTGACCTCCCTGGTGTAACACCATCATCCCAGAGCACATGGCACAGGATTGTGTCCAGATGGTTCTTGAATATCTCCAGTGAGGAAGACTCCACAACCATCCAGGAAAGCAGAGCTCCATTTTGCATAACAGACTTGGGAAGACAAACACCATCACTCCCAGCACCTGCCCATCCTCCTTCTTCTACCAGCTATAAGTGCTCAGCACGACAGCAAACAGTATAGAATATCCCTTTGGTCAGCAGTGGTCAGCTTCCAGCTGCGCTCCCTTCCAGCTCCTTGTGCACCCCCCAGCTGCTCCCTGGAGTGGGGGGGTGAGAAGGAGAGAAAGCCTTGCTGCTGATCAATAATAAAAACAACCATACATTATCAGCTCTGTTTCCAGCACAAATAAAAAACACAGCCCCATACTATGAAGTAATTAACTCTATTCCAGCCAAAACCAGCACACAAACCATTTCAAGAAGTACTGCTTTCCCTCAGCAAGTGAAGGAACTTTGAAAATACCTACAAGTTTATCCTCCTCTCCAAAAGGTGCATGAGAATATAATAAAGAGGGCAGGGTTAGAAAAAGGAGAAAATCCATCAGAAGGAGTAAAATCCCAGTTGAATGAAACTATGCAAATGGAAAATGTAATTTTAACTCAGAGTCTTTGAAAATTTCTATTTAGCACATGCTGGTTTTTTACATTGAAAATGTCATACTGTGGAGCTCGCTTTAAGTGTAAATACTTTTATATCTGACAGCTGCATTTACAGAAGAAACAGAACCAATAGAAGTCCTTAAATTGAAAAGGATTATATAAATATAATATCTGATATGGGTAAAAATTAAGTTCTTTAGGGGCCCTTATTTTCTTAAGGTAAACAATGCTGTTTATTTACTGTAAACGCAGTGACATTAGAAATTAGTTTCTACTCTAAATTCCTACAATTGTATTGTATTTATTCAACAATTTTTCTCCAAATACATTTTAACGATGACTAAAATATTTTCATCTGCTTTAACTAGTGTTATGGCATGTCCTTTTCAATGTTAAAACAGTCTTTGGAGCTTGTCAATCAGTAAATATTGGTTCTTAAAACTGCAGTACATGTTTATTCTCTATTTTCATATAAATTATGTGCTTTCAAGAGAATATGTATTAAGTTAGTTTTAACTAGTAGTTCAGAATGCTGCTTTTGTATATATATATATTCAAAATTTCTCACCATTATATTAACAAAAATCTCATACTTCCTCACAAAGAGTGAGGCGTATTGAAACAATTGTCCACACACCACATGGTACAACAACTGATTAAAAAAGGCAAAAGTCTAGAAAGTAACTTGTTTATTTAAAGAGCTTAGACAGAATATAAGTATCTACATCTAAGAAAATGACTGATTATTATTTTCTTTCTTTCTACCAACAATGTCCTAATATAGATGACATTGCATAGAAGCAGAGGATGTTCACCTGTTTACAATGGTAAAAGGAAAACTGAATTTTGACATCCCAAGTATTGGGGGCTAGAACTTTCTTCCTGGGAAGAAACAGAGGGCTCAGAAGAGGTACAGAGCATGGAGTTTGTTCCTTTTGCTGTCTAGGAAGAATAGAAGAGGCAGAAGTTTTGGCAGAAAGTGCTGCTTATATAAATGTTTAGCTTTTTACATACTGTCTATTATTTTTTAGATAACCTTTATGAGAAGTAGGTGTCTCAGAGTTATTTTCATTCTTGTCCAGAGGTGATTCAAGCCCTACACTTTGTGTAGACTCCCAAATAAAGCTGTCTATAAGAGCAGAAGAACATTGTCAAAAATCGTTGGCAAAAATCTACATCTGCACAGCCAGGTGTACAAGACTCATGTAGGAGGCCTGAGGGAAAACAAAAGTGGTGGTTTGCATACCTAAGTAGAAGAGTTACAAACCTCAGCCCCTACTCTCAGGACTGTGGTAGCTGTAGACAGTGATTTTGACATGCAAAATGTCTAACATTATGCATTTATTTTTAGAGACAGAATGTAAAATGCATCATTTTAAGGAGCACAGACTGGAATACACCACCTGCTATGGAATAGTATATGTTTTACTTGAGAGTATGGGTATCACTTCATCTCTAAACTTTGTATAGGCTGGGCAAGTCCCCGGAGTCGCTAGGTAGAAGCCAACTCTGAAGTGTGTGTTATTTCATGCAGAAAAAGTATTTCATGCAGAAAAATTCAAAAAAGGAAGTAGACATAAATATGAATGATTTTTAAACATCATGAGTGTGCTCTCTTGGATGTTTTCTAAATTTAAAGTGAAGAGCATCATCTGATAATCATGGACCTTACCCTACAGATAGGGTGGAAGAGGGAGGGATGTGAGCTCTGTAGTGCTAGGGTCACAGAAGGCCAGATTTTGCTCCTTTTATTCCAGCTGTGTAGTTGAAAGGGCTACTGACTTTATGTAGTGGAATTAATGGCAAAGTAAGATAATACAATGGTAAAGTCATGGCAGAAAAACAAGGACTATGCTATTTATCTGTGCCTGTAAAAGTATATTCGGATCTGCATATATTCCTAAGCTTTCACATTCCTCATCCATGAAAAGTTTGGCAAACCTTAACATTACTACAAAGAGTGTATATTAATCCATAGAATTTACTTCATAACTTTTTTCCTCTGCACCTTAGCCAAGCTTCACCATGTGTGTGCATAAGAAACCCTTGACAAAAGCCAGCTGAGGGCTGAAATGTTGAGAATTTGCCCTCTTCACCCTGACGAATAAATCTTTCTTTAAAAGCAAGGAAAAAATCTTCTTGGCTTGGAATATCTCAGCATGCTGACTGTGCACAAACCAAGGCTGGAATTATTGTGCATTACTGTGATTTGTTTTTGTATTGCCTCCTTGTCATGTTTTAAAAAAAGAACACAAGTATTATAATTTCTTTTGTTGTGCACCAGGTGCTTGCCAGTTAGCTAAGGAGGGCCAGCTGTTAGCTTTCAGGAGATGCCAGTGGAAGGACTGATAAACTTTTTTAAACCAATGCATTCGGAAACCTGTAACATTTCAGCAAATAGTACAACATTTTCTTGCCCTGAGAAGGAGTGCTAGCAAAGCACTGAATCCAGCTTTAGCTGTCTTTTTAGAAAGGAGAAGGAAGGAAAAGAAAGGCAGCAGAATGTGTGTTATGTGATGAGTTAATTCTTTGTGGACCACCAGTGAGTGTTCTGCAAGCAACACTTCAAGAACTGTTTCTGCAAATGATGCCAAATGAAAGCATGGTCTGATAAACCCAAAGAAAATAGTTCTGTCTGTCTCTACCTACCCATAAGCTGTACAATGAAAACACTGAGGCATGTTCCACTGCTACTCTTGACACCTAAGTTTATGAAAGCTGCAGATACATGAAGAAAAGAATATATAGAAAAGAATGTGCCATCAGAAAATGTAAGTGCGAGTGCTACCAATGCTGTTCTTAAAACAACTATTGCAACAGGATGATTTTGATTTTCCTGCAGTTAAAACACAAATTTTCCTTATTTGCCACTTGATTTATGGCACCAGCTGAGTTTTTTTCCTGTTTGTGCAGATGCTTTAATAACCAGAGGTGTTCTTTCTTGTTCTATCCCATCATTTAAATTAAATGGCTTGCAATTAAGCTCAGCTCCATAGATCAGATCTGGCACTATCCCAGGCAGCAAAGTTTGCCAGTGAATCCAGTAGAAGTTGGTTCAGCTCTGCCCAACAGTGTGTGTGGTGGCAGCAGCACTGCATATTTCTCCCTTTTCTGCCATGTCATACCACCATGGCTGTGGTCTGTGAAAGCTGATAAGAAGACAGAACATACATGGGGAAGGCCAAAATTCCACTAACAAAACACTAATGATATCTGAGGATGTCCAGAGCAAGGTTACCAACTTGCTACTGTGTAGTCACCAACTACCTTTTCCACACTCTCTAACACTCTGACTCTTCCCTGCTCTTATGCCATTGCTTCATGCTTATAATAGGTAAACACTTGTCTCAACCCATAGTCACTCCTTTTTGTCCCTCCTTTATTGGAAGTGGTGGGGGAAGGGAAGTGGCTGATTTGGAGTTTAATTTCCTGCTGGTATTAAAACCAGCACGCCTGACATTGTGAAGAAGATGAAAAATTTGCCAGTTTATCTCCAACAGCAAAACTAACCACTGGTCACCAGAATTAACCATTAGGCAGAACCAAAGTTTTTGAAAACTATATTGTACAAAAAGTCAGCGAGTCTATATCCTGAGGAAACTATTATGTTTAGGGGCAGTGAAGGAAGAAATGGTTGCTCTCAACTGTGTAAGACAGAGAGAAGAGATGGCATCCAAACCCAATTCTCTGACTTGTGCTCCTGCTCCTCCTTCTAGTCATAACCATGGGATGGTAAATTTGTTTGGCTTAAAAAATCAATTTTGTATCAGTCATTTCACTTTGAATTAGAAGGTAAGCTGACTGTAGGTACAGTGAATGACATAATGACCATATTAGCAGCTGAAACAGTTTGCGAAGAAACACATTCTTTAAGAAAGTGTTCATTCATTCAGAAGAAAAAAAGTGATGAAATACATTTGGCTAAATAACTTACATAGGTAAAGAGGTAAGAGATGTCAGTTCCTAGCATCTGGCTGGTCTCATTCTTGACATGGTCCACTGAAAATGAAACAGATAAAGCTCTACCAAACAACTTTCAGATCAGTGAATGGTTTCCTGCTCCTTCCTCAAGATGAAAATATCTTTTTGAGTTGTGTATCTTTTGAGAAGAGAAACTAGCTCACTTAGTAGAAGTAATGTTACTGTTCATACTTTTATATCAGATTTAAGACTGCACATGGACATGCATGTTTCAAAAACTCACCTGCCACTTCCTTCAGCAAGTAGCTTCCCTTTAGATTTCAGAAGCTTAAGATCTGCATACATTTGAACTGTGCTCCTGGACTCTATATATACTAAAAAGGAAAGTAAGATTCTACTGGTTTTTTTCTGTGATTTCTCTCACCTAGCTCCTGAACCAGAAGATGATTTTAAAGGCAAAAGATATAAGTCTGAATGGATATAGGGATTAAGAAAAATGCTTGGGAGCTGTTTGTATATAGACAATATTGCTGATAGATTTTGCATAAAAAATGAATCTGGTAGATCAATAGGAGTAAGGAGAAGTAAGAAGTAGGGATATGACTGCAGGATCTGATCAGCAAAGCAAGATGAGAATGAAGCAGGCACATAGCAGAAAGCCAAGAGAAGGCAGAAATCAGAGAAAGTGAGAGAAGGAGAAATTGCAGAAAAAGTAAGAGGCAGAATAAACACAAAGATGATAGAAACATGCACATTGGATTTAACTGGAGTGACAGTTAAAAGAAACCTCTAGCTTATATTATCTGCTGGCAAAGATAAACCATTTTTGGTAAAATCATTTTTAATCCCTGTAACTTGTAATTCTATGGCCCACTTTTGCATACCAAAATAAACTTTCTCCCACATTCTATATCACTCTGTCATTACGACTGTTATTTCAACTTTTCCTTTTGAAAAACATTCAGCCCTCTAATAGCCAGTCAGGGAGAGAAGATTTATTTTATCCTTAAAAAAAAAAAAAAATCACAGAAGCCAAACTGTACTGAAGAAAAGTGCAGCAGAGTAGTTCCAACACACAACAGTTTTTCCAAATGCAGTGAAGGTACAAGACAAGTTGGTCACATTAAGTGCATGACAGTACTGAACAAAAGAAGAAAGGTATATAGTGTTTAGACTGGTCCTGCCTTCAGTGGGAGAGAGTTCTAACTTCTACTACTTATACCTCTTCTAAGAGTGAGAAAAACTCTAAGGGTAAAAATTAAGACAAAGTAAGACTGCAATGTATACCCACCCTCCCAAGGGCAAAGGACATGGTAGGGCGCCTGCTTCCTTCAATATGTATGTTGGACAACATGTATTAATTTTATCTTTAAGGAATCTCACTTTTTTTTTCCAGGAAGTTGGCTTGCTTCTTTCCCCTAAAACCAGCTCCTGTTAAAGGGAATCTAGGGGAATTTTGGCATTCTCATTTCACAAATTTCTCATCTTACACCACTTTTATACCACTAAGCATTACTCTGTTCCTTTCAGCAAAAAGGTCCCTGGTTTCCACACCTGTAGGGGAAGAAACTGAGCAGATCTAGATATTTTGTTTGCCTCTCTGCTTACTGATTTTTTTCTGCAGAATTCAGTGTCAGCACATATTTCTGGAGCCTGAGGATATTCAGCATCTTGGTCAAGCCTCATACACTCATTTTCTCCAGTACAGGAAGCAGTTGTCATTCATTCCCACAGCTGGAACCTTGCCTCAAGTACTCATGTGTCATGCCCCTGGTCCTGACTTATTCTGTCCTGACTCACAGGCATGAAGAATGCCTCTCTGTCCATACCCATTACTGAAAAATTGAATACCTTAAAATAAAAAATACCAATTTTTTTTTTCCTAGTCTGGAATATTTTGCTCATCCCAGTACTCTTCATTTCTATCTTCTTACATTTTATATTTCTCACCTCTTTATCAGTACTGGAGTGGGCTTTGTCAATGTCCTTGGTAGGACAAAGAGTCTTTCTGTGGTCAACCTTCAGAGATTTGCAATGATAAATAGAAGCAGGTTCCAGTTTTTATTCAATATTTTCTATGAATTATAGCAATTTGCAATCAAAGGAGTTTTATTGAGGAGGTGATAGATTCATTCTCTCAAGCAGTATTTTCATGAATCAATGAATTTGCTTATTTTATAAAGCAAAACATAGGTCAAACTTGAACTTTCAGATGTTTAGCCTACCAAAGAAGATTTTCAGGGAAAAATTTTCAGAATTTTTTTCAGGAAAATTCATAATCCTACAGTTTCACCATGTGATGTTCCTGTGATTTGTTTGAAGCAGAGGGAGAAGCTGACAGCTGTGTCAACAATAGTACAGTGACATCCAGACACTGTCTGCATTCATGTATAGAAAAGGGAAACCAGTAAGATCCATTTATTATAGACAGAAGGAGTTATATCTACAGGAGGGAGAATTAGTCCCTGTAAACCCCTGTAATCTGAATTCAGTCAATTAATTAAAAAAGACAGATTCACATTTTTGTGGGAACTATAGGAATGAAAAGGAGAGAGCCATAATGTAGGAGAAGTGGACTTGGACACATTTGAAAAAGGTGTCATTAAAATCTGTGTGGCATACATTGATATATTTTTTATATACATATGCTACTTATAAACAAAAGAGCTATTCATTAGACAGCTTAAATTTAAAAAGTTTTTCTGTCTATTTTTGTGTATTCTAGCCAGTTTCTCATGCTGTATTACTAGCATGAGTCCATCTGTGAAAGTTTTAATGCTTCATCTTTAGTGAACATTGTTTATCACAACCATATGAGTTGAAAATGTGAAGAAAATAATCCCAAAGTTTCTAAACAGGTTTCACCACATAATGAGCTTTCTTGTTCTCAACTTAATGAGGTGTGAGTATCTTGAAGATCATGTGGAAATCAGTATGACTAAACAAAGGTAATTTCACCACCCACCCCTCTTCCTTAAAACAAAGTGTTCTAGACAACTATGTGTAAATAGAGTACTACAAGCTGTCATCACATCAAGTCAGACAATATATGAATTATCTTTTCAGAAGCTGTATTAGCCAAGATTTATATTATATTTTTTTTTGTTGCTGCATAATTGTGCGATATTTGTTTTGGACTAACAAAAGGTTGAGATTATGCAACGTATTTTACTTTGTGCTACTACTGCAGTGTTAATGATTGAGTATCTTCCAGCTATGTCATTGTAGTTTTGCAATTTTCAAATTTCACTACTTTAAATTTCCTCTCATTATTTATTAACTTATCTTATAATCAGGTATTGCAAAATCCTATAAAACAGCAGACTGTAAAACCCCTAATACTTATTCTGTAAGAACAATATACAATTTTTCATTAAATAAAACCAGAAATTCTGTTAACATGGTAGAAGAATAAAGAGTTATGAGAGTAGTTTTAGCAGTCTGGTTAGAAATTCCCTGTCAACATCTTACAGGAACAATTTGTCTGCCAGCCCTCTGTAAAATTTGTCTGAATTTGTCTCTGTTGAATTTGTGACAGTACTTCTCTGCCCCTCTCTTCAGTCTCTTGAGGTCCTTCTACCCTGCAAAAGAGAAAACAGCCACCCTCTGTTAGCATGTGGGAACTCCTGCTTTCCCTGTCTGCCCTGCAGCTGTAACACTGCTTGTTGGCAGGCTTTCACCTGCTAAGGGCCATGTGTGAGTGAAAGACAAAGCTGTGCTATTCTCAAAAATGACAGTGTGGCCTTCTTGAAACCGCAGGACCCTCGCTCCAACTCCCTTCTGCAGCATGGAAGCACATTGAGGTTGGCATTGAGGAAGTAGGAGGACTGTAACAGACTGTAATGGTTGCTGCTGCCTGCTATTAGACCTGTGTACCACCATGGGATGGAGTTTTCTGGTTGTTTCTCTTCTCTCTTCTCACATAATTTGGGAATTGCTGCTGGAATACCTCACATCCTTGGACTCTTGACCTAGTCCTTCCATTTACTGACCACCCACTGGAATAGTTGTGCTGTATTGAGTATGGGCACTGCAGCATTTTTAATGTCCTGCCTGAAGAACTTATGGCCTTGGTTTCAGTCAGTTAAGGAGGTGCACGGAGAGTGTGAAACAGCTTGTACTGGTTGAGGAACTGAAATGTCCATTGAGAAAAGATTCATGGAATCACTAAGGCTGGAAAAGACCTCTAAGATAAATGTTGTCCCCAAAGGACCATGTTACTGCTAAACGATGTCCTCCATAAGAGGTAAGAAGCCCATCCTAGAACATTAAGCAAAAGAAGAGCTTACTCAGGGTCCAAATTCATTAAGAAGGCACAGTAAATGAAATTCTTAGAAGTCACATTCCATCTGACTAATTATGGGACCTTTGTGAAAAAAATGAAAGCAAGGATAATTTTTTCTTTGACATCAGTGTTTTATGCTAAACTTTGTACTGAAAGTTTCCTCTCAGGGTTGCTTGTTACTTGTGTGGCTTGTTGAAGCCGCAAAGGACAGAATTGGGAAATCACTATAAGAGCATCATAGGGACATTGTGGCATCAGCTCAGCTCTGTGAGGAGGTCATTGCATCTGAGCACATGTGGATTTGTGGGGAAAATGTGCTGAACCATAGCAGTTGCAGTGGGATTCCGAAACTGCGTGTTTTTTTCTGTAGCTCGTAAAGTGCTCCATTTCTTGAGGATCAAGCTGCAGGCAGAGAAATCTTGGACTTGAGGCACTCTGAAGGAATAGTTTGAAAACCACAGTAAGTTCAAAGCAAATCTCCTACTGAGAAACGCAAAGAAATGTTTATTTTCAACAGAAAATAACAGTTGGTTTCAAAAAAATCTTGCATTTCCAACTGAGTTATTTGTAGGAAAAAAAGTATGAAAATATTGGAATGAAGTGCCATCACAAGAATGTAGTGTGAAGTTAACAGCTACAAGGTTGTCATTATGAAAAATTCTAGGATTCAGTCTCTCTTGCCAAAACATACATAAATATATATAATGCTGTTAACGAGACACATATGTCTATCACCAGACAGTGTAATTATGTCTGAGAATTATTATAAAAGCTAAATAGGTGTTAATTGAACACTTCCTTTTTTTTTTTTTTTCTTTTTCTGGCCCCTCCCCTTGTACCCGAGATCATTAGCTCCTTGGCAGTTGTCTTGTGCCCTCACCACAAGACTGGAGTGAACTCCAGACAGTCAAGATATGGAAAAGGCCCAGCAGTTCCACCATGTAACTTCATTTATAGTGCTGAATAGGAGACAGCTTCTTTTAATATTACTCCAGCACCTCTGTTGGAGAACATGACATTAATCTTTAGGTGCTTCATTCTCTGGGGCTGGCAGAAGGACATCATAAACATAATGCTCATTAAAAGGGAAAAAAATTCCATCAACTGAAAAAACTCTAAACCTTTTTGTAGGGACAGGAAACCATCAGCGATATCAAACCTTCCATGACATTGAACTACTGTGTCTCGTTATAGAGACATTAGGGAAGAGTTTTTATAGTCACGTTTTCGTGGCTTAACAGGTAGAAAAGCAGAATTTAGCACAATTAATGGTCTTTTAAGAATAGACAGTGGCCATTTCTGAGGGAGAAAGACTTTTGATCTGAGATTTATGTTATTAATTTTTTTCAGAGGATACTGAATGTACTTGATAGCAAATTCCTGGAACTTCTCAGGTATCATTCAAAACTTCCAAAGGAATGTTTTTGTTGTTATTTCCTCTGCTAACCCAGAAGCAAAGTATGGTCCAGACTATTTCAGTATGAAAACTTATGTTTCTATGTAAAAATAATTCTGCCTTTGCTCCTCTTGTGTCCAATGTTTTACAGAACTATTTTGTTACAGTTTACACACATTAAGTATATTACTTAATTACTTATATTACTATGTATATATAATATTATTCCATATTTTTCAGTGGTTGATGTAGAGACTTTTGTTCAAAAACAAAATCCAAAATAAATTAATACATTGACTATTTTTATAAAGGTTCAAATCAGCAAAAAAGAACCTTTTTAAACTCCATTAGTCAGAAAAAAATTATTGTTACTGGAATAAATAACTTGACTCTAAATATAAACTGGAGGCAAAGTTATAAATTCTCAAGACTTTTCTGGCTGATATTTAATCCGCATGGATAATGCAAACAGATCAGTCCTTTCCAAAACAGCAGATCAGGATATGGTTTTAGTAATAGAGATCTATGTCACTTCTTACTGTCCTTGTTTTGTACATGATGACTGGATTCAAGGTCTAGTCCCTGCCCCTGCCTGAACGGTGATTAAAACCTCAGCTCTAGAATGCTGTGGTAATGCAAGAATTTGGTGCAAAACTCTACTGCAGTGACACACAGATAACCCTGGAATATACCACAGCCTGGCTGTTTATAGAGTGGGAAGAAAGTCCTGGTGAAGGAGGGATGAAAAATGCTAAAATCACCGAGAACTTTAATGACTGTACTGTTGAGTAAAACAGGAGTTATTCTTTCAGCTAGCTTGGGAATGTATGGGAAGGGGGGACATGGGCAAGTGTTGATAAGTATGATCATCTACCAAATCAAAGTGTATTTTGGGAGAAGTGGAGGAATGTGAATTTTATGAGCCCTGAAGGAGTTGAGCTATGAGAGAGGAACTTAAGTCTACTGCTATCAGATTGCAGGCCAGATATGTACATACCCAGTAAAAGAGTTTCAGTACCATAGCAATGTTAGCAATGGAAATACAGGCTCCAAATGAGATAAGTTTTGGTAGTCCTAGGTTTGTGATTGCCAGAATTGACTTGAAATTAAGTTTTTCTTGAATTTAGATGCTTAAGTAGACATTGAATGTCTAATGGTCAGGTAACAATTTAACAGGTAGTCAAAAGACTGAGATGCATGGAAAAAAAATAGAGTTGTTTTTATTTTTTTAACAGTATTTCTTCTCCTCATGCAGAATGACAGGATTAATAGAGTTCTGATTTTATACCTATTGAAGATCTAGCTATTACTTGTTGGTTTTATGTTTTTCACTGAAATTACTTGGAAGCTTTCTGAAAAAAAATGTGTCTAAGGAACACAGATGTCTCTTAATAAGACTCAGCACAGAGCTAATTGTGTGCTCATGTCTTGAACAAGATTAACAAACTCATCATTCCAGATAGTTTGGGATTAGAGCTTTTAATGTAAACATCAAGGGAGAATGTGAGTGCATTTTCAAATATTTTTAAATTTCCAGTCAGTCACATTTCTGCAATATCATGGCATAATTTGCTTCTAGTCTTTCAGAGTTTCCACCAAATATGATTTGTTTTTCACCTTCCTTCTCACGTCATATTTAATGTTGATGTTGAATATTTGTAAATATTGTCTTTGGGTAACTTTATTATAATAGTTCCGCAAGTGAGTTGAGAAGTATGACAAAGGCTCTTGATGAAAGCTACCCAGATGAAGCATTTTGCTTTCTCCAGTTTTAATATTCTCTTATGGAAACTGGTCGGGGAAGAGTTCTTTGTTGGAGCTGATAATGTTATGTGACACACTGAAAATTATGGCCTTTCTCCCTCTTTAGGTTTTTTTTCTTCTTCTTTCATCAGATAAGAGTCATGGGTTTAGCAGACTTGCTGCTTTGCCTTTCGAATCTTCAATTTTCTACGGTACACCCATTACTTGCCTGTTTATTTGGCTCTATCACAGCACTCCACATCCAGTTAGAGAGACAGAAAACACTGAACTATTATGAATTAGGCAGGGCTGAGAAGAGATTCCAAAGGAGCCATTAGCCAAGAAGAATGATCATCTATTTCAAAAGGGACCAAGCATATCCCAAGGCTGCTGTCAAATATAGATCTGTGTGAGACTCTTTTATTTTCCTTAACCGTCTGGTACCTGTTAATGATGTGATCACTGAAGTACACATGTGCTGCAGTGAAAACATGATGCATCTCCTGGTGTGTTTGGTCATCAGACCTCTATTAGCTGATCTAGTAGAGTTGCTGTTTTAGCTCACTGGGTGGAGGTCTGTGGTTTTGGAAGCCACATTTAAATCCCAGTGTTGTGTTTGTGGCTGGCTGATGATCCCTGGGGTCAGTTTTTCTGTGGTCACAGATCATTACACCCTGTAGACAGAAACTCTCATACCGCATCACCAGAAATTATATCCTGTGGACACAGTCATGTCTTCTGAACCATCTGAATATTTTAAATGACTAATTTTTTGAAGATTGTGTCTGTTAATTGCCTTGGAAAAAATGGGGTTTATGAATTTTAAATTTTGTCACATTTTAAGAATTTTGTTTCTATATATAGTAATTTTCTTATTTGTTAATGAACACAAGAGAAATTGTTTTACATTAGCACATCACAAATAAAGTAATTTGAGAGCATCTATTACGGAAAAAGAACACAATCCTTCCACTAACTTCAACAGGTGTTGAATCAGTCCCTGAGTACAAGAACATGTCAAATTCAGATCAGGCACAGACATAACAAACAGGCCAAATCTTACTTTTTTTCCTTATAGTATATATTGGAAAAATTAACTATGTTCTTAAATGTACATCATCAAATTATCTACATGCATGATTAATATATCTTTACCTAAAAGAGACATGGAATCAAGTAACAGAGCTTCTGCTTTTGGAGCAAAGCTAAAGAGCACACACAGTCGGCAAATATGAACTGGATGAACTTTGCAGGCTTGAAGATGAAGCTGTAACCTGAAGTTAAAACATCTGTAACTCACAGATCCGAATAAATATTTGTTTGTTGGAGTCCATTTCTGCTTTACTAGAGGAGGCAGAGGCTTTCTCATGTGTCTCTGGATGTTCTGCAACTTTCTGTAATTACTGACTGCACATATACAAATGTTGGTTAAAAATGGTATATGTGAGGACACTAACCAGCTTCTTCCATGGATGAGGAAAGAAGAGAGTATGAGGCCCTTTTTTCCTTAGAGATTCTTCTAAAAATACTTTTCAATATGCAATTTTAACCACTGGATGCAAATATACATGTTGGAGCTCAAAGCACTTTAAAACTGAGTTTGATTTTGCCAATCTATTGGCTATCTGAGCTCTTGAAAAAGTAGAAAAAATATGATGCACACCTATAAACTAGTTACTTTATTTCCCAATCTACCAGGATTCTAAAGAGCACCTTCCTTTAAACATATGTTCTGGAAGAGATATCAAAACTTATTTTATAATTCATTGTTCACTCAAAACTTATTTTATTCATTGTTACTCTCTCCAGCTATGATCTTTCAAGGTGCATATATTGCACATGGTATGGATCCATTAATAAAGTAACCACAGTAAAACAACCAAACAGCAAAACAAAAAGCCCAGGTACTTCAGTGTCAACATATTTTGGACTGTGTGCTTGCAGACTATTATACACAATAAGAACATGTCACAACTCCAAAAAGACAAATCAGAACAGCTTTAATAAGTTTACAACTAAGTGACTTCCATGTATAAGACTTTTTCCAAACTTCACTGCTTTCTAGCGAACAACTCAAATAGGCCTCTGACATTGTTTTAAATAGAAGAAGCTCGATTTTGCAGAAATTTTGTTCAATTTAAGGTTAAGAAGCTGTATTAGGGAGTTGTGTTTGTAGCACCTCTGTTTACAAGCTTGACATCTGAACAGGAGCCATCATTTTAGCAGCACTGACTCCCATACTGAAAAGAACCTTAAGATTTACATACTTCAACATTTGAATGCGGGTGATTATCCCAGTGTTTTTCTGCTGCCTATTGTGCTCATCACTTCCTATCTGACCCAATGTACATGATTCAAGGAGCAAGGCAAGGGAATAAGGAAGGAAGTAAATCTCTCTTCAGTATTAGGAGGCCCTGTGTCACTCCATCTGGATGTGTCTAAATCCACTCTTACTTCTAAGTGTGCTTAACTGCTACCCCCACTTTCTTAGTGTTTAGATTGGTATTGTTCAGGCACCTGCCTATCCTGAGCACTTCCAAGTGCTCCATTTCATCATGCAGCCTGGAGCAGTTCAGGAAGCTGTAGTTTGAAAATGGAGGCAAATAATTACACCATCACTCACAGAATGTCCCCATATCTGAGTATGCCAGCTCTGAGTTGCTGGACTCAATTGCCCTGCTTGGAACATGCTCAGTGTTGGAGCATGTTCAATGCCTTCTGGAGACCTGACAGAACACAGGCATCCTTCTACAGATGTTACAGAGTGAGGCAGAAAAGGGAGGATTTATGGATCTTATGCTGTCTAAAAGATAAGGAAGTGGACTGCAAGTTTATTTTAACATCAAATCATGAAAAATTTAACCACTTTAATTATGATTTAAAACCCCCGTGCAATACAGGGCACCCTGTTCTGTAAGACATGAGCCCCAACCACAAAGCTCTTAATCAGAGCAGCCTGAAACTGATGTTGCAGATATAGGCCTTGCTTTTCTTAATTTGGAGGCAGGCAAACTATCATTGTTGTCATCAGGAGTTTTTTCCCAAACAAATCTGAAAATGCTTCTCTATGTTTGCAGGTATTTTGTGTGATGTTACATCACATAGTTTCCACAGATTTCTGTGTGTGGTCTAAATATAGCAGAATTAATGCTTCATTTGTGGTGCTCTGCAAGTAGGTTTCTCTTTCTCTGTTTTCTTCCTTTCTCTTTCTCAATATGTTAACAAATGCTGCACTTGTCAAACTTCAACCTTTATTTCCTAGCATCCAGTCCCAACAGTCCATTCTCCAACCCATTTTCTGCATATTTATCCATCCATTCAACCATCTTAATCTATTGCAACCTCTCACGTCTTTGTTCTCTCTAGCCATTTCTAACTGACAGGATTATGAGGATCACAGAACCATTTAGGTTGGAGAAGATCCTTCTTGCATCTGGTGCAACTGTCAACCCTACATTGTCAAGTGTACCACTAAACCATGCCCCTAATTTTCAACATGTCCTGTCTAAGAATAATAATGACTGCATTATCAGGTGTTGTGAGTTGATGCTGCCCTGATGCCAGGCACCCACCAAAGCTGCTCACTCACTTCCTTCCCCAATGGGAAAGAGGAGAGACAATATAACAAAGGGATCATGGTTTGAGATAAGGACTGGGAGAGATTGCTCATCAAATACCATCATGGGAAAAATAAGATTCACTTAGAGATATGAAATGAATTTTATTACTAATAAAATTAGAACAGGATAATGAGAATTAAGTTAAGCCCTTAAAAAACACCTTCCTTCCATCCCTCCCTCCTTTCAGCACTACCTCCTATCCCAGCAACACAAGGAGACAAGGCATGGGGGTTATGGTCATTTCATTACCTGTGACTTCTCCTGCTGCTCAGGGAGAGGAGTCCTTCTGCTGTGGGGTCCCTCCTATGGGAGACAGTTCTTCATGAACTTCTCCAGTGTGAGTCCATCTCATGAGCAACACCTCCCTGTGACCTGCTGCAATGAGTCCATCCCATGGCAACAGTCCATCCCCAGACTGCTGCAGCATGGGTGACTCTTCCATGGGGTGCAGTCCTTCAGGGACAGGCTGCTCCAGCACAGGAGCAGGGCCCCTCTCTCCATGGGTTTCCCACAGGGTCACAGCCTCCTCTCAGGCATCCACCTGCTCCAGTGTGCAGCTCCTCCACAGGCTGCAGGTGGATCTCTCATCCCCATGGATCTCCATGGGCTGCAGGGGCAGAGCAGCTTCACCATGTCCATCACCACGGGCTGCAGAGGTATCCCAGCACTAGTGCCTGGAGCACCTCCTTCCCCTCCTTCTGCACTGACCTTGGTGTCTGCAGAGTTGCTCCTCTCACATATTCTCATTCCACTCTCCTCTGGCCACAATTAAAACTGTGCGCCAACTTTTTGTTTTTATTTCATTGCCTTTGCTAGCAGAACATCCAACTTTGGAGCTGCCAGAGATTGGCCCTGCTGCATAAGGAAGAAGCTTCTAGCAGCTTCTCACAGAAGCCACTCTGCAGGCTGCCCCCTACAAAAAAATCCAGGCCATGCAAAGCCAATACATCAGGCAACACAAAGATAAACAGAAAAAACAAAATAGTAATCAAAAATGTACCGTGACTCCATTTTGGGCTATAGGATATTGGGTAATCAGACTGAAAGCAAAATACCTCTCACAGATTGATGTTCTCTTTTATTTCTATGCAATCTCAGTGCAAATTTTTATGGAAAACAGCAGCATAATATCTCCTGTCAGTTTGCTCTTTGCCTTTTTTGAGAGGGTTGTTCCAGTGGCTTTTGAACATTTATACCTGGCGAGACAGGTACCAGACACATATAGAATTGCTATATTGCCACACAGGCAGTTCAGCCATAATATGCATAGATCCCAAATGCATATCCATTTTTCAACCTTAAAATTGATCAAACCTTTCAACAATTAACCTTTTGTTACAAAGACAAATTTTCACTAGAAACATTTTGCTCTTGCAGAAGAATTCCTCTTCAAGAGCAGAGGAAAGAAATGACAGAACTGGCAGGGAGGGAATAAGGAAGAGTTTCACAGAAAATGAGCTGTATTACCATTGAGCTCAGTATCATGGCCAAGTGTCCCATATTTGTATCACTAATCTAGTCCACAATCCAGAATGCAGCCCTCGTCCAGAAAAAGGTCTCCACTGCTGAAATTGCTACAGATTAACGTTGTATTTCATACTGTTTTTCCTCTGTCTTCTCCATTTGCCTTATTGCCATGTCATCAAAAGCCCATGGAATTGAAAAAGCAAATCCAGTAGTTGTAGAGAAAACACAGGATAATCCCTTTAGTTCCACCTAAGGAAGGGAAGTGGACATTTCTAAGAGAGTTATATTCTGTGTTTAAGTGAGCAGATATACTCTGCAGACATACCCAAAATGATAAGTAATAAAGTAATAAAAAGAGGAGATGGCCAAGTGTATCCAAAAGCTGCAGATCATGAGCATCTTTGGATAAAAGCAGGGAAGGAAGTTTATACTTTACTCTCATTTCTCTGGAGTGATCTGTTTACTGCCAATCTTTTGTTGAAATAGTGTAGGATTTTTCTTCCAACACACTAAACTCGGATTTGTTTATAGCAAGGAGTCTCATTATTTTAACATTCTAATTAATGTCCTCATGGAAGGTGCTTATTATGATTGGCTCTGCCATGTCTGTAATTCTGACAAATTAACAGATTGAGGGAGACTGTGTTGATGTTGCCTATAGCTGTTTGTGGCTCTCCCATTTGAAAGAGTATATTAAAGTTGGATCCAGATTACACATGTTTAATCTGGCAAAGATATTTGGTGGCCTCTAAAACAAATATTGTGTCATTAATATAGCAGTATCCGTAAATGGGACTGGCGACATATAATGCTGCGTCTGTGGATATTTTCAAACTCTGTTTAGGATCCTTAACTAACCCCGTCCTGCTTAGGTAGTTCCACCTCTTCTGTACCTAAATGCAACAAAATAAGTTAAGACTGTATTTTTAGTATTAACTCTAAATTCTCAGGAGTTTGTGGTTTTTAAATGAGACCCTTAGTATTATCTGGACTTAGACTTCTTTTGTGGTTCAATAGAAAATACACAGTATTCAGTTTTTCACTTTTGGTACACTTTTACAATGGCATTAAAAAGAGTGAAACCTTTCAAGTTTATTCAAGTTGACATGATGAACCATAATTACATTGTTTAGCACAGTTTATTGCATAAATATAAGCTTAAATTTTTTGAGTGAATTTTGATCCAATGCCAAAACAGTTCTTTGAACTATTTAGGCTGATTTTTGACATGATATTTAAAGATGTATCATCTCCATCCAAACCACTGAGCTATTATAATGTTGTTACAGGAAAGAGGTGTGAGCCAAAATGATATGAATATTGAAGCTAGGAAAAAATTACTGCATAGTAACTGATGGTAAAAAAAAAAAAAAACCCACCAAAAAAACCAACCGTGGTCAATTTTATTAATTTTCTACTACCAAAGCAGAAAATTTGAATCTCTTTTGCAAACTGCACCCTTTATGGACTGTCTGGAACAGCTGCTTCACTGCAGGGAGCACAAAATGGCTGGCCTGTATTTTGGGCTTTTACTGCTAGAAAAGCAGCAGTGAAACCTACCACCAGTGGCAAACCCCCAACATCTTTGCTTAGAGTTTGCTTTGAAGCATTCCATATCACAAGACAGATGTTTAATTTAGTCCTTATGGGAACAACAGAGGTCAGCAGTGAAATTAGTTAGGTAGAAATCTCTTGCAAAGAATTTAATCATCTGACAGGTGAAATCATTGCTTAGGAACCTTCCATTGGTATTTTCCATACCATCTTCTCTTAGCTTCCTTCTCTGTCTCTTACTGGTCTTCTCAAGATCTCTTTTGTGCATGCACATCACCTTATAAAATTGGCCAACCACCTGAAAACGTGAGGACAAAATCTCAAAACCTTGGAGAAATTTCATACTCTTACAAGAAGCTATAAAGAAACACTCAGTAAGTGAAATTATAAACACAAACTCTTTATTAAGGAAGCATTTGTTCAATGGAAGGGGAGAGAAAGATATGTGTTGTGAGATATAAATCATGTTTATACAGTGGATGTGTAATTTTTCTGTCTACCAGATGTCATGTGTATCCTTTTGTAAATAATTCACACCTTCTGTCCTTTCAAGTAGCTTTAAATAGCAAATATTGCTTTGCAGGTACTTTTCTTTGAATATTTTGCTAGACTGAAAGCACAATCATAAAGTAGGACATTGCCATTTTTTGAGGCTCACATTTTTCTGAAGTGCAAATAAATTATCAGTTTTAGCTTGAAGCCTCATGGTGAAAAGACAGCAAGGCTATAGGAACAATCAGTCAATGACCTGTGAAATTTCTGCTCTAAGGTTTGCTGAAAAATCCTACTGCTATGTAATGAAACTTGGAATATTACATATGATGGAAAACAACTTTCCTCCTCTAAACTCCAAACACAACTCCTTCTCTTGATGGCTGCAAAACCTACACTTTTAATATAGTTGACACAAAACTTCGAGTAATTCAGTAAAACATTCTGCATTTCTCAGAAATGTGAACACAGAAAGATCTTCTGTATATACTTAGGTTCAGTTGGTCACTATCCTGGAGACATGGAAGAGATTATGCCATTTTAATGAAGAGATAAGCCCTGGACTTTATCATCACCTTGTCAACAATGGTTGAAATCTAATTTAAAAAGAGGCATAGACTTTCGTGAATGTTAAGAAAGTATTTTAAGGGTTAAGAAAGGAGGAAGAGAAGCAGAAACAGTCACAAAAAATCAGAAAGCAAAGTCTGGATTACGATGCATATGAAGATTTCAGATTCTTATGTAAAATCAGGTCAGAATTTAGAGGGAATTTAAAATTCTTTCTTCTCTTCAGGGGAAGCATTGGGCTGTAACGCATTAGCTGGTTATTTTCACTGCAGAAGAAATTTAAAAAGAAAGTCATGAACAAGCTGGTGCCTTTTCCAGTCCTTCGCTGCCATCTATTGGGCATAAAGTGTATTGAGTGTTCTTAAAAATTAAAGCTAATGGACAATGCAACTTCAAATTAGTTGTTCTTTATCAATGTCATCCATCAAAGAAGATGAACTCTCCACAAAGTGGGAAAACCGACCCCCCAACCCTCTAAATTGTGATGACATTGTAGGAAATGCAAGGGAAAAGCTTACATCTGAAATTGTTATGTAAGTCAAGAAAAAGGTCAGCTGAAGGAGCTCCAGGAGAACAGGAAAGTGGGGCATCCTTGAATAGTCTCTCTTCCTGTTAAGACAAGCAATACGGGGCTTTCCATTTACAAAGAGATCAAAACTAGAAAAATACAGTAAAAGCAGTGGGGTTTATTTGTATGCTTATTTATTTAGGATTTTATTGCATTGCTTAGAGTAAAAGAAAGGTTTTCTAAAAACCAAACACAAACTTCCTGTTTTTACAGACTTCCCTCAGAGCAGAGACAGTACATCTCATTTCTCTTTTCTTTCTGAAGTATAGAATTATAGAAATATTTATAGACATATTTGTATTTCCCCCTCCATTAGGTTAGGTATCCTTGAGTCTTGCAGAAGTCACAGTCATCCTTCTCTCAAGATAACAGTAATAAATTTCTAAGTTCCTTTTATTTTATTCTATCTTGCAATTTTAATTTTGTGAGTATTTTACCTAAATAACGTCTTATCTAGGCAAACTAGATTTAGATATTCTTCACCAATAAATGTCAACTGGGAACAATACTGACATCTGATAAATGACTCTCAAACTCATGGAGATTGAGTGCCTTCTAAGTTTTGCTTGGCAAAGTGTTATATTTAATTTTAGCATTTATCTCAACTCTAGGTTTCCCTAGACTTAGGTTTTCTTTAAATTCCTAGATGTAGGTGGGAGAAGTATGGAAATATACATATTGTCTATCCCTTGAGTTCTGCTGCATTTTGATGCCAGTTTCAAAAATTTTATCTGTTAATATTTTACGGGGTTTACATTGACTCTGCTTTGATTTTGAGCATTGTGCCTGAAGAAGTGAAGAAACTTTATTCCTGGCAGAAAAGCTGAATAACAGAGCTTAAGTTTATCCCTATTGTATCTTAACTATCTGTGTATATTCCCTACTCTAATACATTCAAGGTAACATACAAGTTAATACAAAAGGTTATCTGCTATAAAATTAATTTCCTGACTAATGACAACTCTATAAATGTTACAGAAGAATACACCCATCCATATCTCCATCCCTTAAAAGTAAAATAATATGAGCATTAAAAGAGGGGTGGTTTTTTTTGTTTGTTTTGTTTTGTTTTGTTTTGTTTTGTTTTGTTTTGTTTTGTTTTGTTTTGTTTTGTTTTGTTTTGTTTTGTTTTGTTTTGTTTTGTTTTTTGGTGTTTTTTTTGTTTGTTGGGGGGTTTTTTTGGTTTTTTTTTTTGGTTTTTTTTGTTTTTTTGTTAAAACATTTCTTTGCAGTTAAACGATGGTCAAGCCTTCCTTTTAAGATAGGTGAATCCAACTGGCATCAGTAGAAGACAGCAAAGTAACATGGTGAAAAGAGGTGAATGGAAAGACTTCTGGGAAAGACAGCACCCTATTCAGCATTCCCACATTTTCTAAGAAATTGTTTAGTAATATTTTTGAACATTATTTTTAGTGAAGCCAGTACATGCCTAAACATTCCTGAGAAGAACTGAAGAAGTCAAATACTCCCCAGGTCAAGGAGGAAAACTTTGAGGTATTTCAAGGTACTTTCATCTGTTTTGGAAACAAACCAAAAGGCAAGATTTTTTTTTTTTCAGAATTTTAAATGTAAATTTTCAGCATTTTCCTGGCCTAAAAGTTTTAAGCAATTTAATATGATTCTTTCACATATCTTTTCAAAAAATCTTTTTCATTTTCAGACTGATAAAGGAAAAAGAAATAGGGCTGAATAGGATGGGTTGGCAAGTAGATAGATAATCCATTTATATTGTAGTTGCATAAGTATGGCTCCCAAAAAGATAACATAATTTAAGATTTTCTTTGTTTTGCTCCCAAAACTCTCTTCTTATCCAATAATTCTTGACCCTTATCAAAAGGGATGGAAGGTTATAGGTGGGGTTTGGTGACTGTCATCATACAGATAAGGCATGTTCTCTTTTCATTTGCATTCTTAGGAGTATGAAAGTTAATATGCAAATAGGGCTTAATGAGGGTCTTGGCTGTGAGACTTTTCCCTTGCCGCAGGCATCATTCCGTTGTTAAGCCTTGCTCCAGCCTAGTGCAGGATAAGCAAGTGCTTTAGCTGGTGTCCTCCAGAAGACTGATCAATTCTTCACTGACTGAAGACAACTCCGTAGCAGGTCTGATAATTTACCACAGCCTGCCAGGAGGGTTTTTGGGACAGCTCACCCTGTTACAAGATGGAGAACACACCCCTGGCCTGGCATCTACAGTGACCATGGTGCTTGCAAGGAAGGTGCATCAGTCATTCACTGGGCTAGAGCACTCATAGTGACCAAACTTGGAGCTCTTGAAGCCTAGACAGAAACAAGAGGCATTGAATCCTGTGCAGTGTATAATAAACTCATACATTCGGGCTGTCCTCCATGCAAAAAAAGTAAAAAGCTTCTTTCTCATGGTGTATTTGTGGGAAGCCAACACCTCATCTCCTCACATAAGCCTGGAGCCAACAGATTCACTCCCAGCAGAAACAAACACCTTTAGAAGGATCATATTCATAGATGCATCTATGATGTTGAACAGAAAACATAATTCCAAAATAACTATTTTTTTTGGATCATGAATTTTCAAAATACCCAAAGAAAACTTTTGAAAATGCTTTGCTCAGATAATATTCATATTTGGAGAATATATTTTAAAAAATGATTCTTTACATCCAGAAGAGAAACTAGCAGTCTTTGGTGGTAGAAATGGCCACTTCCTCCTCTCCCATTACAGCAAAACCCACAGATCCAAAGATTTCACTATCCAACAGGTAAACAGCCTCTAATTGTTTTTTATGATACTTTGGCCCTCTTTAAATAGCTTATTCAAAAAGATTAAACATAACAGTCTCACTGCCTGTGTTCTCCTGACAGTGAGGTTATTTCTATTTACATGTGCTGGTGGCTGGAACATGACCAGCACAGTTTCTCAAGGCAGGTTTCCTTTTGCTTCCTTCAAAATTTCTTCTGGATTGAGTAAATGGCTCAGAGGTGTTTTAAGATATTTTATACTCTGTCTTTTAAGAAGGAAAGCACAGAACTGCCATGTATATGCTTAGTGTTTGTTGAATTAAAGTAAATTAAACCTTTACTTAACAATTTGACTGCATCTGGATGTTCTAGATCATGATGAATATCATATTGATGGAGTAGGTAAGGCTGGTAGCATTTTCCCCCTATGAAATAAAATCTAGTGGCCACATGAAGATATGAGGGCTGCTGTGCATAAGGCCCCCTCAATAAGGAAAGATAACATTTCCCTTAAAACATATGTATTTTCTGTTGGTTTTGTCATATGCCTATTTTTAAACAGATTTTGGGATTAAAAAAACCCAGTTCTTGATCCATATCTGTAGTAATGCATTCCCACACCCAAGCAGATGTTTCTGCATAAGGGAAAGAGTTTCAGCTTACCTTGGAACACGGAAGGAAGTTACACTAGAATTTTCCATAGCCTTCTCCTTGTAATTGGCTCAGTGCCAGCTCAGGGGCACTGGTTGGGCTTTAGCAATGTTTCTCAAAACCTTTAGCTGTTTCTATTGGCACTTTGCCAATAGAGCCCTCCTGGGTCATTTACTAGTTAAGGGTGAGCACAGAAATTCTCTGGGCTTTTTGGGGTGTTGTAGCAAGGTGTCAGGCTTCTCTGACACCTGTGCTCGGTTTTTCCTTTTATTTCTGTATTGTTTGTTATGTTGCTTTTATTAAAACTTATTGCTTTGCAAAACACTCTTGAAGAGCTGTCTTGCTATTATAAAGCCATTCTGAGAAGTGCTGGACACCTTCAGAGACTTGATAAATCTTCATATAGCTTATTCCATTCTGACCACGTGCAAGATTTTATCACGATATCTACTCTACAACAGATGTAGATGATGTTAAAGAGCTACCTCTGATATGGATAACCTGGAGGTTGAAGCACAAGAAGTCACAAAACTATGTTAAGAGGTCAGTAAAGTGAATGTACATTTCTCCATACAAGTACATCCATACAGCTAGATGGCTTCATTTAATGCTCCCCCTTCCTCAGATCTTATTCAGGAAGTGACAGTCAACAGCTGATTTATATCTGTCCTTTTTATGACACTGGATTTTTCAGGATTCAGCTACCTTCACATTTCAGTCATATCCTTTAATGGAGCAGGGAAGAGTAGACAACTGCATTATCAGGGAAGTTAAAAAGAGCCTGCAAATAATTATTCTACAGGCCCATAACTTTTCTATCCTTTACAAACAGCAGTTTCTGTGGCTCATCAGAATGAAATCTAAGCACTTTTTAGTTTGAGCCTAAAAGGGTAAATTGAGTTCTCAAGGGATCAATTTTCCTTTATAGGGCAGACACCTTCCTTATAATTTGTCTACACTGCAATGTCTAAGCTGGTGCTGTTAAAATACCTACATATTTTGCTGAAAACAGTTCTCCCTTCCTTATAACTTACATTAACCCAAGACAGAAACAAAGCAAAGAATAATTTAATGCAGTAAAGCTGACCAATAAAATAAACAATGAGAAACTGCTAGTCACACAGCAACTAGGCAGGCAGGCTTGGCTATATTATGATCATCTGTTCAAGAAAGAACATACTAAAAATAGCATGAGAATGAACGTAGTTTGCACCTATATCAGGACCCTGCTTGTAAGACTAAATAGACAGAGTAAGCAAGGAGAGCTACCAGCACAGAATATATAATTCTCTTCAAAATGGATTTTTCTTGTTTTTCAAAGTCTAGAACCTCTATTCCATGAGATCTTTGAACCTAAAGAAAGTTTTTAATTTATATATCTGACCTTCATATGTGCTCAGTTTTACTGTTAAAGAAATCCACTGGAGCCTTTTCCTTTCTGAATAAGGAGTTATTTAGAGTAAATGCTGTTGTTTATTTTCAGCGATTGCAGGTCTCCTACTCAGAAATGTAACGACATTTAATTCAGAAGAAAGTACTGATGTTTCTCCAAGTGTAAGAGTGAGAATGAATTCCAATGACACTTGGTTTGGATGTTAGATGAGGATGAGGAGAGTTGTTTGGGTTTAAGCATGTGAAGAAATGGCACAGCCAGTTTGCAATGGAGAAAAAAAAAAGAATAGTGGAAAAACACCAGGGAGTAGAATTGGGACATGGACTGTAAAGACTTCCTAATATAGTGACTACTTCTTCATCTGGATGAATGGTACTTGTGTGCTGAGGACGAGGAGCAAGAGTGGTCAATACCAAGATTTGGATGGCAGACAGCAGCATGGGGCAGATCTGTCTCACTCACAGTAGCAGAGGCAGGTGCTCTGCTGTGGATCTCACTGCAGTGGCATGCAATATACACTCAGAAGTGAAAGAAGCTGTTTGAAAATAGAAGATCAGGAGCTGCAACAGACTGTGCCTGAAAAAGCTTTGAAAAACAATCCAGAAATCAAGAGTGGGAAATTCAGCATTGTACAGAAATACAAATAAACCACACAAAGCTCAAATTGTTGTTTATGTAAATCGTGAAAGCAACTAATTGTTCATTAAACACATAAAGCAGAGATTTAATTTAGTTATTTTTCATGAAGGACACTCACTGATTTTGAAATTTTCATGTATATTCCAGGTATGCTATAAAGGAACATTTGAGACAATTCTGATAATTTTCTACTGTATTTCATGCAGAGGCTGATATGGTTTTCTAAATGTCTATGCAAATAGAACAAATCAGTTCCTTGAAAAGGAAACTGTTTATTTTTATGCAGCACTATTTACAGCTGTGATAATTGCAGCAATGTATTCCATGAAAGGAAGGGAGGAAGGAAGGAAGGGAGGAAGGAAGGGAGGGAGGGAGGGAGGGAGGGAGGAAGGAAGGAAGGAAGGAAGGAAGGAAGGAAGG